>JAODUP010000216.1:297500-642500 GCA_025642065.1 Paralvinella palmiformis | reverse complement strand
CACTAAAGAAGAATATATGTGACAACAACAACAAATAGTATAATTAGTAGAGTTTATTTGATTCTAACTATATGATCAGTATATATATATATATATATATATATATATATATATTTACAGAGTGACCAGAGATGTGTACAGTTTACTAATGGCTGTGGTTATATCAACTTTACTCAGGCTCTAAATGTAAGTCTGTCACAAAATGATTTTTATTATATAATAATATAGCTTTTATATATATTATATATAAATATCATATGGATACATAATAATAATAATATACTTCCTTGGGAGTTGAGATATGTGCAGGGTGGAAACAGGTCTGAGTCAGGGATAATAATATTGTAAATAATATTGTAAAGCGCCTTAGAGCAGCTTCTGGCTGAATAGGGCACTATATAAATATAACATATTATTATTATATTATACATACAGTGCATGTGGGATATGCATGCCTTCATACATTCATGCATGTAAAGACATATACACGCATACATACGCCAGACTTACAATCAGTAAGAGAGGGATTTAACTGTATAAAACATTCCTCTTTTACAGAATTATTTTTGTGACTATCTGAAGGAGTTTCGACGTGTATTAGTTAATATTCGTGAGAAGTGTCAAGTTGAATCAACTAGCGTGGACTCGGATGATTGGTCGATGTTCCAGAACTCTTTGCGTATCATACAGACGTGTGGTTAGTGTAAACGTTTGAGTGACTAAAAAACTGTCACACACACAGACCTACGTACACTAGGCCTCTGGGTCGGCCTACAACTGCCCCACCCAATTTTGAAGTGGGTTGCAAATAACTGCCCCACCTTGACCATTATTTCATACATCCCAGACCTCCTATATTTCCTATATGTTTATAGGACTTGCCTATATTTGAAGTAAAATGCCTAAATTTCCTATATTTGGGTAAAATTAGGGTAACTTCGGTAATTTCGGACTGGTAACCTCGGCCTCCTATCAGGGCCTATGAATAAATGGTTGTAAATGCCGAGTTAACCGGGTCACTCACAGATGGTATTGTTTAGATATTAATTTGTTATGACAATGGAGTTGTTTTTATATATGTTTAGGTATATATCTGGAGAGCTCTATATAGTAATTTCAGACTGGTAGCTCCTATATATTTTTATTTGGACTTGTGTGTTCTATTACCATTTTTTTCTTTATAAGTTTATGTACAGCGCTTTTGAACAGGCTTTAAATATGAAAATAATAATAATACTGGTATCCATAGTCAATTATACAATGCCAATTTTGTTTATTTATTGGCAACACTAACAATGCAGTTCATATATGGATTGTAAATACTACAATATACACTACAAAAGTAGATTATTATTGCATGGGTCCATATAGTCTGAAACATGCACGTTGGAGTTGCAACACAGTGTGCCATTTTTATATTCTCTCCAATATTTTAATATTTTCTTCTGAAGTTCACAATATTTCTTTTCTTGGTGGCGCTTGAGTTTTGATTCACTCACAAGTCGGACTTGGAGATGTATACCAGCCTTACTACTACCCGTTGACTCATCATGGATCAGTATGATCAGCAGACATGAGGTCAATTCAGTTCCGGAATTGGAATTGATTGTTTAAAAAAAATAGAATTGGTATTGATAAATTTGTAATTGGAATTGGAGTTTCCTACAACAAAATTTAATCCACAAATCAATTTACCATTTAATCCTACTTGGAATATAAACTACTCGGAGTAGGCATGCCAAGTAAGTACTCGGAGTAGGAACTCAGAGTACCAACTCATGGTAAAAAGTAGTAGGATAAAAGTGAGTGGGTAAAAATGGAATTGGAATTGAAAAACTTGGAATTGATCAATTTGATGTGGAATTGGAATTGACCAAATGGAATTGACCCCACGTCTAGTGATGAGCATGTAAAATTGTATGTGAGGACACCCAGACTCGTTTAGTCTATTGTGCCACTCCTGGATATCATTGTTTGTACGGATCCTGAGTCCATATACACTCCAGGCTGACGGGCGCTACACTGCACTGATAAGGTAAATGGAAAAAAGGAAACAGGAAAAAAATTTGTGGGAAAAAAGAAACAGGAAAAAATGTAATAGACAAATTGCAAATTATTAATATGATTTATTACATATCTTGAAAATTCATTCATATGTACAATATATATATATATATATATATATTTTATACCACGTGCAGACTTCATACCACATTATCACATACACAATACATAAATCAGAACAACACATAATTAAATATATTTAATTACATAGCATATATTGTCGTCAGTCATCACTATCCATATATCCCCGGTATATATCAACATATTAGTTACCATTCTGAGATCACTATAATTCTAGTGGTCCAATGTTACCAGTCCGAAATTACCAAAGTCCAACATTACCACTTTAACTTTTGGGTATCTCAAAATGTCGTTCATGTATATAATGTTGTCTGTCACGTGTATAATGTAAAATTTGAGGTATTTGGGAAGGATGAGAGAACAGTCTGTAGCTTATAGGTAAGCAAAATAGTTGTGTATGTTCACTATGCCCAAGGTGAGTAAATTGAGTGTAACTATAGTACATTGCAGTGGTTTTGTTACATATGAATGGCCTATATTTAGCCTATATTTGACCTAAAAAATCCTATATTTTGAGTTGACAATATTGGCTGGGATGTATGTTATTTATTTATCTTGTATGGTAATGATAGGTAATTAACTCCATGGGCATTCCTATAATGTTCCTCAATGAGTAACACTGTAGGAATCACATGTTGCTAATATGCATTGTTTTACAATAGATATATCTGTCACCTAAATTTACCAAAATCATCGGTGACTTTATTAAAATCATCTGAAATATCATATTGTCCTGAGACCCATATATTGAATGATATTGAGACTGGGTATATATTTTAATGAGTGTGGAATTTAATATGAAAATATTAATTGTATTTATGAGATCGGTGTCAGTTGTAAATTGACCTTTGGGTCATGTCATTATGTTAATTAAAGAAAACCTTTTATTATTCTAAAACAAAGGATTGCTGATCATAAATCCTTCTGGGTGAGCTTATTTTACCTTACAGCATCCTAGTTTGTATAATTATGTGTTAATACTATATCTTTTGTGGAGACTTTGGTTATAGAATCTGGTTGTTTTATCATCTTTTAATAATATAATTATTTTATGGAAAACTAGCAGGTCATAATAATAATAACAATAATAATACATGCATGTATGTGTGTACATTATATTATAATAAAGGTCACCAAATGTCACCATATAAAATATCAGACAGGGACCCACAAAAACAATACAGAATAAATATTGGGCCCACAAATTAAAATGGTGTCCAGCTGTCAAGAGATTTTACTAGATATATATATATATATATATATATACCGGTATGTATATATATATATATATATATATATATTTATATATATACTGGTAAGACATTATGATTTTCTGATAGTGCATTGGTTAGAACATTGCACAGCAAACATCCAGGTGCTGGGTTCAAATCTGAAACACGTCTGTGTTTGTGGGATGTTTCCCTTCAATCATATGTCCCAATATGATTGATGATCTGATTAAAGTACATCAATATTTTATTTAACCAAAAACAAACTGATATTATGTGTATATTGTGTGTATATTGTACTGTAAGTCTCTAGATCATGGTAATAATCAGATGTCTTGGTTGTATGTTTACCTGAACAGATACCCATATCTTTCAGATATGACCAGTGTCAAGGCTAAACAAACCACTCACATATTCATATCTTTTTTACATGTGCCTGTGTTTTGTCTGTACATGTATCTGGCCATGTTTTGCCTGTATCTGGCCATGTTTTGTCTGTATCTGGCCATGTTTTGTCTGTATCTGGCCATGTTTTGTCTGTATCTGGTCATGTTTTGTCTGTATCTGGCCATGTTTTGTCTGTATTTGGCCATGTTTTGTCTGTATTTGGCCATGTTTTATATGTATCTGGCCATGTTTTGTCTGTATCTGGGCATGTTTTGTCTGTATTTGGGTATAGTCTGTGGGCCTATAGTGGTACTGAACAGAATGATGTGGCTTCTGATGAAAAGATAGTGTCAGAGAATGATATTGAGGACGATTGAAGATTTATTGTTGCTGTGTCCCATGATTTGAAAAGATATTTTATGCATTGAACTTTGCTATATATTATATGTTTGTTAGCAATGAAATGACTTGAAAAATGACATCACACAGGTAGTTCATCCCAATTTGGTGATGGTGGCATCCATTTTTCATGTTGTAAGAAGTCCCAGGAACAAAATAAAATAGGTCGATAGGTTCCTGGGGGGGGGGGGTCACAGGGCCTATCGGGCCCACTGACTATTATGTTTTGTCTGTATTTGGGTATGTTTTGTCTGTATTTCGGTATGTTTTGTCTGTATTTGGGTATGTTTTGTCTGTATTTGGGTATGTTTTGTCTGTATTTGGGTATGTTTTGTCTGTATTTCGGTATGTTTTGTCTGTATTTGGGTATGTTTTGTCTGTATTTCGGTATGTTTTGTCTGTATTTGGGTATGTTTTGTCTGTATTTCGGTATGTTTTGTCTGTATTTGGGTATATTTTGTCTGTATTTCGGTATGTTTTGTCTGTATTTGGGTATGTTTTGTCTGTATTTCGGTATGTTTTGCCTATCTGTCATTGTTGATTACAGTTATTAACATTGCTGTATATCTTCTATTACCAGGAGATTTACTCTGTCATGTAGAGGAGTTTGATATGTCGGTTGTAAGTTCTGTGATTGGAACTGTCGGCAAATATTGTCCCCCAGTTTCACCTGTCCATCAACAACATAGGTATGTGCATGCACACACACACACACACACACACACAGAGGCACTTGATATGTTTTGTTTACAGTATGTTATAAAATCCTTTTATTCTACTATAATATGGGGCGCCTCCGTGGTCTAGCAGTAGTGTGCTGGACCACAGATCACTACTACCGTGTTCGAATCCCGGCGTGGGCATATCTGAAGGTTGTTTCGTCTTTCACTTCGTCTCATTACCTTTAGAGGTCGCTCGGCCCATTTAGCCTACCTTGTGCACAAAAGTGGCCGTAAAACATCAATCATCTTTTTATCCTACTATAATGAGCAGAAGTTTTGTTATCTTAAGATGAACAGTTCAGTAGTTTGTGTATATTATTTCCAGCCGAGGTGAGCTAAGATCTAACCCATTTACTGATTACAAGAATCTTTTACTGGAGAGTAAAGATGACAAGAAAGCTTTGGAAATGTTAATCACATCATTGGAAGAAGGTATACTTAGTTTATATAACATATCAATCCCTGTTTGACATACAGTACATCGTTATCATCATCCAGTCTTATACACCAGTAGCTCTTATCTATACAACAATCATTATCTAACCAATCCCAGGTGACAATCCCTCTGTCCTTGACCTTGTCCATGAGGAGTTCTGTCATCTCAGTGCTGAGATCCATCGTTTTGCATTCGATATTGTGTTTAAGCCACTTGAAGGTCAACTCTCACAGATACCAAGGATGGAGGTGAGTTAGGTATATGTAGATAATTAGATTCGTGTACATTATACCTGATTGGTCACCGTCAAATAATTGAATAAATTAACCAGTTATGTTAATTTGTGGTTATCTGACTCTGGAAATAGAACATATTTCATTATTATAAATCTGACACAGCCTAATAATTTGACGAACATTTCGTTGATGAAGAATTGATTTTTTCTGCACATCATTTCCTATTTAACAAACAGCACAAACTAAATTAGTCTCTATATTAGTTAGGTTTTGGTAACAATAGATGACGATCTCTGTAACGCGACATCTTTTTACTCTTCTATTTAAATACTTGAAATCAACAAAATCCTTTCCTGATTTAGCACAAACAACTAATAATATAGTATGATGTAAATAAAGAAGCCATTTCATATGTTTATCACATTAACATTAACCTTTATTACACGTTATCGTTGTCAGTTATATCTGTCATATATCTACCCATGTCTTATTTTTATATCAGTATAAGATTATTTCTAACATTTATATTATTTATATATTAAAGACAGCTTCTGCTAAACTGATCTTTCATTTTCCATTTTTTTGTATTATATATATATATATATATATATATATATCAGTTATGTATGGAAATATAGGCTAAATGAAATAATATTTCTACTGCTACCACTTTTCCCATAATAATGATAATTGACTAATTTATTTTGTTATAATACCAGGTCTGGACATCGGAAAGTGCTGGTGGTGCCATCACTACTGATCTCCCTGTATTTAGTTTATCTCCGCAAGAATACATCACTAAGGTAGCTCAATTTGATGGGAAATGTTTTTATATTTAAATAGTATTAGTAGTTCACTGGAAAACTTCTTCCCATCTACTTACCACAATCATACAAGATATTAATGATTTACCGATAATTATTATTATATTGCTCTTTAAATAATGATAAAAAGGGCCACATTCTAGTTGATTCATAGGTAAACAAATGTCGACTTGGTGGCATCAAAGTGTATTTACAGGAGAGATGTTTTAAGAATATAAGATGATTTACATATTGAAATTAGTTGAACATGTTGCATCTTCCCACTTTATTAAAAATAAAATGTGCATCTTGACCTTTTAAATATCCATGGAAAAAATACCCGTGTATTGTAGTGTATCAAATGACTTTATATCAGTGTGTAATCCACATTAACTGATCTTGTTTACCAAAATATTTATTTATAACTCAATCAGCCATTAAGTAGACACATAATCAGTTGATAATGATTATAATAATAATGTAGATTTAATGAAGGCCTTTTAACATGATATGTTTCCATTTTCAGATTGGTCAATATTTGATGACCTTACCACAACAGTTGGATCCCTTTACATTAGATGACAACCCAGCATTAGCTGTTGCCCTGAAACACAGCAAGTTGCCGTACACAGCAGAACAAAGTCAGTATTATATAATTCCTTTTGAATGGAAAATGTTCTCTCAATATTTTCTCAAATTAATCCATTCTAAAAACCTTTATCATGTTACAGACCTTCCTATAATGTAGATGTATGTCTTTTAATGATAATGAACTAGTACTAATTTATTTGTGCTTTGGCAGAATGAAGGCTTTGGATGTACAAAAAACAAAATAGGGTGTACAGAACACAGATGGCTGTTTGCTGAAGGCAAACACAAAGCTGGCTGTGTGTTTTGGGTGCATTTTGAGGTTCAAGCACACAAGGATCACATACATTAATTTTGAACATAACGCTTTTATTGAAGTAAATAAGTATTTTGTTCCCATTCAGGATTCCAATTAACAAATATGATGATAAACAAACATAAAATAGAAATCAGTTTCTACAAATAAACCACAAAGGTGGACTATTGTAGGTACATCACGTCTAAAGGTAACAGAGACGAGGTTATGGCTTAGCTACAAAGTGGGTCATTGTTGTTTGTTTGTCTCCGACACAAAGATGATCCCCAGAGAGGATACATCAAGTCTTATTCTCTCTGCTCTCCGTATACAAAGCCTCCAAACCTATGGGATGAGTTATAGATATAGATGTAAATTAAATGATGCCCTAAATACAAAACCTGAAATGACAAAAGTATAATAAATTGTAAAAGAAATACATCCTAATAAATACAGTAAATGACTAGAAAAATAAAATAAAATTGAAATAAAAATGTTAATATACTCTAAATCGGCAAATGTTCATTTTAATTTGGGGAACGGAAAAAAAATTGCCGAAATAAAATGACGCTATTGTTTAAAATTTTACAGTAAAACTGACATGTAAAAATTGAGAACTCATATAAACTTTAACATTGTACCTGCCCTCAGTAATATATGTTATTTATCTCTAGATAAGTTTGATGTTCTAATATATACAATTTTTACTTTGTTTTAAAACTGTGTGCGGACAAACAAAATATTTAATTTTTATCACTGATCTTCAACATAACAGACAGCTAATTATCTCTTAATTATTCAAAATGGATGCCAATCTGCCAAATCCGGTTACGTAATCATAATACAAGAAAGCAACCACTCGCATCCAAATACAAGGTCACTATTGTTTATATTTGTGTTTGTAAACATCACAATATCATTTGTCAGCGAGAACGTAAATTATATTGTTTATACTCTCTGCACTAATGTTTAAGTTAATGCCTCCCTCCACCCTATATGCTAATAATTGGTTGATAATGAGAGATTAAAATACTTTAAACATTGTAAATGCATATACAATTTATACCTAGAAGTTTTTCTTAATATTCTTTTTTATACCTTCGTTTCTTTATGACAAAATCAGTGATTGAAGTTGTCTTTCAATGCTTGCTTTCATTTTGCTTTGGTGTAGTAGAGGTGCATAAAAAAACGTAAATACCATTGGATCAGGACCATGATGCTTCTTGTCAGAGACCACACTCCTTCTGTTAAATAGTTAACTGTCTTAGATCAGATACTACTGTATGTGGTTAGGGAGAAAACTATACTCTCCATATCATAGCCTCCATTTCCAGTCCAAGTTAACTTCGGTGGTCAGTAGTTGATGTGTACTGGCGACGTGTTTGACATACGGGAGAGTGTTGCCGTAATCTAGCCGAGATGTTATCAGGGTGTATGCCAGTGTTTTGCAAGCATCCAATGTGATGTACCGCCTAATATGACCAATATGACAACAGAGTAGCCCTTTTGTCCTAGATACAATCATCTTCAAAGATAAAAAAGTATTCATCCCTTTGATATTTGAAACTGAAAGCTTTCAACACTTGTCTAGCGCACTATCAATGAGCCAACATTGACCAGTCTATTTCATTCCATTCTTTGCCTCACCATCTTTTTGGTGTTCATTTTCCAGATTTCTAGATTAAGATATCTTTAATCATTTCTTTGCTGTATTATTGTGTCAGATTTTGTTAGATGTGTGATGATAGCATACTAAGAGTCACCGTAAGATAAATAAAATAGTTTGAATTTTACATTTGTTGTTCAGGATATAAAACAATATGTTTACTGGAATGAACTTGACAGTTAAACTGTTATGGGTTTTGATGTGAACATATTTCCACTTTGAGAATGGTGGTAAAGCTGAAGTGCAAATTTGGAATACCGAGTTGTTTGCATCCATATATGTTTTGACATAAACATACACGAACTGAACAAAATCTTACATGTAATTCATTTTTCTTTCAGCGGATATTCCTGAGAACATGGCTGATCTTTGGCTCGAGTCTGTCGCCATGGGAACCATGCATAATTACGCTGAACAGATCCTGAAGATTCCAGAATTATCACAGCTAGCATCAAAACAACTAGCAACTGACATAGGTAAATAAGTGAAGTTTTATATTGGTGAACTGTTGCGAATGAATTGGGAAAAATTGTTTGCTCATTATCAGCAACACCGTTGACCTTTCTGAATTATCATTTTAATAATCCGCGAAATAAATTATCGATTTATTGTTTGGTATTAGCTAAAACTTCAGTGTCATTTTTGATGTTGCACAACCTTGTTATGTTGTCATTATAATATGAAGAAGTTCTTAGTTTCTTGTTGAAGCTGATAGCTGTTCAACGCCTAGCAATTGGTAACAGGCCATCTAAATATATATGAATACTAGAAATGGTGCTGTATCCATAATAATTATTGATCAAGTTAATTAAAACATCTCCTATTCAAAAATATGTCCATTCAAAACATGATATTAACGAGCTAACTAGCATCACATAAGATATCTATTATTGGCTGCCACAACACAAATAACGATTTTCTCATTGTGTATTTATGGATAAAAGTTTTTTTTCTTTAACTAAAAGATTAATTTCATCCATCATGAAACTAAAACAACTCACTATTACTATTTCCATCACTAACCAGGACATATTAAACTATAGAATTACAAGATTTAAAAAACAAATTGGCAAATAACTGACGTGGTGTATTTATTCTTGGTTTAGTGACACGTATAATGTTAATTATTTCTCTTGATGTTAAAATGTGTGCCAAACATTTCTAGCTTCTTTGTCTTTGATTTCTTTAAGCTAATGTTAAGAAAAGTAAACTAAAACAGGATATACACCAAAACTCCACACTACATATTCCTACCTCAATAAATGTCTAAGTACTTGTTTGACAAAGTGTGTGTCCCGCTCGAAGCATTATTATTTTTACTTTGACGTTTTTATATTCACAAAAGCTAAATAAGAAATAATTTCATTTGATTTATCACCAACAAGTGTATGGCACATATTATGTACACATAATATTTTTTTTTTTGATAATCCATTAATACAATAGTCCTAGCATGAACCTTTCTGACTTTCCTGAATGCAACTTTATTATATAATGTCATCTTAACTAAATGGTTCTTTTCTGTCCTATAGATTACCTGACTAATGTTGTTGAGGATCTTGGCTTGCATCCATCAGAGATATTAAGCAATATCTTAAAGTTACTACAAGCTACAGGAGACAGCTACAGTGATGTGTCCGAAAATATGCCACAAAGATTAACTAGTGCCTTAGCCAGTATGAGGAAACTTTGCCTGGATTGATCTTCACACAAACACTAAATGTCTACAATAAGGGCTTATTGTGCTTCAGTTCTATCAGATAGATAACCCAGGAGTGTGAGACTGAACGCATGTGAATCATTTAATGTGAATATATTATTAATGGGAAAATCTGGTGCCATGTACTGTAAAACACAATTAGTGATGTTTAAACTGCCACAAAATATATTATAGGATATTACCTTTTAAAGAAACCAGACAGACATCATACATTACACATCAACATTCACGATGTTTATGTGGATTGCATAATTAAATGGGGAAGTTTTATTAGATACTGTACTACTGTTGTTACATGTATGATAACTTCCAATACCATTGATATCCTGTTTAATATGCAGCTGGTTATGATAGTTATTGTTAGGTTACTAGCAGATATCACCGATACATAAAATATCATAATTTATTTGTGTACAATATCTCTCCCACTGATTTTTGTTATCCTAAAACAGTTCAAATTAAACAATTGTACTCATCTGTTTGTGTTTAACTGGCTACGAGTAAAACCATGTCTCATTATCATTAAGTAACAATTTAGAGCAAATTATATCGTTCATAATAATCCTCGTCTCCAAAAGTTGTCCAGTAATTTCATCTCTAAACAGTAACTAAATAGATATTTGTGAAAACTAAGATTTAATGCCACACTGCTGAAGATGATTCTGCTAATTGTCAATTTGTACGGAGCAAGTTATATAAATTTTTATTTCTGAGAAACTTGGTACCTATTCTATAATGTTGTGCATATCGTGAGCAAAGGTGTAGTATGTAAAAGTATTATATATTGTTGTACATTATAGCACCCAACACTCGGTCTTCAACTTTTTAAATGATACAGACAAAAGCTACAATGTACTTTAAGATATATTATCGATTCGTATATTTTTTAAGCGGAATAATCTCACACACATTACTGTAGTTTAGTTATTGGAGACATCTCTTATATGGATATGAAATATGAACGCACCATCTTTTAGATTTATCTATGAAAATTATCCTAATCATGGCGTTAAGATAAAAGTTATATCCTATTTATAAGAAGAAACTGTAATAGGACAATAGTTTGTATTATGGTACATGTTGAATGGATTAGTTGATTTAATTGTATCGGGTCATCACAATTAAATCTTGTTATTTTGTAAAATATTACGTTTTGGTGGTTTTTTGTTTGAAAATAATCATGGGATGTTTGTTGTCGACTGAGTGTTACATTTGAATTTGTACGGAGATGTTATGGGAAAATAAAACTTTGATGGTCTACAATTATCAAGTTCCAATGACGCTAACCTATCATTACTTGAAGAACAATGAAAATATCTCACAAGATAACTCATAATAAATCTAAACAAAGCCTCTCCCTGGACAGAGTTGGCACTCGTGTAAACATTCAAGATTCCCCGACTGACAGCTTCATTTTCCCTGAGCATGCTGGTCAAATAATCATGACAATTGCTACGGAGATGTATATAGTTACCAAATATTTTCATATATATTTTGTGAGAAATACAGTAATTAATCCAATATTACGACCAGGAAAAGTGCAATGTTGTGCAGGGGTGAAAATTTTCGGTATGTTGCTTTTGGGTAGTTTAAGAGTTTCCTTCACATACTTCTCAATGTGTGGCCCATAAGGAGAAGGCTCTTTCTGCAACAGGTGTACCCTCAAGCCATGTAGTATCACAAAAGTGCAGCGGTAGTTGGTTGCTCCCCGTGATTTGGACAAAATCCTCTGCTCGTACTGGAGTATCATGAAACAGGTAATACAGGCTACACTAGAAACCATCTATATTCCATCCTGTTATCCGTGCTCCTCTCTTAAATACGCTATAGATCACATGGAGGCTGCAGCTCCCCATATTTAAAAAATAGGTATGTCTTCTGAATTTCTGTTCCACAAGGTCTTCGTAAAATTTCCAGTTGATTAATGAAGACACTTGAACCATGTTGGCTTGGTCCAGTGAAGCAAGTCCTTTGAGGAAACTTTTCACCAAGTCCAATGATCGCGTATGTCTTAAGAATACAGATTTAAAGTAATGACTAACCACACAGTTCTCGTCAGTATCCCAAAACCTCAGTATGAGGTCCATCTGCTCCTCCCGAATAGCTTTATTAAAGGACTCATCAAAGGACGTTGTGTACAGACATCCTGGCTTAGAGACGGCCGAGACAACCTTGTGGTGAAAGTATGGTGCCAGTCCAAATTTTACCAAGTACCCACATTTTGTTTTGCCACGTGTATATTGCTGTGAACCAGAAAACATCCTGACAAAGAGATAGTTCTTGTCATCACAAGAGTTAGACGAGTAGTATGCCATTACTGTCTTTATTGTCCACAATATCTCTGCTTTAAGAGTGGCATCATTTGCAAGAAACAATTCCATGCTGTTTGTAGCACCTGCGCTTTTGCAGATTTGGCAGCTTGGTGCTTTTCCCCATTCATGTTTCCCAGTTCGAATGCTCGACCATCACACAGGATACACTTGACTTTATAAGCATCAAATGGGTGTCTCTTCACCCATGAAATAAACAGAGGGTCTTTGAGCCATTCATTGTTAAATACAGTTTTCTAGCTCGTGGTGTATAGTGAATGTGAAACCAATTCCACCAGCAAGTACTACAGTCGGTCAAACTACCACCCCAATTGAGACTAGCACCTCCAGTAGCTAAACAGTTTTTATGCAACACCATCACCCGCCAACATATGCAAAGATGAAGTAAGAATGACCAACATGAATATCATCAGGACACAGCTATCAGCTTACAGTACTATTCAACTAATATGTTTGCATTTCTCTGCAAATTTGTATTGAGAAGACAATCCAATCAATTGAGAGAATCTTCAATTGTTTAAACATGAAACAGCTCTGGGGGTAAGGAGTGTTAAGAGCATTTTAAAATTATGATTATGCGGAAGACTATTAATTGTTCAGTTATTTTCAAAGGATGACCAAGTGTATATTAGTACAGAAGATCGCCATAACAATTTAACATCGACTGTATTGCTGTACACACAAACATCTGTTAAAATTGCCAAAATAACAGTTTTGGCATGTTTACAACCGCCAAGTGAAGAATGCGTGGTATTCAGATTATTTTTGCAGATTACACTACACTTGTGAGGTTAGCATTGTTTTCATGTTTGGCAGTATCATTAATAGTAATACATTCGAGTTCACAGCATCACAGATTTACGAGTATGACATGAGAAAGTCAAACTTCCCAGACTTTCAAGGGATTTTCCTGAATTTCCCCCGACTTCTCAAAATCCCAAATTTCCTTGACCAAGCAGAAAATTCCCCGACCTTGAATTTCCCTGACCAGTGGCAGAACCTGCTAGATACAACTACTATTAGGTTTACTGAAGTAACAGATATTTAGTTGATTACTACACTTTTGGCATTCATATTCTATTCCTTAAGTGATCAGTCGTAAAACAAGACGTCTAAACTATGAGCTGCCTAGTGATGATGATTGATTGATGTTTTACGGCCACTTTTGTGCACAAGGTAGACTAAATGGGCCGAGCGACGTCCAAAGGTAATGAGACGAAGTGAAAGATGAAACAACCTTCAGATATGCCCACACCGGGATTCGAACACGGTGGTAGTGATCTGTGGTCCAACACGCTACCGCTAGACCACGGAGGTGCCCTATGAGCTGCCTAGTAATAGATGTAATGTTAAAATGTACAAACCAACATTCATGTAAACAGATACTGTCAGTAACAAAACATTTCTGGATGGAAATTATACCATTTAATAACTTCTCCATTTGTTTAACCAACTTTTACATCGGACATACACCACCAACAATCTTTAGATACATTTAACCTATAACAGGTAATTTACAATCTTTTAGTGAAAATTAGTATTTCATTTATCAAACTGTTGGCATCTATTTTTATATCGTAGAGCTATCTATTGTGTAACAATAATTACAAAGTAGAGTCCTCTATTAGACATTCAAAACGATTAACGAGATCACAATTTGCGACCAATTTGCTTTCAGCATCATCACTATCATGTTTATCGTCATTCTCGGAGGGAGCTACCACAGTTATTTCTGGTTCCTTTACTTTCTTCTTTTTGAGGCATCTACGAGTTGGTGTTATCTCAGTTATAATTACGTTGTCTTCTACTGTATCCATCACCAATTTTCTGATCATTTTTACAGTGGCATTCATCAAGGAACACTGACCAACCATTATGAGCACGTACGAGTCTGGTGTCTTACGATATCTCAGCTCACGATAGCAGTGGAACAGGAACGTACCACAGAATACATCAGCCACAGGAATCCTCACCAGTGGACTGCCAAGGACATCGTTCAAAGCCTGTGCTGCCTGCATGACACACTGGAGCTGGGCAAAGGCATGCAACACACTGACATCAAATAGAACTGCTGCATTCTTGGATTTAGCCTTCATTTTTGGTTGCTTGAATTTGTCTAGGAAGCCCTTTGCAGAGACAATTTTTGCGCTTGAACAATTCATCTTAATAAAATCATGCAAGGTCCCAGCAGAAACCATTTTATGAACCAGCTCCGAGTCATCATAGACAATGTTGGCATCGTTCTCTTCGGGGATCTCCATACATTCTGCTTGATTTCCACTAGCCAAATGATCTACGGCACAAAGTTTCAAAAGACAAAGCACGACGGCCGTTAAATGAAGCAAATCAAGTTTTGGTTCAGCATGACTGACCCAATAACTTACACTAAACAGATATAAATGTAAGTCTTTAGGACAAGAAGATAAAATAGGATTATCTGGTTTGATGCCAAATGTCAAACATAAATAAGCTATCTTCTCCGAATCTGTGAGATCATTAATCTTGATCAACGAGGGAATGACCTTCTCATTTAATGTAAACACCGGTTCAATGAGAGTTCTTTTCTGACTTCTCCTGTCCCTGTCTATCTCCTCAACAACAATATTCTTCCGAGTAACAACACTCGTACAATTATCTGAACAAGGAACATTTGTGGCAATATGAAAATCATGGAACTTAATATCATGCTGTAAAAGGATCCCATAGGTAACTCTCCGCAGCAACTTGGCACAGTCATGGGCACTCTTTTGTGAAAAGTCTTCAGGTTGGGCGAGAAGAATCACCTTACGAGATGTAAACGTATTTGCTGACAATGTTGACATTCTGCCTCTATGCATCTCGGTCAAGAACCATTCTGGTGGTGGATAACCAACAAAAGACACAAATTCCTTTTTAACACAGTTTGTAAATACATCATCAGGAACATGGACATGTGACACACCAATAGATCTATAACTGTCGACTGATTCCATAATGACATTTTGAAATTCTTGATGCATTCTCTGTTTATAATGTCCAAGAATTTTCTTTAAGGCATTCTCCAGAGTTTCCATTTCTCCTAGCCATAGAAGCAGACGAAGGATTCTGTTTCTTTTCGAGCCTGGATTGGGCAGATGCTCAGAACTAAAAAATGGCTCAAACATTTTTGTCTCCACTTTGTCATTACCCAACATCGTGCCAAACAAAGCCACAAGATCTGCATTTAATTTGAAGGTGTCAATTAATGTGCGATGATAATATATCTGAACCTTAATATAAGATGTGTTTTTCTCTGTTGCTGACGATGACACATCTTGGTCATGTCTTATACGCAAGTTCAGATAATCCAGAAGTATTACACCCCCTTTGATATCGAAGATGAAGAAATCGCTGTCATTTGTCATCACTGGACATTGATAGAGATTTGCTAGTGCAGCTATCTCATTATCAGCTTCACCATCACAGGTAACATGTTTTATGGACATGGCATCTAAACAAGACACAAAAACATCCAGACAAAATATAGGGGTAGCTCGGCCTCGGAGTCCTAATGTTAGCTGATAGGCAAGACTTATCCTCTCTTTCGCTCTCTTCACCGACGTACCAATCTTCCTCTCCGATGGTATATATGGTCCGTCAAATAAGACAATAGGCGTCACATTACATTGGTCTAAGGTACCAAAGAAGCTGAATGTTGCCGAAGCAAAATGGTCGTAATCTCCTCCATAATTATCATCAACACCATAAAGAGTATTCAAAAAATGAAACAGGTTATTTCCATCAATAACAACCTTCATATTTCTGAACTTGAAGTCTGTCAAAAGTTGTGTGTTAGCATCCAAAAACGTTGTCAGACCTTTGATTCCCATTCTGTCTATCTTGATACTGGCACACTTGCATCAAAGTTCTAATTCTTCTAATAATTAATACAAAACCAAGAGGTAACTGAAAAAAGAAAAAAAAATATATGTTATCCAACAAATCTTTAAAGAATAATAATCATGAAATTTAAAAATGTTTAACATGATATGCTGACATGCAAACTGAATCCCAGAATTAATGGCTGACTAGTCTGACTAGGTATTTAAATGCAATTTGGAAGGGAAATGTGTCCTAGTCTTTCCTTTAATTTTGCATTCAATGATTTTCAGGTGTTTACGGTTGTCCACAGGAAAAGAGAAATTCATCAACATTAATTAAATGGACCAAAACTTCAAGATAATCTACAATAATGATTATTAAATACTATCGTTTGTATAAGTTGGTAATTTTACATTACGATGAATTTAAAGTTTAGTTATGGAACGTGATTGTGGTTATTAAATTGTACTTCAACAACCAATGATGTCAGATAATGGTGTTATTGTTTTGATCCAAAATCCATCTGCCTAAACAGAGCAATGACTCCATTGGATTGGAGATTTCCATCATAAATAAATGTTAAAACGTCCCACAATGCAGTTTCCAGTAATTTTTTGTTTATAAGAAAGACCCCCAAAGGTAATGAGTTGAACAGAAAGATTAAACACCCTTCAGACATGCTGATGATGAGATTTTGACTCTCTAGTGGTGGAGATCTGTGGAAACTGTATGATCAATTAGACTAAACAAGTATCCTTATCCAAATTAAGAGAAAAATAAGTTTTTATGCCATTAGGGAGAATTACAGCTGAAAGTGAAATCCTAGTTTTGTTTGAACTCGTCTAATTGAAATCTACATCATTCTTCAGGCAAGAAAACGCTGAAAAACAAGTCGGAGCAACAGTAAATGATAGGACAACATCCAGAAATATAAACCAGCCTTTATCTAGATACAGGTTAGCCCCGTAATAAATGACACGGCAGCTACATATGTTAATAACGAGTTTTGTATGGCATACACAGTAATGTAGTGTATATAAAGTAATTAAATGAATTCGATACAGGCTATAAGTAAAACAATGTCAATCATTTGCTATGAATAGATATATTTATTGTTCATCATAGAATCAGGTAATGAAATAATGACGATGGTATATTACGCAGAATGTTAAAAATAATTGTGTCTCAGACTGCGGCGAGAACTGACAAGAACATATCTTTCTAATGCTACTTTAGGAGTTTTGAGGTAGTCAGATTTATAATAGTATACTCTGGACAAAGGTTGAAAGTGTTCCCCTGAAGGGAACAGTATGTGATATTTTTTTTATTTAACTCAAACGAGATAATACAGACACCTCATGAGATAACACAGACACCTCATGAGATAACACAGACACCTCATGAGATAATACAGACACCTCATGAGATAACACAGGCACCTGATGAGATAACACAGACACCTCATGAAATAACACAGACACCTCATGAGATAACACAGGCACCTGATGAGATAACACAGACACCTCATGAGATAACACAGACACCTCATGAGATAACACAGGTACCTCATGAGATAACGCAGGCACCTCATGAGATATCCAGACATGGGACAATTACAGGACCAAGGTAATATATTATGATTACTTCAGAATATAATAATTATGACCACATTAATATGTAAATAGGATACTGAAATAACTTAATAAGTACTAAATAAAAACAACAGATATTTATAGAAGTAGATTTTATTTACCCGGTTATGTGATTTATATAAAGCCACGAAATTGACTGCAATCTTATCAGACAACCAGATAATTTACCAAATCACCCACTGCACAGAGAAATACAATGAATTATAACACACAATGGTGAACACCACTAATTAAACCACTAACTATCTAGGTGTAATTGCCACCATATCATCACACCTGGACAGAGACTTGTATTAATATAGATAACCCCCTCCCCCCCCTATTCACAAGCACACTAATGCACTAACATTCCCATTAAATTAATTATCTTACAATTAGGAAATATACATTAGGTAACAAGACACATCATGAATGGTGTGACTATAAAACTTATGGGATAATTATAATATATAAAAGTAATACAGCCTATAAACCCACTCTAGGTTGGGATGGAGTTGAAACCACATAATATTGCTTTCTCAAAGCTTCTGTAATTGTGAAAGTAATCACTGCTTATTATTACATCTAAAATGTAATTGACCTGGAAATGATTACAAGATATCTTATAATCAATTACACTCAATTGTGATTACCAATCAGACATGGGTGGGGTCAGTTCAATTCTGGAATTGCTTATTTAAAAAAATTAAATTGGAATTGATAAATTTGGAATTGGAATTTGCTACAAAAAATTTAATCCACAAATTAATTTACCATTTAAGGTGTGCAGGTAATTATCCAAAGTTTATCAGAGTTGCACCAAAACGTTTGATATCAATTGAATTATGCTCTATTTGGAATTGACCCAATGTCTGTTACGAATTACCCTATACCTGGAGGTATCAGCATGTAAAATATGGATCATTTATCCTGAGACAAGTTATATGACCCCTCAAAACTTTTTGTTTGTTTGGATGTGACGGTGTTAAACAGACTAAAAGTTCTCCTGATGCCAAAACATTTATTATAATAATTTACTAATATGTTACATCGGATCATCATCAGTTCTCAATATAAAATGTGTTCTGGAATACAAACAACTTTTTCAATAAGCCAAAAAATCATATCTTATCTTTTATTTAGGATCCATTTGTGTCTGTATCCATTACACAGACAGAGCTGTCTAGTCAATGTCTAATTCTACTCTAGTTAAAAGACATGTAAAGAATAATTTTATTATTGTCATTCTTAGTTACTAAGTTAGTCTGTAAATCTCAATCAGTCCTTCTTTCAAGGGTCTAAACACATCTTCTGCTGGACATGCACAGTGAAGGAAAACACAAGTTTTGAGTCAAACTCGAGATGAGACCCCAAAGAGCAGCTATGTTACAATTCTTTTTGTGACAAGAAAATGAAATGTATAATCATAAATTTAAACAAGTAGTTCTTGGACAGATGAAGTGGTACAGATATGATGTACGTCGTGTAAACTGTAATCTCTCTCCTTAACTACAAAAATAACCAGTTAATTTGATAAATCAATGAAAGACATAAAATAACCGAAGGTACTCTCGCAGTCGATTGGATTCTCATAATCACGAGATTATGTAATCTGTTTATATAATGCAGTTTGTTATGGCTGCTCATTCCCATCTGCTGATAAGAAATTATGGATTTAGTTCAGAATAACACGGGTTGTAAATAGAATATCATATAAGCATATAATCAATGCACTAGTTCGGCATATAGATTAAAGGAATTATATTTTTAGAGTAGAGATACAGCGGCTGAATGGATTGACACCTCACATATTTAAAACCTCAACTTTCAATTTCAATAAACAATGTGTACATTTGTATCAGGGTCTAGTCAGTAGTTGATTAAGTAATTAATTCGGAAACCAATGACACCTAAAAGTAAAACATGAAGACAATGCTAAATATAAATGATAGCACCTTTCATGAATATTCATGATGCGTGTACAGGTATTCTTATTGGTTTGACTGGTGGATGACGTCAGGGCTTTTCCATACTTTAGCCTCATTTTAACATTTGGCCGAAGATTGAATTAATGGTGCGTTGATCAAGTTACATGTTGACAAAAGACATCTAAATTAGCTTGAATAACTTTTTTTAAATAAATACAAACATATATGAAATGTAGATAATATTCTAAAGTTTAATTTGCTGAATGTTTCCTAGTCGTATGTACTCTCAAACGTCTGTAGCACTGTGTGTTTGCTGTTAATAAATCCACCAAGAAATATGTGGTCACATACTATTACTGGCAAATGGACGAAACATATTACAGTGTAGTAGACATCAGTTAGTTATTTAGATATCAGTTAGTTATTTAGCCATCAGTTAGTTATTTAGCCATTAGTTAGTTATTAGATATCAGTTACTTATTTAAATTTTTTGACATCAATTAGTCTTTTAGACATTAGTTACTTATTTTAAATATTCATAGATATTTAGCTTTTTAGAAATCAATTAGTTTTTTAGATAACAGTTAGTTATTTAAATATTTAGACATACAGGCTTAGTTTTTTGAACATCAATTAGTTATTTAGACATCAAATAGTTAGTTATTTAGTTTTTTAGACATCATGATGCAGTTACTTATTTAATTAGTTCTAAGACACCAATTAGTTTTTTAGACATCAATTAGTTATTTAGACACCAATTAGTTTTTTAGACATCAAATAGTTATTTAGATGAGCTATTTCATTGAATATTAAGAGTTCTAAAATTTGTTGTGAAAATTGGATTTGAGGTTACTGACCTTCCCATTCATTTCTATGTGAAACTTAAAGGGACAGTCTACCCTGAGAAAATATTTTCTAAATATGTAATGCTTAGAACAGTAACCAAAAATTACACAAAAATAATGATGAAATATCCCCGATATCATAGAAATAATCAAAATTACTGGAGGGCCGCCATTACGGCTGCTCCAGAAGCCAGATCTAGACTGATGCGAATTATAATTTATCTTGAGCATTAATTTCTGAGCCATTTTGAATCATCTTCCTCTTATCAGGTTCCTTCTGGCTCAAACTGATATGGTTGTATATCTTTCATGACATAATTTTAACAAGATAATGCCATTTAGTTCTGGAATAATTCTTTGCTCACACTTGTTTACATGCTTTTGTACAGACTCTACAGAATTCAGGTCAACCGGATACGTTGAAGTGATGTCAGCATTCAGGAGCTTCCAGTCTCTGTCTAGCTTCAAAATGGCGGCACCCACAGGTCCTTAAAAGTCAATTATTCAGCACTTTGCACTGGATTATTTAATATGTAGGTGATCGTTTACACATTTTGACATTATTATGATATTTGTGAGTATAGCTGTTTTAGTGCTGAAATTATGAAATGAAGGTGGACTATCCCTTTAAGTAAGAAGCCATAAATCCCACATTCTTGAAGAAGTGCCTTAATATTTGAGCTATAATCACGAAGCAGATACCATTCAATGATTCATTGTAATGTTTATTTTTGTTCTTCATTCAATGAGTATTACAAATCAGTGCTCTATATTTAATCATTAATTTAAATTTGTTTGTTACATCATATATGCCTACTAGATCTATTTTCACGGTCTACAATGGAATCCTAGACAGCTCGGCCCAGGGTCAAAGACAACTCAGACCCGTTATGAGACAGCTCAGCCCGCTGACGAGACAGCTCGGCCCAGTGATAAAACATCAGTGTGTTGTAGTAATGCGCAACATCGAATCAGTTGGGTGGAGCTAGCATCAAATGCAGGCCAATCAATGGCACGATTAAAAGAGCAAATCTCAATTAATTGATAGTTAGATCTATTTGTTTGTGGCATTTGTCAAAAGTATTTTCAATATATAATACAGTGCTGCAATACTAATTTTCAGACATATATAAGTGTGTGTGTATTCTGACAATGTCTACTTCTAAAATATTCTGTTCATGCGGGAAGGTGTCATGAATATCCTGGCATGTTGTTTTAACAGTATAAAATAAACTGATTGATTAATTGTTAGTGACATTTGTCAAAAGCATATTCAATATAATATAATGCTACATTTCACACAGCTACATGCACTTATTCCATATCACATTATCAGTCTTGCATTGCAATTAAACGACCACCAAGCTGTTAATATATATATATATATATATATATATAAATATTAATTAGCTAATTTACATATCTTTTTCTTTGACCGAGTTGTCTTGGACAACTCGGCCCCGCGAGCCGAGCTGTCTGGGCCGAGTTGTCACTTGGGCCGAGTTGTCCAGTCACCTCTAGATCTACAGTGCTGTCATCTACATTTTACTACTGACTGTCTACTCTTATTATTATATGAACAAAATAACTATTATAAGAAAATTGATCTTATTACCTACCTTAAAGACTTAATACCACAATCAAACGTCTATAATAATAATTACAGATATATTAGACTAGTCTACACGCCTTCCCTGTCTCGACCCGTATCAGTTTTAGCAAAACGTCGCCTCGGTTTTGGGTGCCATTTATGCTTTGTGGTAAAAAACATTTCTTTTAGCTCTCTATTACTCGGTCCGCCTGTCGCGTGTATGTTTCTTGTCGCCTGTAGATGTTGTACTTTTAATACGGAATCACTTTCTTCTAACTGGCCGACATTCCTCGGCACTGGTCTCGTGTGTTCATATGGAAATTCAGGTTCTGGGTGCCAACATATATACGCCGTCTGATCTGGAGATACAGCCACATTGGGTTTGTTCCTCGCTGCCTGCAATCTGGATTCTAAGTGGATAAATCTACACAGTTTTAGCATACGAAAGGCCATTCTGCTGGAGGTACAAATTACACTTTGTTACACGTGAGGGCGATAAACCGACCTTCATCGTGGAGTGTCAACGGAAATACAATATACCACAACCACCTGGAAACACATATAGGCTAAATAATTAGTTTTTTTTTAAATAAATTACAGCAACTTAAGTAATGCGTTCTAATTCCGTCATTTTATTACTTTTGTTACATTTCAGCTGTGAGACATTAGACTAAATAAAAAAATCTGTTTTATAAAAGTGGAAAACAAGAAGTCTTCAGAAAAGGAAAGGATTTATTTATTAAAAACTGTGGTTTCATAATTTCTTATATATATATATATATATATATATATATATATGCTTATTATTATCCAGGAAAATTTCATATACATAATGTATAAAACTTACTAGCTTTAACACAGTATTACCTTATCTTTGTATTTTGGTAGCAAATATAGTCCCCGGTATCAGATATCTTCCATACAGAGAAACACTACAGCAGCTGAAGATACCTAGCTTTGTGTATAGAAGGGAAATAGGAGACATGATACAAACGTACAAGACCTTGTATGGTTTAGAAGACATCCCAGACAATAGCCTGCTTAAACCAGCAGAGGAGGGACCCATTAGAGGCCACAGTCTAAAACCTCACAAGTTACGATGAAGGACTGCACCAAGGCAACATTTCTCCAGTAACAGAGTGATAGAAAACTAGAACTAATTACCAGAACAAGTAATCAGTGCACCATCTATAAATGTATTTAAAGGACGGCTGACAAGCACTGGGCTAATTATCTGTATGACCATTGAGATTGAAAGCTCTCAACACACACACACACACACACGCACACACACACACACACACACACATATATACATGTACTGCTGTTTTTGTCAACTGACTTCCAATTAAAGCAATAATTTTCAGTTAAAGCTATTTAATTACTATTGAAATTTAACTGATTAAGGCTTTATATAAGCCATGTAATCAAATACAATGAACTTGAACAAAAAGATTAAAATTCTTCTACGTTAAAATTAGTTGATTCATTTATTGAAGCCATGTAATCTTTAGGTTTCTTTATATCATCAATTACAATCCTTATATTGTCCTTTATAAATTGTATCCATGATTGCAATCATGTAATAATAAATACTGCTCCGTTTCTATATTATGTCATCCCTTTTCACACACACACACACACACACACACACACACACACACACACACAGTTCGAATAAATCATAGTATCTACTCAGGTTTGAGACGATATTTCGTTCTAGTCCAGTAATAATCCATTGTGCGGTATTGCTACTTTGTTTTTATTTTAGTTAAATCACTTCAGTGAGTCCATACTGAGTTAGTGTACATTCTCTTTGTTATGAACAAATTGGAATGTTTGTTAACACGCTGAGGGTATATACAAGGCATAGCTTTTCACTTAGGTTAGAGAAGAACTTCGACGCCAGACTAGTCGGACGTGTATTGATACATGGTTCATATAGGTAGGATTTATTCAGTTATTCGTACCCAGAATAAAGCTGAGGTCAGCATTTGAGGTGTCGAAATGTTTTATATACAGGTTTCTTTTGGACCACAGAAAATTACTGTTCAATGTAAACTGTGGTGTCAAAATAGTTTATAATATGTATGTAGCAAGTCACCATTGAACCACACGCACGTGTTGTTTGTTGTGAGCTGTGGTATCAAATGGTATGTTTTACGTGCTTCCGCTTTTTGTACGTAGCTGCATGTAGCCGCTTTCCTGTGGGCGTGACATATTTGTCGCGTACGAAAAGCGAATTAGCTGGTTCCCACAGGCTGATGAGTAGACCAGACACATGCTTAGGTATACGCACACATCTTTCAATATGTGGAGGTATGGAACATTTAATTTTTAGATTAATGTATGTATAGTTGTATTTAGATTTATGGAGGTAGGTTTCGAAGGATGTTTAGATATGTTGATGCTCTGTGCCTGTTGCCTCTTACTATGTACCCTAACACACACCACACACACACTTTGTTAAAAAGAACTAAAGGATTAAGTGCGTGGCTTCCTATTGAAAATTGTGTATATAAACCTCGAGCAATATGGTAACGTTAGACATTCTATGCAACCTGATGAAGACTTGAATAGGTCGAAACCGGTCGTTGGTATTGGGTTGAGTCGTGTTATATCGCTGCTATTAGTATTAATCTGAATTTATTCTGATTTATGCTTATATTATTCATACATTATTCATACTGTGTATTAATATTTTATTTCTCCATTTTAGGTTTAATCTTTCTTGGCCGTAGTGTTCGACACAAAGCCTGGTTTTGTTTTAATCATAGTTTCTTTTTTTATATTTAGATTATCCTCTTCTGGATTATTTTAGAAATTTGTTTTTCTTTCATTTTTCTCTATTTTTACCGGTAATTAATTATACTTACAATTAAATATTTAAAAAAAATCAGTTTGGAGTTAATTGTTGTTTGAATGAAAGTATAACACCTGTGCCAGCGCCTTAACTATCTTTATAAAACACACACAAACACGAACGCACAAACACGCACGAACGCACACGCACGAACGCACAAACACACACGCACGAACGCACAAACATACACACACACGTGCACGCAAACAAAACACACACACACACACACATGTATATATATATATATATATATATATACGCACACAGATAGCGAAATGCATTATTTTTAATGTGGATTTAAACGATAGAAGACCGAAAGGGGTTTTGACTGGAGGGGTTTTGCCCTGAGAAGCGTTTTGACTGAGGGGGTTTTGGCTCAAGACCGGTTACCAAACTTGCCAATAGTGACATTATACCTAAATTAGATGAAGTCTTCAAGAAATCTTCCAGTGATATTTATAATAACGAATGGATTGAAGAGACGGTCAATTCTATGTTACGAACGTCACTGGTTGAATTATTTAAACTAAATTTTGAGCTACTGTTCTAACAATAATCTTAAAAATATAATTAATCTATCTTGTTATATTCTTTCAGAAATGGAGTTAATAAACAATCATTCGTCATTTCCCCCCACCCCTGATATATTGATAAAACAGCAATCACGAAACAGCAATCAAGATTTTGTCGTAACAATTATTGTTAAAAGGTAATACATTTGTGTCGAAATCCAACAGGATACCAACTGATAAAGTAATAGATAAAAATCTCCTTCAGTGTATTTCAAACTTCTCATCAGAAATAATTTTTTTATAAATAATTTTAATGAAAAGAAACATCTAGATATCATCAGCCCTTAGGTATATCTGCAAAATAAGTATTTAGTATTTTTTTAAAGCAGACAATTGTTCAGCAACAGCGATAGTGGATAAAGAGCATTATTTAGTATTATTATTAGATGAAGATAATACTCACTACTACAAAAATTTTAAACACTTTTATTTCCTCAAACATCGGTAACAGGTGAAGAAATACGAAGAAATTCCGAGATATCAAAGATAAGCAAAACTTTCAACCTGAGAAGCCACCTAGTAGACCTATACACCTACAAAAGTGAATCTAAACATGTCGCAAGTTTTTATTAGCAGTTTTCTTAAACCATTTGCAATAGAACACTTTTCTTATATAAAAGCATATGTATGATTTATTTAGACAAAATTGTAAAGCTAGTCATCTGTGACGATTGCTTATATTTATAACATTAGATGTTTACATATATTGATCATGTTTAAGGTCTCCGTGAGTGAAACACTTCAATCCGGGGTCCTTTATATGACGGTATATATACTCATTGAAGTATCATTAAAATAGAACGATTTTGTCTTTAATGAGCAATGGTACATTCAGGCCATTGGCACTTCAATGGACCAGAATTGGGTACCTTGTTATCCCCATATATATATATATCAATAAATTTGAAGAGCCTTTGTGTAAAGTTATCTTAAAACATCATACATACTATCGTTATCTAGATGATATATTTATGAGATAGCCCCGCAACTACAGTCAGGAATATTTAACCCAAATTTCGAGAGAGAGAGAGAGAGAGAGAGAAAGAGTTTTAATTGTTGTCGCTACATTATACCTGTCCGTTATACGAATTAATCTTAGTTAGTAAAGTGTTGTTTTGAAAAAATTATAGGAATTGAAAACTAGCTATAAAGAAGGCTGCTTAGGCAATTAATATAAATATTCTCACAAATGCCATGATCTGACGTGTGTGTTATTCCAAGACAGCAAGACTTCGAGACTGAAGAAACATTAAACGTGTTTCAGCATAAAAATCGCCGTCCACATCCAGTCCTCTTCTGAATCATCCAGAGTTTGAATTCACGCTTGGAGATTCTTTGCGCCAGTGCCTTTTTCCACATTGCCTTATTCCACACAGTTAAAACACACACTGCCCGTGCCAGAGATTGAGTTTCGTGTTTTCTTTATCTATTTTTTTGTTTTAAATTTTGGCTCATTCGGCTTGTAATATTTAATATCATATGGAGTTAGTGATAAATAGGTCATATCGTATTTCTTGGGTTTGTATGTTTATGAGGTATTTGACCCTCCAGAAAATATCACAAGACATATGCTGGGGTTGAGTTCTGTTTTCTCTGTGTGTAGACTGCATGTATATTTCCAGTTCGCGCATTCTAAGAAAAATTGAGGTAGAGCTGTATATTCTGTGCACTATTTGTGTCTTTGAAGAACGCCGTTTAAGTGTTTGGCATGGGAATCTAACATTTAACTGGCAACGCTTGTTGCATGTATTTCGGGGAGTATTCACAAGCTGTCGCTTGATCAGCGCAGCCTCTATGTAGGACTGGTTGAACATATATCCTACCGGAATCCCCCATTTAACGTGGTAAGCCGGGATCCGGTCTTTTGCCCCCTGGTATTTTGCCCCTTCTGTCTTTTGCCCTTTAGGTCTTTTGCCCTTTAGGCCTTTTAGGTCTTTTAGGTCTTTTGCCCCTTCGATATTTAGCCTCTTAGTTACTTTGGCCCATTAGTGTGACTTTGGTGATGGTGAGTGTAAATAAAATAAAATTGAAAAATTTATCTACATGTATATATTATGGCTTTAATCAGTATTTGTCTGTCATCAAGAATTGTAATTATGATGATCCCTTGATCAGAAAGATGAATGAGAACAGACCTGATTGTAATAAATAAGGGGAGATTTCTTAGTTTTGGGGAGTGTATCCTTATTATTATAATTAATATATGAACAATGAAACATTAGTTATATTGGATATATATATATATATATATATATATATATATATATATATATAGTGCATTAAAATTATCTTTTAAAAGACATTTACCAATTTATGTATTATCGTTATTATTTTTAGTTAATCATATAGCTATTTATTTATCTTAATAATTTTTTATGAATCGTAGCAAACTAAAAATATAACACAAAAAATAAGTTTATTGAACATTGATCAAAGTTTTTAAAGCTATGTGGCAAAGACGAAGGGGCAAAAACCAGGTGAGCAATTAATGATGGGGCTAAAATCTAACACAACAATAGTTTCTGTACAAGTGGAATCTAATCCACTCACTGGACAACGGCGTATACCCAACATATACCCAACAAATCAAGCATTAGGTTGGGACAATCCGGAAGATGAAATCGTTGTCCATGGCGTACACTGAGAAAAATGAAATGTTATTAATCTCGTTTAATCATTCTTTCACATAGACAAAAAATATCGAGCTTCTCTGTGTACATTCAATGATATTCTGACAGTATATAATGAGTGACTCGTTAGAATAATTTATGGTTTTACGATCACATCCTGGCTAATTCGAGATATAAAGACATGTATCATTCTTCTGATATAACACATATGATAGTTGACATGGCTAATTCGAGATATAAGGACATGTATCGTTCTTCTGGTATAACACATACGACAGTTGACATGGCTAAGTCGAGATATAAAGACGTGTATCATTCTTCTGGTATAACACATATGACAGTTGACATGGCTAAGTCGAGATATAAAGACGTGTATCATTCTTCTGGTATAACACATATGACAGTTGACATGGCTAAGTCGAGATATAAAGACATATATCATTCTTCTGGTATAACACATATGACAGTTGACATGGCTAAGTCGAGATATAAAGACGTGTATCATTCTTCTGGTATAACACATATGACAGTTGACATGGCTAAGTCGAGATATAAAGACGTCTATCATTCTTCTGGTATAACACATATGATAGTTGACATGGCTAAGTCGAGATATAAAGACGTGTATCATTCTTCTGGTATAACACATATGACAGTTGACATGGCTAAGTCGAGATATAAAGACGTGTATCATTCTTCTGATATAACACATATGATAGTTGACATGGCTAAGTCGAGATATAAAGACGTGTATCATTCTTCTGGTATAACACATATGACAGTTGACATGGCTAAGTCGAGATATAAAGACGTCTATCATTCTTCTGGTATAACACATATGATAGTTGACATGGCTAAGTCGAGATATAAAGACGTGTATCATTCTTCTGATATAACACATATGACAGTTGACATGGGTAAGTCGATATATAAAGACGTATATCATTCTTCTGGTATAACACATATGACAGTTGACATGGCTAAGTCGAGATATAAAGACGTGTATCATTCTTCTGATATAACACATATGACAGTTGACATGGCTAAGTCGAGATATAAAGACGTGTATCATTCTTCTGGTATAACACATATGACAGTTGACATGGCTAAGTCGAGATATAAAGACGTGTATCATTCTTCTGGTATAACACATATGATAGTTGACATGGCTAAGTCGAGATATAAAGACGTCTATCATTCTTCTGGTATAACACATATGACAGTTGACATGGCTAAGTCGAGATATAAAGACGTGTATCATTCTTCTGGTATAACACATATGATAGTTGACAAGGCTAAGTCGAGATATAAAGACGTCTATCATTCTTCTGGTATAACACATATGATAGTTGACATGGCTAAGTCGAGATATAAAGACGTGTATCATTCTTCTGATATAACACATATGACAGTTGACATGGCTAAGTCGAGATATAAAGACGTGTATCATTCTTCTGGTATAACACATATGATAGTTGACAAGGCTAAGTCGAGATATAAAGACGTGTATCTTTCTTCTGGTATAACACATATGACAGTTGACATGGCTAAGTCGAGATATAAAGACGTCTATCATTCTTCTGGTATAACACATATGACAGTTGACATGGCTAAGTCGAGATATAAAGACGTGTATCATTCTTCTGGTATAACACATATGACAGTTGACATGGCTCTTTGGTTATCATTATTGTTATATTCTACTGTTTGATTCCTTGACGTTTTAATCAATACTTACTTAGGCGCATATGTAAATTCTTTAGCATAATATTAATTAATATGCTAATTATGTGTTAATCATGTGTTTAGCCCACCATTAACAGAAAATGTTATTAAAAACATATTCAAACACACATACGCACACACACACACACACACACACACACATATATATATATATATATATATATATATATATATACACGTTATCGTTTAGACTAGAAATATGTCGGCATCTCTTGGATTTCTGGTTTTTGTTTATTTTCTCCTCCGCCCTATTTGTTTTGATTACTCGTTATTTAATTAGACCTATTTAATAGTCTTGTTGCCTCACTCCTGACAGTCACTCTATCCCCATCAGTAAATATTCTGCCTTATTGCAGTAAACAAGGCAGCCAACAGTTTAGGCTTATACTTCTCCTCAGTTAAGACCAAGACCATGACCTTCAAGACAAAGTCAGCATAAATTTAAACTCGGCCTACAATATCTGAAAATGGTCCAGCTATATATATATATATATATATATATATATATATATATATATATATATATATATATATATATATATATATCGGGATCAAAGTACACTCGCCTCACCTTCGCCCGCCATGTAGCAGAACATGATCAAGGTAATCACAAATCTGAAGGATACAAAGAGTCCCACTACACTCCATCTTGGCCCTTCCCAATGAAGCAGGCTCCATCTTGGTATACAGAGATTCAGGAATCCGTCTTTCAATATATAAATAATGCCTCAGGGTCAATTTAGGCAGCTTGGCTCCAAAAGGAAACCAGCATACCCCCAATTATACCACAAGGTAATTCAAGTAATTATGTAGAACCTCATCCAGAAGAAAGTTGATCCTGAAGGAGCAGCAATATCAGCCACCACCAGAATTACGAATTTAAATGAAAGCAACACATCAACGGTGAACATCTAAACCGATGCTAGCTCCCAAGCAAACGGAACCTCAACCTGAGCATCTTTCATTAAACAAACAAATAAATCAGGAGTAATATCCCAAACCATACCTGGATCACATTAGCTGAGCTGCATACAGTCAAAGCGGTACTAATCTGGATATCAGGACAGCCTTTCCATGAAAGAGTTATCATCCACTCGGATTCTATGGGGACATTTACCACGTTTCTGGTCACACACATAAAACCCGTCCTTCGTCATCACTAGCACTCCGTCTTCACTGTCAGCAAGCATTTAACCCCGTACATTATCTGTTTAACTCTACAGCCCACACACACGATGTACCGAAGAAGACTATGAGGTCATCTCCTCCCCGAAGACTTCAAACTCTCGGATCATCACCTAATAGTATTGATCAACATTTTGACCAGACATCATCAGCCCATAGACACCACCATCAACAATAAAAACACAACAAACGGTCAATCACCACGTGGCTGTGCCCAATAGGCGAGTAACAACAACAATAACAACAACAACATATCGTTACTCATTAATCAAATTGTTCTATCAATGCACAATCATACCGTAAGCAAATAAATGTCTATCAATCATTACAATGAAATCTCGTAAACGAGTGTCTTTCTCTATAACTGAGAAGTTAGAAGTGATCCGTTATCAAGATCTTCATCCAAAAGCTTATCAACAAGCAACAGCAAATCATAATTGTTTGTCAGACCTCTTTGAATGCCACCCAAAATGCTGATCCCAAAATTGGAATTACAAAGAGGGTGTACTGTAATCATACTTGCTATTTTCAGATACAATATAATCTTAAATATAATCACTAGAGTGGCAACCAGTGTTTACTTTATAATTATTACACTAGATGTTTGACTATTTACGATGTTATTCGTACCACAAAATCAACATTCATATTATGAAAAGTTTGAGGAAGAAATATTATCCAATTTTATTCCTTTATCTAACTTGGTGAGTTTACATTATACACACACCCTATTACTTGTAAACATGCTAGTTATCATATATGTTTTATAAACAAACAAATGCAGCTTAAATTTTTCAAAGATAATACCTTCCTGTTCTTTCATATTTACAATTTATGGGCAATAATATATAATTATACAATCATTATTAATGTGATTATAACCATAATCATCATATTATTAAGTAATAAAAAAAATTGTAATTGATTAGCTTAATCTTCATATATATATATATATATATATTGTGTGTGTGTGTGTGTGTGTGTGTGTGTGTGTGTGTGTCATGAAACAATTGAAACAAAACTGATTATTTTATTAACATTACTAACACAGAGGCAATGTCCATTTCCAGTTATAATTTATTACTAGTTTAGCAATTCTGCCAAATTTGTGTTATATGAGAAGTAAAATGGCACACCATGATAATAGTCAACTAATTTAAAGTGGTTTATGATTTAAGGTTTTTCTAAGTAACTTGTTACACATGTAGTAAAATACTAAAACGTTTTTATAAAACACATTTATCTGACATAAATAAAAAGTTTGTGTTCAAAATACTTTATTTGGTGGTCGAATATCAAATATTTAAATTGTGTCAAGTTATATAATTCTACAAGATTTATTTATATTATAAACATTTCACCAAATGTAAAACAACACATTTATAAAATAATCAGGAAACGAACTTAGTAATAAATATCTTTGTAATAAAAATAACTTATTATTCAGATTAGTTTTTGTAAACAAGATTCTAATAAGATAAACTTAATATAATGAACAAAAAAAAACGAGTAAAAACTGACATTTTAATGGTTTAAAAACAAACGAAAACAATTTTTATATGATGTCAAAATATTAAAAATATTACATACTATAAATATAGCAGCAAATTAGGAAAGGTTTCTATGTTTTTAGGAATACTTTGAATATGCTGCCAACAACAAAAATGCAGTAATAGATAATTTCTCTTATTAAATATAAACATAGAAATGTTATATTTAGTAAAATACTACATAAACAAGAGTACTAGTAGGACAGTGATACCAAGTGCCTTATGTAGGTCAGCAGACTGTTTTCGTATCTAATAAAAAGCTAAAACATTACAATAGCCAATAATGGGCTAATTTACTAATAGGAGTATTTACTCTAGTAAATGTCTATTTGTCAACTTTCTCATCAAATGTTCCTTCTCCCTTATAGGCTCCCACATAACCTTTATTTTCAACTCTCTCTTCTCGTCCCTCAATTCCTTTGCCTTTTCCACTTTCATCAAAACGTTCTTTATGGGATCCTGTGTACTTAGACGTGTCTGTCATTCTGTCAACACCACCAGTCTTGGAAACTTTCTAAAAACATAGAGAGATATATGTATTTTAGTATAGATAGAGTATTTTGCTCTAGTGATGAGAATAGTGAAATATTTCAATGATACAGATGCATTTTATCTATCAGAATATTATCTATTTATACACGAGTTATTATACATACAATTACACTGCATTAAGCAACATCAGTCAATCACAATATTTTGATATTATTCTCTTGTAGCAATATTGAATTCACTATCTTAACACATAACATTATCTCTCAATAGCATATTATATCTAGCATAAATAACTTATGTATATAACTCACTTTAGTTCATGGTTTCTATATTTAAACAAATAATTAGATATATCAAATTGTAAAAATAAACCTCATTACATCCAGGACATATTACCAAAATAATTACTCATTAGGGAAATAAAGTAATCGGTTTGAAACCTGTAATTATATGATTAAATATCCCACGGATTTAGGGAACATAAGTATTCAATCCAATGAGAATTATAATAGCCAGAATATTTATCTTCTCAATTACAGTTTTTTATATTATATCTCAGGCCCCCGTACCAGTTTTTGTTATAGCAAAATAAGCAATTCACCAGAAAACAAATTACTAGGAGTCCATAAGTCATTTCTGCCAATAAAAAATATTTTAATTTGTTAATGCACAAAGTCTAAATAGATCAAATAAACACTACTTTCTGAATTTTTAATTTGACATGTTATTATTGTCATATATAATTTGTGTAATTTAACACGTTATTATTGTGATATATACAATATGTAATTCGTGTAATTTGACACGTTATTATTGTGATATATATAGTATGTAATTCGTGTAATTTGACACGTTATTATTGTGATATATACAATATGTAATTCGTGTAATTTGACACGTTATTATTGTGATATATACAATATGTAATTCGTGTAATTTGACACGTTATTATTGTGATATATACAATATGTAATTCGTGTAATTTGACACGTTATTATTGTTGTATATACTTTTTAATTTGTGTAAGTTATTATTGTCATATATAATTTTTGTAATTTGACACGTTATTATTGTCATATATAATTAGTGTAATTTGACACGTTATTATTGTCATATATAATTTTTGTAATTTGACACGTTATTATTGTCATATATAATTTTTGTAATTTGACACGTTATTATTGTCATATATAATTAGTGTAATTTGACACGTTATTATTGTCATATATAATTAGTGTAATTTGACACGTTATTATTGTCATATATATAATTTTTGTAATTTGACACGTTATTATTGTCATATATAATTAGTGTAATTTGACACGTTATTATTGTCATATATAATTTTTGTAATTTGACTCGTTATTATTGTCATATATAATTAGTGTAATTTGACACATTATTATTGTCATATATAATTTGTCATAATTGTATCACTAACCGTAGCTCCTGTTGCTGTTGGGCCGCTAACTTTACTTAGTTTCTGTTTTATTTCAGCCACAGAATCAGCCTCAGACTTCCCAGTATCCTTAGCGTAGGCCTTTGCCACTTCATTGATCAGAGCGTCTATTTGTTTGAATGTGATCTTCCTGAAAGGCATCATAAAACCGATATTACACGAATACATATATGGAGTCGTATGTTACGGTGACATTATGATGCAGGTAACATTATGATGATGTTTTTTTCTGCAAATTTAGTTATCACGTTATGACTTGTACCGTATCATCTGTGTGTGTGTGCGTATGTGTGATGGTAACCACATATACCAGAGAACTTACATTTTCCCCTTTTCCTTCACTTTACTGAAGGCTATATCCAGATTATTAGAATTACACGTTTTCTTAGTGAATACTCCGCCATCCTTAAACCATTTTGTCATATCTTTGCTCGTTGCTTGGTCTCCTTTTACAAATTTATCGTAACTCGCTCTAAGGTCACCACCGGACGCCATGCTTGATCAAGCTGTATTAATATATATATATATATATAGAGAGAGAGAGAGAGAGAGAGAGAGAGATTATCGTTTCCATATAAAACAAATGTGCACTACACATAAAATTAAAAAATATATTTACAAGATTCATTCAAAACTGATTAACTAAGAAATTGTATGCGGGCTTGCCCCTGGCTTCATAGTAATGAACAATAAATAGCTATATCACTCAATGTTATGATAGATATAAGATATCAAATATAACATATTGATTGGCTGACTGAATGTTGATAGATGGATGGATGGATGGATACAGACGCACATGTGTCTGGACGTGTACAGAACGAGCATAACGAAAATAAATTATCTTCATAACTGGTTATGAGGATTGAATAATTAGACAGGTAGATATACTAAATAAGTGGATCACAGAAATACAGTTAGTTAATTATTGATCTTACTATCCTAGAGTAGAGTATGGTATGTAGACGGGGGGGGGGGGATCTGTGCTCTGTTCATATTATATTCTAGGAGTTAAGTGACTTCATAGAGTTGTTAACTATCATGAACGCTTGGCGTAGGTCAGGTAACAACGCAAACACAACACGCCATCGACCTGTTTAACATTGTTTACCCGTTGTCATGACAGTCTGAAATCGAACTGACGGTTTGTTGGTAATAAATCTTCTATTATCGCCATACCACGATCTCGGTGCACTCGAAATAAACACACATCAATTGAGTATAGTGTCTATCAGATATAAAAATAGCGTGTTGACACAAGGTCGATAATATTAGTTGTTTATTTTTATCACATTGAGAATCAAATATGTACATGCTCCGACGAATCTTATCCTCTGTGTGTGTGTGTGTGTGTGTTATACATTGGTAGGAAAACGCTAACACGTTTACTGACAGTGAAACTTAATGTATTTGTATCTAATTAGTTACACAATTTTACCGTTAATGTTTACATGATAACTGATATTTTCTCTCCAAAAAGCTAACACACTCGACAATACTAACATATAACTGTAGATGAACATAACTTAGTTTAAAGTAGAGTTACACTTCTTAATTGTTTATCATTCTTGTTGGGAGTTGAAGCTCCCCATCCTATACATGCTACAACCCCCCCCCCCGGTTTAGTTATATTGGGTTACACACACACACACACACACACACACACTTAGTTCCTAATTTACTGTGAAAGATGTACTGTGACCTAACCTATATGATAGTAAAGAGATCGATTAAATGATTGATTACTTGATACCTATATCAAGCTGTTTCAGCTTGTCTGTATAGATATAACAAAATAGACATCATGTGTTAATAAAACATAGAACATGTTAATACACGTATCATAGAAAAACATAAATAATACATTAACATATAGTATATATTAGCATACAGTGATATCACAGACAGGGTATTAAACCGCTGATACATGATATGTCAACATACGCATAACATGCACACACACATAAGCGCCCACGTGTGTGAGAGAGAGTGAGAGATGATGACTGATGTTTTACGGTCACTTTTGTACACATGGTAGGCTAAATGGGCCGAGCGACCTCTAAAGGTAAGGAGGTAATGAAGCGAAGTCAAAAACACCCTTCAAATATGCCCACGCCGAGATCGAACTCGAGTGGTGGTGATCTGTGGTCCAACGCGCTACCAACTAGACCACGGAATAGAGAGAGAGAGAGAGAGAGAGAGAGAGAGAGAGAGAGAGAGAGAGAGAGAGAGAGAGAGAGAGAGAAAGAGAGAAATAGCTAATCTTCCAAAATAAATTGTAACTAACGATGACATTGATATAATTTTAATAAAACAAACAGATAACGATTTATTTATTAATTTAGCGAATAACGCAATAATTAGGAAGTGTAAAGGTTACTTTAAAGTATAAACACTGCCATATTTAACGATATTTATAATAATAATAACAACAACAACAACAGAGAGCTAACAAATGAGTTCACCAAAACAACAATATAGCACAACAACAGATATATTTATTTAGTAAATTCCGTTATAATTATTAATATGATAGTGGAGAATTATATGACATAATTCGGTACATAAAAAAGAGAATGTCATTTACCTCTAGGTTTCTGTCCTAAAGATCCTAAAGCCAGGTAACAGTCAGTCAGTGAGTGTCTGATCTCAGAGTGAGCAGCCGTCAGGTATGTTATAATCATAGTCTCTCTCAATAGTCGTGACAGGCTGTTGAAAAATTGTGGTACAAATTGTTTGTGGTCGTGATCTCTGTTTGGCACAAGGAACGTGTGATGTAGAATACGGCAATGCTTGATTCGAATCCAACGGTTCGTTGTTGATCTGTAAGTTGATTGGGTGATTTAACTGTAGACTAGAATAAATGCCAATATCGGAAGATATTGAGGTGAAGTGGAGAATGATACACCCTTCACATATCGGTATTTAAATCCAGAAACGAGAGATATGTGGCCAGCGGCGTTAACATCTACCGTAGAGAAGCCCTTTAGTCGTAATACTAGTGGTAGTGGTAGTTGTAGTGGTAGTGGTAGTTGTAGTGGTAGTGGTAGTTGTAGTGGTAGTAGTTGTAGTTGTAGTGGTAGTAGTGGTAACAGTACTGATAATTAAATGATACAACTAGTTTTCACTATAAATTCAGTCAACCGTGATCAACTGTGAAGTACGTTTGAGACAGCCTTTAACAAATCAATAATCTATCTACCTGTAGTAGATTACTGTCTTGTTACCTGGCTCTCGTGTACCGAGCTCGATCAATGAAGCTTTACTCCCTATAATATGTTTGCCGTGTGGTGCTTAAAGGGCGCTTTCTGGGTCAATGCTAGAGTGCTAGACATCATTACGAGTGCATCCGGGTTCGAATCCACCAATTGTATACTGATCCCTCATTAATGCACATGTTTAGTCAATTATAGACTATAGCGTTATAAGATTGTCATTTTTTTAAACCTCTAAATATGGAAACATCGGTGACAAAGTTGGCTGAGTTGATGTAAAATAATCTATCTGAATATTCTGCGAATATTTAATAAGCTTGCCAACTTTACTGGGTCAATGGGTGACTAATTTGTATAATTTTAGAATGACCGTTATTTGTCATTATAGGGCAAGATAGTTCGTGGAATAAGTAAAGCAGTTTGTTGGTAAGTTATTTAATTTGTGTAATTTCACGAAATGGAGAATAAAATATACTGTTCGTGGCGTGATGAGAATATGCAAATTAGGATAAAATTGGGTTCGACGATAATCTGTGACGAGAATAATGTAGTACAATAAGAAATGCTCGATTTCCTCTAACCATCTAATTGGTCAAAGCCATGACGACATGACGTAACTTGACATCACACGACACGACACGACACGACACGATACGATACGACACGACAGGACATGACAGGACATGACATGACGTGCCTTCACACAACATGACATAACACGACATAATAAACACATCTCGGTCCTATCTTACTGGCTAATTGTTAAAGAACAGTTCAGGTAACTATAGCTACTGGATGTTCATCAGGGTTATACTATCAGTAGTTTATAAGCGTTGGGGGGGGTGTCATTGGTCACTTCATTTAGATATTATAGCGATGTAATATTTCTAGGATGAGCCACGGTCTGAATTCAAATAAAATTTGAGTAAAGGTGACTAATTTATTATTAGTAAATTAATGTCTTATATATAGTCAGATATGTAGACATTATACTGAACTAACTAACATAATTCTCATAGAAAAAGGATTTGACCTTCTATATTCTCATATCCCCTTGGGTATTATTTGGGATGGTTTGGGAGTATTTTGATTTTTATTCTTCTACTGCAACATCTCAGACCAATATTTACTGGCTGATGAACTATGATGAACTGCTTTATCTAAATATGTATAACTTCTTAAATCAATAATATTATATTAAGACTATAAAATGAACACTTATATATATTAATGGTCCAGTTGTTTATAATCCGAATACAGCGTGATCATACAATTAAGGAAGGAAGGAAGGACCAATGGGCTGTTATAATTAACACACAAAACAAAACGCCCTTTGTGTCGATCTCGGGTAATTCAACATTTATATCGAAGTCAAAAGCCGCCCCCTTCAAATGAAATAACTGTTAGCCTACTCCATTTACGGAGATAATTGTGATTAAGAGATTGTGTGTCAAACAAATGAAATCTTAACGAACATGAAACAATCGAATGTTTTCACAAAACGCCTAGTTAGGCTGGCTGGCCCTACGTTATTGTGATTTAAATTAAATGTTTTAACTTGGCAGAACACTAGAAAACATTATTGAAAAAATCTTAGTATTTTTGTCATCTTTTGCAACTTAGATACAACGAATGTTTACTATATATATGGACCAGTATGAAATCGTCAACACCCCAGGAGGTATACTAGGTGTTGCTGCCATGATTTATGCACGTCGAAGGCGAAATATACGACTCACAATTAACTCTCTCTCTCTCTCTCTCTCTCTCTCTCTCTATATATATATATATATATATATATATATATATATATATATATATATATATATATATTATAAACACATAACCATTCTATCATCAGAGTCCACAACTATCGCCATTAATAGATATTATCAGTTAAGTTAAGCGTTTTGTGATTATTATCAATAAATTACCAATTTGTGTCAGATTTCCTGTAGTTTTATGGAATGATTAATCATCTGTGAAACTCGATAAATGTACCATAGTTATTAGTGATAATACTTTGATTGTGTATGGGGTTTATTGCTTTTATATTTCGATTTTTGTGGGATATCGATTGACGTATTTTCAGTTGAGTTCCAGATAACACAAAATGTTTGTATTATATTTATGTATAAATGTTGCTGGGCGTGTCCTCGTATTCTTTTGTTTGTGTTGTGTTTGTCTGATTGTCTTGACTTAAGAAAAGGTGAAGTTAGAACGACTAAAGGATCATTGAGCCGTGAAATAGATCACGTGGTATACTCGGGTCTGTCTATATACCGTCTCATTATTGATTATCGTCTAATCCTGTCTATGATTAGTGTTCGAGTTAAGAGTTGAGCTCGTTTTTTAGCATCAGGGATAATGACACCTGGAACATATGGCCCAGAAACAACTCCCTAAAGAAATACCCTTTATTTTGAAAACATTTTTTGAAACGTATAATATATTTATGCATCTCTAAAAACTTGTGTCCTACGATAGTTATATATTTGCCACCTAACATTTATCTAAATATTTAGAATATGAACAAACAAAATATCTCAGGTGTCAGAGAAAATTAAACATGTTTGTGTGTGTGTGTGTGTGTGTGTGAGAGAGAGAGAGCGATTGATATTACTATAGTCATATCCTTCTATAGATAGACAGCTGGTTCTGGATCATTCCCCTGTTCAATAATATCGAGAGAAGAAATCAATATTTAGAGATAGAAGTCACGATAATAATAATAATTAGTCATGGGACACTCAGGTACTTATATATACTGACAACATAGTATATACTTCTTAATTAAGTTAATATAAAACTATTCCAGTATTTGTTGGGTAAATATATTACGTATAAAAATATACAGAATGTATCTAATGTTGTATATCAATGATCTGATATGTAGCTGTTTGTATGACGATGGTGTAGTTGTGAGTGTGGGTATGATAGATGCGAGATGATTCAGGGTTCAACTATATCTTACCGGAGCTGATATACAAGCAAAATAAGTTAAAGTTCATAATCTTTAGTATTATATTAAAGACGTTTTTCTTGAGTGTTCTGAAAAGAAATCTTTTACGGTAATCAGATCTTGTTTACTGATAAATCATTTTTAATAATAATAATAATTCCTCAGGTTATACATTTTGAAGCATGTTACCAATACGAGAACTGTAAACAAATCAGCTTTATTGACAACGACTATCAAGTTATAGACTAACAATATAAGCACTATATGTTAGTACTCTGAATACACAGTACCGTGACGTGTTTACCTTAAACTTGATACATTAAGCGATTTTACCTTCATCGGGGATTAATTAATATTAACAGACAACAACAACAGCGGGGGGTGGAGTTGGGGGAGAAAATATTTGAATATTGTTATGCCCTGAATGTTAAACATCACTAAACTAACAATTGAGAAGTTAGAGATCGAGTTAAAGTGACGTTGAAGTCTCTGTTTAAAGTAAACACCTGCTATTAAATAACTAAAGTAAATAACAAACACTATATGTGTGAAACATTAGACAATTAAAATGTTATAATGATAATGATCAATTATATAATAATTTATTAGTAGAGGTTCAGGAGACTTATCAATAATATTTATAATTAAGTTAATTAACTCTCAAGATAGTTGTAAACAGAAGTGTTTCCATCAGAATAAAACTAATTTAATCATATTTTTAGTTGTTATTAAGAGACCGTGTTTTGGCCATGTATATCATCATCAGTTATTTAAATACCATTCTATATTGATGTATTAACAATTTAATTATCCCACTTCAAATATGGAAAGCTCAGGATACGAATTATAGCTCTGTTTGTTCTATATGAGCTCAAAATATGTTTTAAGTGTGTTTTAAATGTAGAGAGCCTTAGAACAATTCAAGTTGAATAAGGCGCTATATTATATAAAATATTATTATTATCATTATTATTATTAATTATTATTATTATTATTATTATTATCATCATCATCATCATTATAAATACCGTATTCGACTTGTTTAGCCTAGCATGTGCACAAAAGTGGCCGTAAAACATCATCATCATCATCATCAACTTTGACCTATTTAGCACACAGTGTAGTCAGAAAATTGTGAACGAAGTTTTCGTTGCCTAAGTGTGTGTTTTTCCCTACAGCTCTAAGGTCGTCATTGCCATTCGTTTGTAAAACACTAGATTTGCTGTGAAAATACCTTTCTTATATATGATCTGGAAGTCTACAACCTTCTCTCCAAGAATACTGAAAATTTTATAAACTTGAGTTGTTTAAACTCCAAGTCTTCTAACTATTAACAGCTTTTCAGTATTCCAAAGAGTATAGACTGATGAGTAGACCAGACACATGCTTAGATATACGCATACATCTATCAATATGTGGAGGTATGGAACATTTTATTTTTAGATTAATGTATGTATAGTTGTATTTAGATTTATGGAGGTAGGTTTCGAATGATGTTTAGATATGTTGATGCTCTGTGCCTGTTGCATCCCTATATGTACTTAAAACAAACAAATACACCACCACGCACACACACACATATATATATATATATATATATATACGCACACACAGTAAGGGTACCAAAGGAGGTTTAGAGTTGTTGATGTTATGCGCCTGTGCCTCTCTATATGCATCCTAAAACACACACACACACATATATATATACACACACACACACACGCACACACAAGAATTAACTCTAACTGCTGCCAAGTAAGTCAATTCTGAGACATTGCTAAGAATTTATTATATTATCCCTAATTCTTGTTTGTCGATGGCGCGAAAATCGAACCACGTACGTGTACGCAGCATTTCTGTCGGAATGTGGGTGTGCGCTTATTAGGGAATATGCGCTAAATACGTCGAATACAGTATTTTAAAGTAATATTTGAAGTCTATATTTTATGTACTGTCTCCAGTTCTCTTATCCTGATGTAATTATTCGAATGGTCATTTAATTATCGATCTAAGTATGAATTAGAGTTCAAACAACATTTTTTCCTATCCCATTTTCCTGTCAATTTTATGTTTATGGATCAAATATATGAATTTATTTCCTTTTCTGATCCTCTTTATTTGATTTAATTTGGTACATTAATTATTATGTAACCATAGTTACATAATAATGTAATAACCAACAGCTACATTATTATATTCTGACTTTTTGTCACCAAAAAATAAAGTTATAACTAAATCGTGAAAAGGCATCAAATTACAACTCACTATTCCTATAATAAATATTAAAGATTATTCAAACATTTAAACCCATAATGAATACAGATTTTGTTAAATAAATCATTCTGATAAATAAGTCATTGTAACAAAGTGTACTCCCCGATGTTATGAAATTAAGAAAAGGTTTTTCTATTCTTCTGGGTCCCAAAAAGTACTGTTTGCGAATTGTAACTCTCTATTGCATTTATGTATTATTTCCAAAATACTTGAAAAGTTAATTGTTCATTAACATTTATATAATTTGTTTCAAAAAAAAGTAATATACTGTACGAAAAATAGCTTGGATTTAAACTAGATACATTATGAAATTTATGTTGGACTTGTTGCTTATTCTTTATCAAAGATAGTTGTACTTATCAGTCCTTTTAGATCTGCCCAAAGCCTTGGACATAATTAACCACAGTCTTTGAAAATATTAACCACAATATGCTGTTAAGAAAGTTACATTATTACGGGAAACCTGGTAGGGCCTTGGAATGGTCTGAAAGTAAACTAACTGTATCAAAACAGATAAGAAATCTATCAAAAACGTTTGTTTGTCAAGAGTAGAACTTTTAACCTTAATGGTGATGTGATCAATTTATATTAGCATGAAGTGACTGATTTGGCAGTAATACATTATTTATTTAGAGCTAAACAAATTATTATGCTTTTAAAGTTAAATATTTTGTAATCAAGAGACAATTAACTGCACCACGTTGTAAAAATGCGCATGATTGAAATGAATTGCCAATACTAGTACTATATGTTACATGATCACATACTCTTTTATTAATTAACACTTTAATTGTGCACACATGATATCGAAGGAAACGAAGATCTGAAACTGTAAATAAATAATTAAGTGATTTCACAGCCCAGTCACAAGTTTAATTAATTCATAGCCTACAATTTGCGATCACTTGACAGCTGATCAGAAAATAATTGAACGAGGTTTAGGTTATTTCACAGCTTTGTATGTGGAAGGCGTAATTGTTTTAATGAAAACAATTAGGTATATATGAGATAAATGCATACAAACATACTTTCATCATGTCATTGTCAGTTTATCATAGTCCATAAATTTTTATTTATTTGGATATATACATATAATGATATACACAGCTATTATAACGCAACCATAACACAATTCACTATATATTCATCTTGTCCGTTTATCAGATATTAACTAAAAACATTATAAGTTCATTTAAAGTCTACACCTCAATGATATAGACCATCAATATAGACCTGCCCAGCTGAGAACAAGAATATACATGGAATATTAAAAATGTTTATGTTTGCGTTAACATGTTAGAGATAGAGAAATTAGTACTTTCACCAATAAGCAGCATCAAATCTCTTGTGTCACGGGTTCATCTACAGTTACAATCAGTCATTTGTTATCAAATGGATAGAATAACTCCAAATTGCTTCCAGCTCTAAACAAGACTCTACAAAAATATGACATTTAGTCCAGATCAGTGAACTGTTTAAAGTTATACAGAATATACCCAGAGATGTAATAGACACATGCAATGACTATTATAACAGATAACACCAGTAAACCTGTAACCAATAGATTGGCCTGTTTACATGGTATCTCATCATCATAGAACTTCAAGGACTGAAACAGAACAATACTTCGTAAAATAATGACTTGAACCAAGTGCATACACAATGTGTAAGTAAACACATGTTTTCCTTTTTTTCAAGTTGGTTAAAGAATTTGATTTGATATGCATTTAAGTATACCAATTAAAGCACATGACCTGAACATTCAGTTACTAATTCAGGTGCTGGTAATCCTTTTTGTATTAAGATATGAAATGGGCTGACAAAATTTCATGGGTTTGATGCCTTGTTTCTTATTTAATTAAATTTATAATACCAATTTTCACCATTAATATTTATAAATATTAATTACCATCACAGCTGGCCCTATCTCCTGTATGGGTCTGCTATCTGTTAATACATTCCTCTTTGATTTCAGTAGATACATGCGGTGGATTTGGTACATCAAAAATAGTTGGAATAGCATTCTAGATAAGTTGTCTGGTTCATGAATTCCGTTTCAGTGAAATGCATATCATACATTCTACAATTAGTATTCAAGTAATTTAAATCTTTCCTCATCATATATCTGAACGACAACAATTAATAACCCATCTTTTACTTCTGTCAATAGAAAAAATAACAAAATGAATGTTTCTACCACTAGTTGAGGTATTTAATAATTAATTTCATAACATTTAAATTATAATTAGAAGTCCACATATATCAATAAGTACCAATGGCTTACGTTTACAAATAAATATGGATGCAGGTGATCATGTAAATACTCAGCTACTTATAAATATTGTAATTAGGGAAAATGTCTCTGATTATAGTAAGGTAATTTTAGAAGTCCAATTATATTATTAACAATAACAAAGTAAAATATACCATCTTCAGTGGTTCCAGTACATGTAACTGTAAGCTTATGTATATCTTACATACCCATTTTGTGATTAATAGGTTGAAAATGTTCAATAAAATTTAATCAGATTTTGTCTGAAACAAATATAGATCTAGATAGATCCTGCTTGGGCATACTGCTTGGGTCATGTCAAGTAGGGGGTGTGTCTACTTCAAATTGTTATGCTTATTTTTTAAATATCCTTTATTTAAAAAAGCCAGATCATATCAAATTTTTACACTAGCTTTCATTTCCTTTCGGGAATGTCTTTATTTGTGCATACTTTTCCTGCTACTGCAACCGAAAGCGGCGCAGAATGAACCAGTGCCATTAGGCGCCATGTTAACGAAGGGAGCTGTCAGTGACAATCTACCTCCAGTCGCTAGGGCCCTGGCGCTCCATGAATTCAAAATGGCGTCCCATGTTAAAACGCGAAGTAACACGTCTTGTAATATATAGTCTTTGCTTACACAAGCCATTGCTATAGTGTGTACTACATTCGCTAGGGATTATCGCGTGACGTCATGTTTGACAAACACCACGTAATCCGACAGCATTGTTTACAAACGTCTTGACTAGTTGACAGACAAAATGTCACATACCGACGAGTTTTGACATTCTGAGGGATATCAAGCCCTGCAACTTTGAACCACTCGGGGAAAAGGGTCACAGACAGTATTAATTGTGAGGAATTATAGCTACAACAAGTGCAGACGTGGATCTAGAGCAGCCACCTGTGCCGCCGACACCCGGTCCACAAGAGTTGGTTGGTATGTATTTGTTTGTGTTGGTATAAGGCATAAGCTTAGAAGTCATCACATTGGACCTTCCCATCACATAACGTAAAATAAAGTGATATTTGTCGGTACGCGGTGGATGCATGGGGGTGTCCCATAGATAATTATAGTAGTGGCTGTACATAAATGTGTCGGCCTCGGTGGAACACCGACTATTTTAACAGTTTAGTAGTGACTACAATACACAGCCATAAGAAGCTTTGAGTAGGCCTAAGTAAATTATATTTTTTGCTAATAAGTGAAATCTTACTTCGACTCTATTCACGAATGCGTGAACTGGTGAAAGTCCAATAGTTTGTTCCCAAGATTACCCTATTATCATGTCATATTCATGTCATATTCAACTGATCGTGTCATAGACCGCGAAACAACGAACATCCATTCCTCAAAGTCATAAAGTGTCTATCGCAGAGCTTGCTGTGGTAAGTTGGCTTCCACTGCATGTTGCGCAGTCAATCGCGCAAATGAGTCATAGTTTTGGGGAATTAATGCATACTCCATCAACTGACAGATCCATTTGCAAAATTATATGCGGCACAATACACCATTTTATACGTTTAACAAAGACAACATAGAATACGTAACACAGGTTAAACAAGGCCACGGCGAGTGTTTGACGTCTATGTTTGTCAGACATGACGTCACCTTCCGAAGATTCTGGATTAAAGCTGTGGCATATATGTTCATGTGAGATGGGAGCAATGCAAGTTTTAAAACCAATGTAACTTTATTTCTAGGCAAAATTATATATATATATATATATATATATGACTAAAATTTATTTTAATAAATAACACTGACATTTTAACTAATTTGGGAAACCCTTTCCCGTAACCTTTAATATAAAAACTGGTTTATACTTTTTATAAACTTCCGAACAGACAACTTACCTGGAATTATTTTTCATGGTTTAGTCTCTTGTTATGTCCTAGAAACACATATTTATTCTTGCAACAATATACATTATTGAGTTACTATGTAAATATTGTGGTGTTTCTAAATATATTATTTCAAGAAGTTATTTTTAACTGGAAGCATTAAAATTACTTGACTTGTTTCAGCACTTCATTTGAGATAAACTCCTGAATTTATTTTGTCATTGTGAGAGTTCTGAGAATTTGCCTTCCAAGGACCACGGATCTCTGGATCCACTAGCCAGCTAAATCTTGACCTTCAAGTGACTCAATTTATATTGTTTTTGTATTCCAATATAAAATGATCCTCAAAATTTACAAATTCAGTTCTGTCATTAATCATTTCCAAATATGGACACATGCGACATAATCAAATTCCCATTTATGGCAAAGTCATCATTGAACCAATCAACATTTGAAAAACCATTAACCTTTCTGGTATATCTCTTCTGTAGATATTTCCACAATGATGGGTAACTAACATGACGATGTTAATCAATATTTTTTACATATAATTATCATTTGATAATCAGGTGTTAAAATGATAATGACCTAATTAAGTGTTTTGTTTGTCGTTGATACTATTAATATGTTCTGACTTTACTTGTAGAAGGGTAACAATAACTATTTTATATCAAGAATCAGAAACAAAGTGAGAAAGCTTTTATCAGATGAGCTGATGACCAGTTTTTATCACAATTCCCATATTCATACTTTATAATCATAACCATGTCACGTTACTCCAAGACTTATATTGCCATCTCAAGGTCAAAATATTAAAAAATAACTAACCTAGAAAACAGCTAACTTAAGCAAATGTTACCACACTCAGTCATTACACTAATTAATCTAAGTCACGGATTCATTTATAAGTTAATGTTTACTATATGTTGTGTTGTTTTATTATACGTCAATATGAATGTATGTCAGTTCTAACAAAAACAGCGTAAAATGACAGTAGATTCTGAATAAATGTCTTATCTGATCTCATTAGAACATCACAATCTCAATAGTTCCCAGTTACTCGTTTCTGTTGGAGGGAAACTATTAATTTCAGTTTCATATAAGTGTAATGTTAACTTGCTGTACTATTTGATAATTAAATCTGCTATAATAATGATTTCTGATCAGTCAAATAAACAAACATCTTATTTTTGAGCTAAACAAATTATATTTAAATAAATGATTGATAACTGATCTGTAAAGTGTCTTGTAATATTAGGTCATCCACTCATACAACTTCTGATTAACAAACAAAATTGCTTAATATAAGCATAGTGATATATACAATATATATATATATTTATTTATTAAGACAATGGCATGAGTATGCTGGGACATTCTAAGCTTGCAATCATAATGTCTATTGACCTTCATCCAATTAATTCATGTAGTTTGTATTACAATGAACTGAAGAAAAAAAATACAAAAAGAAATTAAGGTATTATTAAACTATAATCAAATAATTAAAACTTGGCCTTAAGTAGTATAACAAGAGATATAGAATAATTATCATCAGAAATTATATCAGCCAGTAAGAAGTACTGCCAATGCATTAATTAATATATGATCCCTTTCTTTTAATTGTGTTTACAATAAGAAGATCACTGACCTATGAATTCTGATATAGGATCACCTCCTTCGGTGTCATTTCTCAAAGATCCTGTTACTTCTTCATTCTCTAACATTGGTAAGAACAGCTGGACAAACTCTTGTGTAAATGGAGGTGATATAACATCTAACACCTGTCAACAGATATTGTTAAGATAAATGGTGGTGATATAACATCTAACACCTGTCAACAGATGTTGTTAAGATAAATGGTGGTGATATAACATCTAACACTTGTAAACAAATTGTATTATGGTAAATGATTGTTGACTTTGTAGAGAATATTAAAACAGAACTGATTATATGAAGAGGGGAACTACAAAGAGGGGATGACATAATAATTTGTAATATACTGTGAGTGAGTACATTATTTAGATTCAATATTGGTCACACTTGAATTATATAACTAAAGGGATGACATTCACGGAAATAGTGTATAATATAGAACACATAGTAGTGTATACATAATAACAGTACAATCTGGAATTTATCTAAATAGGTCAAAATAGGTCAATCACATTGGTAGCCTCATTACATATATTATACTACATAAGAGACTCCTGAACAAGTAGAAGAATATGATGTTTAATAATGTCAACTTTTAGTTATTATAATTTACAGATTATCATAAAACTGATTATCAAATTTGTAAAACGAACTGTCACATAATTACTGATAAACTCTACTTATGACTTGACCATCTTTAGTAATTCCAGCACACACACACACACACAGAGAGAGAGAGAGAGAGAGAGAGACCACTGTAACATCACTACAGTGACATAAGAGATCTGTGAATAATCTTACTTCAGTGACAAAATGTCTGACTAGTGACATATCAGTGTCACCTCTCTGCCAACAATTTTTCATATAAGTAACAACGGGAAGAACACATCCACAACTCAACAGATGTACCATCCTGTCTAATATTGTCTTCTTTAACTCCAACTGTAAGATAAAAACAAACAGTTAATAATGACATACAGAGGGCTTTCTCATCAGTAAGGTCATGTGTTCAGAGATTTATCTATAAGCAAATCAATATAATATTCCAAAGTTTATCATTGATTAACAGAAAAAAAACATATACTTCAAGTTTTAGTGGAATATTTTATGTCTGAGGGTGTAATCTTCTAAACATAGTTAATTTCCTACAACTCTGTATATGTCCGTTTAAATGTACCCAATGTACTATGATACTATCCTGGGTGAAGTAACATTGATTTAACATTCAGATCATCTTTTCACCACAACATAATACTATAAGTCAGCCATGACAGAGATCTGTATTTAATTAATCTACCATCCAAACAACATTCAAGTCACCTAACAGATGATAATAACACTCTTCTAACTACCCACATATAACAACATATATCTCAATAATAGAACAATCTATATCATAATTATAAAGTGAACATTTCAAAACTTTATTTCATCATCTGGTGTTTTCTTCTTCTTCCGGGCAACAATTGAATTAATAGATCGGATTTAGCCGAGATGATAACGTTTACAAATATTTATCTACAGCTCTTGGTTCAATATTTATGTTATATATTTCTTGGTCAACCTCTTGAACAAGGATAAAAATGATTTTGGGTTGTAATACATAGAAGTAGACAAATTACAAATATGTGTGTGTGTGTGTGTCGGGGGTGGGGGGGGGGGGTGAGCATGTCTTTATAAGTATTTACTAAGGATTTAGTGCTGAAAGAAAACCTATTATGAGTTATAATGATAACTTAATAATTTGTGTAAAGACTGTGTATTTGATTACAAGATATTAGATAGGATTTTAGTTGGTGTATGACATCATATCAGATACATCCAGTTTTATTTTATGATGATTATATGATGTACAGTTAATTAAATACACTGTGGACAATTTTTATTAATTATTACATAAACTGAATTTTGTTTTAAATTTCGTTTGCAAAATGTTAGTCTTCATACAGGTAAGAACAAATAGGTCTCAATACAAACAAACGTAGACAAAACACAGTCAAGTATGAAACGTCTATTAAATATATAGTACTTCTACATATTAATTACTTTGTAAGTTACATGTTAGTCACACTTACTTGTACTAATACATCAAGATCATCAAATGGTGACTCAAATAGCCTCGTCAGTAACTCCAACACTCGCTGATGTAGCAATATGTGCTTTGTACTGATCTAAATGAAATAATATTATAAAACTATTTATTGTTTGATCAAAAGACAAGGACAATCACATAAAAGACAGTAAGTCAGTGAAATACCATTTCATTAACAGAAGATATAAATCTTTCATATATTAGCAACAAATATGAAATATCATTATTCAATCCTACCATATAACATCACGTGATATAAGCAGTAGTTCATTATACTAACATAGCAATCAATCATATACCTAGATTAGTCAGACAAAATCAAGTTTATATTTATCCTTAAGTTCCTAATTAACTCATATATCATATTGAGAACATTATATACTAAAATAGTATATTTAAATAATATAAATTTTTATATTTCCATATATTATTCAAATCTTCTATCTAGTTCTATTTTGAGTTAGACAGACATTAACACTTTTATTCTATAATTCTTTAATCTTGGGTTAGAGCAACATGGATCCATAAACAGTAAACTATATCTATCTGAAGAGGCATCAATAAAGTAATATATTTCTTCTATAAAATCCCATACTTTATACAATACTCATAACTGATACATTATAAATAATTATACTATAACTTTATGCTACAGTTTATAGTTTATTTAATAAACATAAGACAGCAAATGTCTACAGATGAGAATAATATTAAAATAATAACATTCTACAACATCTCATCTAAAAACACCAGATGTAATGTATGGTCATCTCATCTAATAACAACACCAGATGTAATCTATGGTCATCTCATCTAACAACAACACCAGATGTAATGTATGGTCATCTCATCTAACAACAACACCAGATGTAATGTATGGTCATTTCATCTAACAACAACACCAGATGTAATCTATGGTCATCTCATCTAACAACAACACCAGATGTAATGTATGGTTATCTCATCTAACAACAACACCAGATGTAATGTATGGTCATCTCATCTAACAACAACACCAGATGTAATGTATGGTGACCTCATTTAACAACACCAGATAATGTATGGTTATCTCATCTAACAACAACACCAGATGTAATGTATGGTTTTCCATCTTCACTCCTAAAAAAACCCCAACCCCAAAACCAGATGTAAGGGTTAGGGGGTCATTATCAACAACAAACCAGTTGTAATTTTTTATGGGTATTAAAATTACCTAACATAACCATATCATATGTAATGTTTTGGTAGTTTTCCTCATCTAACAAAAACCCAGATGTAATCTTTTATGGCTTTTCTCATCTAACAAGACAGATTAAGGGTTTGGGGGTGACCTCATTTAACAAGACCAGTTTAATGTTTGGGGGTTTATCTCATCTAACAAGACCAGATGTAATCTTTTATGGACATTTCCTCATCTAACAAGACCAGATGTAAGGGTTTGGAGCTTTTCCTCATCTAACAAAAACCCAGATGTAATGTTTGGAGCTTTTCCTCATCTAACAAGAGTTTAATAAATTTAAATAAAAATGGTGACCTCTTTTAAAGCAAGACCAGTTTAAGGGTTTGGGGGTTTATCTCATCTAACAAAAACCCAGATGTAAGGGTTTGGGGGTTTATCTCATCTAACAAGACCGTTTAACATTATGGCACCCATCAGGGTTTTTAAAACATTTCCCCTCATCAAACCAAGACCAGATGTAATGGTGTATGAGGGATAATTATCACATCTAACAAAGCCAGTTGTAATTTTTATTAAAGGGTTTTAAAACCTCATCTAACAAGACCATATGTAATGGTTTAGGAGGATAGTGTTACCTCATCTAACAAGACCAGATGTAATCATTTATGAAAGATGGTGTTACCTCATCTAACAAGACCAGATGTAATCATTTATGAAAGATGGTGTTACCTCATCTAACAAGACCAGATGTAATGGTTTAGGAGAGACAGTGTTACCTCATCTAACAAGACCAGATGTAATGGTTTAGGAGAGACAGTGTTACCTCATCTAACAAGACCAGATGTAATGCTTTAGGAGAGACAGTGTTACCTCATCTAACAAGACCAGATGTAATGGTTTAGGAGAGACAGTGTTACCTCATCTAACAAGACCAGATGTAATGCTTTAGGAGAGACAGTGTTACCTCATCTAACAAGACCAGATGTAATGGTTTAGGAGAGACAGTGTTACCTCATCTAACAAGACCAGATGTAATGGTTTAGGAGAGACAGTGTTACTTCATCTAACAAGACCAGATGTAATGGTTTAGGAGAGACAGTGTTACCTCATCTAACAAGACCAGATGTAATGGTTTAGGAGAGACAGTGTTACCTCATCTAACAAGACCAGATGTAATGGTTTAGGAGATACAGTGCTACCTCATCTAACAAGACCAGATGTAATGGTTTAGGAGAGACAGTATTACCTCATCTAACAAGACCAGATGTAATGGTGTGTGGTCAGTATTTAGTTGGAAGTAATTCTTCTCAGATACAGTAAAGTCAACCCACTTCAGGACACCCATAGCTACAACAGGATACCTGAAACATTAAAAATATGGTATTAATATAATAATTAACATGGTTTAAATATCAAGATGAAACAAACCTCAAATAATATAGACAGGAATATGACATAGATAAGTATATAATATAATCAGGAACATGGTATAGATAAGAACAGGACACAGATAGTAACATGGTACAGACAGGAAGATGACACACATAAGTACATGATACAGACAGGAACATTGTACAAATAAGAACACATATTAAAATGATATAAACAAGAACATGGCACAGATCAGACATGGGGTCAATTCCATTTTGTCAATTCCATTCAATAGACTGATCCAGACGGAAAGCATTGCATCGGTTACCGACTGCGGTCTCAGGTTAGAAACAGCTATGGCGCCCACTGTTAATAGAGGATGGCAACTTTTAACTAACAGTAAATACCGGAAATTATTTCTTAGTACACAGAGACTGAGACTAGTTTTTCAACTGAACAATTGTGTCTTTCTAAAGGATTTAACACAATATTTTTATCAGGACATAACCCAATGATTGAGTGGGTGATCTTTACAGATGAATGACACCGCTAAGCCTTTATTATTCATGTTGACTCGTAGTGGATTTTTAGCACTGGTTTCAACAGATTAAATAAATGACTTAAATATTTAACTTTTAGCTGATTGTAAATTGGTTTTAATGAAGATTTTTAAAATATTTTAGAAATATTGTTTTTACTTGTACCAAACATATATGTATCACCTGTATATTATTAAATCATTTTTTATAGCATTAGAGTATTAACAACCTTGACATTTACATGTAGTAAACATTGCATGAATGGCTGATTCAGAAAATAAAACAGTTCATTTTTAACACGAGATGTCATGGATAAAAACCAATGTTACAGTAATGGGAATCACCCATTGAATTATAATCTATGTGAGCATTGATTTTATCCATTCACATTGTCATGTCAGATGGCAAAGATTATACAAAAAAATAAGTTTGAACTAGACAGGCCGGACAATGACAGCCATGGAAATCGAGCTGAACATTACTTAGTTTAGTGGCATATAACTATTGGATGAAGTCTATGACATTCCTATTTAATGCAAAATTATGTTCTGGAGATCACATACCCTTAATGGACTATAAAATCCAAATTTAGCTGGTTAATAGCCTAAATAGAGCTTTTCAGTAAGACATTTATCAGCAACTACATGTGTAAATCGCCATGCAACACAGTGATTCTTAGACTTCTAACTTGAGACTGTAGTGTGATATTCAGCCACATGGTGGTGCCAGGATCAGTCTATTCCATTTGGTCAATTCCAATTTTCTCAATTCCAATTTCATTTTTATGTACTCTTTTTACCACAAGTAGCTACTCAAAATACCTACTCCAAGTAACTACTTGGAATACCAACTCCAAATAGTTTATACTGAATGATGATTGATGTTTTACAGCCACTTTTGTACAAGGTAGGCTAAATGGGCCGAGCGACCTCCAAAGGTAATGAGGCGAAGTGAAAGACGAAACAACCTTCAGATATGCCCACGCCGGATTCGAACATGGTGGTAGTGATCTGTGGTCCAACATGCTACCGCTAGACCATGGAGGCACTCCAAATAGTTTATACTCCAAGTAGGAGTGTCATAGAAGAAATATTTCTGAATTAAACAACTAAATGGTAAATTAATTTGTGGATTAAAGTTTTTATAACAAACTTCAATTCCAATTCCAAATTTATCAATTCCATTTTTTTAAATGAGCATTTTCAATTCCAGAATTGGAATTGCCCATCAATTCCATTTGGAATTGGAGTGACCCCATGTCTGCACAGATAAAACATGTTACAAATAAGAATATTGTCCATACAAGTAAACAGTACAGACAGGAACATTATACAGCCAGGAAAATTGTACATATAATAACATAATACAGACAGAAGGTGATATAAATAGGAACATAGTACAGAAAACAACAAAAATTCTGAAAACAACAAAACTGTACGAGATAAACTTTTCTCATAAAATAAGTAATCAATACAAACAGATCTGACCAAGTTTGACATTATATCTTCCAAGTAGATCCTGTTAACTATGAGTACAGCTAGATCTTAAAATAACCAACTTTACACTTTATTTTACTTAGAATGAGGCATCAACTTAAGGAAGATATGACAGGTGTGCATCTTTCAGATGTTTATAAGAGATTTTCAGTGTTTTCAATGTTTGATCATTATATAGGGACACAAGTGTAAATATTAATGTACAATGTATTTCAATGTGTAGTATTTAACATTTTCATAATGTTTTGTCATTGTTTAAACAAGAATTTATAACTTGTACATTTCCTCCATGCAAATTCCATTTAATTAAATTTGTCGTTTGATTCTATTTGTTGCTAGCATATTAATTGGCTGTAATTGGCCTAATTATTCTTGTTATATTCTTGTTAATGATTGTCCATCATACTGTCACCACCACCTCCTATAATTGTCTAAATTTGATTTAATGATAATGTGTCCAGAATCTAAATTTAGTGTATTAATATATCTTCGTAGATTCTGTACTGCATTAAAATACATTGAAACTGGATTAGTGACAGTCTATTATACACTCTTATTATATTACTGTAATAAACAACACATCTAGGAAATGTTTGACAGATCCTACACATCATATTATAATACTTACTTTAGACATTGGAACAGTGTGCTGACATCAGCTATAAGTTCTGATGACACTTTGTTCTCGCTACACAAACTGTGGATTTTCTCTATCGCTTGAGATGTCATTTTTAATTCTTCTTTACTAACGGACTTCCTCATGCCCTGACAATAAACAAACACCAGTCATAAACATCAAGCAAACATCAGCTGTAAAAACACCAAAAAAAAAAATAAACACCAGTCATAAACATCAAGCAAACATCAGCTGTAAAAACACATTAAGATAATTAAAAATTACTCTAATTATCAATCATATTGATCTCGGCTGATAAACTGACAGAGATTGACATTTAACACAATAATTATTGTTTACATACATTGCTATTATAATATTAAGATAAGATACGTCAATCAGATACTATTGCAGGTGTCTGAATCCCCACTTTGTATAATAGTTTGTAAACAAATATTAGAAATGCATCATCTCTTGAGAATTTTAAATCCATTCTAGAACATTATCATTTATTATATATCTCATTTGGTTTTTAGAACATAACATTAGAGGTGTCTCTGTACATGGCCTTTGAATAACTAATGCTAGTTAGGGTGCTTTATTAAATATACAATATTATTATTATTATTACATATATTATAACATACCCTAACTACTGCATCCCACGGCTAAGGAAATATTATATTCCAGGACATTTCCAGGACAAAATTACCATTTTCCAGGACAAAGTATACAAAGTTTAAAGGTAATAAATCAAGACATGTGTGAAAAAGCATATCATATTTATTCAATGTATGATTGATTGTTAATATTTTTATGGTACAGCCTCATCCCCATCCCTTCTACCTGTCTGATCCATGCACCTTTATTTAAATTGGAACTAACATGGGATATCAAGACTATGTACCAGTGTAACAGGCTATATTATACTCCCAGTCCAGACAATACCTGGGGTTAAAGGGGCCTAGGCTAGATTATACCCCGGGTATATTATGGCCTAGTCCAATATATACCCTGGGGTATACATTGGCCTAGACCAATTCATACCCCTCAGTCCAGATTATATCCCCATGTTATCAGTAGTGTTGAGTAATATACACAAGGATTACTTAATTTTTCAACATTTTATTGGGGTCCAGCTTTGTCAGGTAAGTTAAGTGAGAAAGCTAACTGACTTAAATCTTAAAACTCTAAACACACAGACTTTTATTACTTCAACCAGAAAAACTTTAACTAGTAAAAATATTAGACTATAGCCTAAAAGAGTAAATATTTGTCATGTCTTCATAACAAATTGAAAATTCAACCAATTTACTGTTAAAATTAAGTGACAGTTCACAACTTCGCTGATACACATTAATTAACGAGACGTCATTTGAGATTGACTACCATGTTAGATGGGCATATTCTGGCCTGAAGAGGGATAGTTTGGCCTAGGACAGTTTATCACCTGGGGTATGATCTGGCCTGGGCCAAACTATACCTGGGTTTAATCTGGGCAGGGGTTAATTTGGCCTGCTACACCGGTACTCTTTTTCTTCTACAATAGAAATTTTCTTTTTACAGGTATAATATTTATTTAGACTTTTTTGTTTCAAGGGGATTTTTTCACAGGCAATATTTTTTCCAGAACCTTTCCTAATTTTGTAAATATCGAGGACCTGGAAAATGGATTTGTTATTTTCCATGTTTTCCAGGACATGTGGGAACCCTGAACTACTGGTAGCTTAAGTTAACATCAATACAAGTATAAGACAACTAACATCAGACATGTAAATATTTTACCTTCTTCCAATTCTCAACAGCACAGGAGGCATAAGACAAGAGATATACATATTTAGGTCTATGGTCAGGGTTTATCTTGCTGCCCGGTTTGAATAAACATTGTATAAAGAGATCTGAAAATAAAACAATAAACAGCCCATTGTATAGGGAATATCACTACGCCATCTTTTAAGACTTAACACCAATTAACATACTTACTTATGACACTGAATAGCAAAAATAAAGTAAATTTGGTGAACAATACATTACAATATATATTTGATCAGTCATGTCCATAATAGTTCCATGTTTTAGGTTAGAAGAAGTTTTTTACAGTTTTAATTAATACTATCTATTAGCTTTCATCAATGTACTAATGTTTTAACTCATCTAAGAAGACATCAACTCTAATACCAAATTTAAAAAAAAGTATTCTTCACTTTCTCATCATAGTTTTTCCTATAAAAGGAATCTCTGTAGACTTTAAACTGAAGTAATCTATTTATTATAAACATTGCCCATGTCGTACGTAGATTAATGTTATCTTGGTGTAATAAAAATTCACTTACTTTTCAATAACAGTAGACACAGGATGTTTATTGACAAGTTCTGTGTCAGATATATAATGTATAATCAATGACAGATGTTATAAGTTATCATCTAATTAGCTTCCAAAATAATTGATACTCAATTTACTTAATCAAATCTAAAAAAAGAATTTTAGTTTTGGGATCTAATCTCCCAACTATCAGCTATGACTGTTTATCTTTATAATAATAATAACGTATGATTTTAACTTTGTTGTTCTGTGGAGTAGACTAGATAAAATATTACTAAATGAAACATTAAAACATACATAGACATTAAAGTATTTAAGAATGTGCAGTACTAAAAGATAAGTGTTAATGATGGATTTAAAATTACTAATTGAATGACAAAGTGGAACGACCAGCGACCAAACGTCTTCAGCCTAACCCGCTGTATCAACAATAAGTTTGATCCTGTGGATCTCAGTGTTCTTGTTGGATGATATATCTGTAGCATGTTGTAGATATACGGTGGCACTAGTTAATGCGGGGCTTTATATGTAAAAGTGATGATCTTAAAACCTATCCTATATCTCACTGGAAGCCAATGCAGGGCCTTAAGTACAGGGGTAATATGTTCATATTGGCCTGTCTTTGACACAAGCCACGCTGCTGAATACTGTAATGGTTGAAGCTTTTGGACAGCAGCATCCGGAATTCCGACCCGGCTGGAACTATAATAACCAAGGTGATCAATCACAAAGGCAGGCACTCAAGGGCCTCAGGTCACAAAACATTTTGGGCAGTTTGAATGGTCTTTAGCTGGAAATATGAAACTTATGAGCTTCAAATATTTCTAACTTGTCCAGTAGGACTGATGATATTTGGCACCTACTGCAATACTAGTAAAAACAGCCAGTTTGACATGGGGAGAAACAAAGACCATCGTTTCTCTTTTACTGTCATTCAGTTTCAGTCTGTTTCTCAACATTCAAATCCTGATATCATCAATAAAACACTCTAGACTTCACAGCTTTACTTATGTAGACAGGTCCCTGTCGCATCGAATAAAATAAACATTTGAGTGTCATCTGTGTAGCTGTTGATGGATATGTCATGCTATTGAGCAATGTCACTCAGGGGGAGGATATAATAATAATACTGATAATAATAATAACAAATTTCTATAGTACCAATATCCTCAAAGAGAATCGAGTTCATTGGTGTGCACCTAGTATAGGGTTTGGACAATCTCGTAGTCAAGGTTCGATGCAAAATTCATCAACAAAATGATCGGATACAGTGAAACTCAGGAAACATAGAAAGGAAAAGCAAGTGTCAAAAGGTGAGTCTTCAAATGTAGATTGAAAGAAACTACACTATTGGGTGACTTAACATGTTCAGGGAATGAATTCCAAAGACTAGGGACAGCAACTGGAAAAACACTAGTAGCAGCATGATTTTAACCCTGGGAACGGACAACAAGTGAAAACCAGATGAATGGAGCCCTCTGGGCTTGGATGTTAGAGAAAACATGGAAAATGGGTAGGAAGGTTCTCCAGAAGAAAGTTTGATATGCATTAATACAAAATTATCTGAGACTGAATGGGGAGCCAATGAAGAGATTTGAGGAGTGGCACAGAATGAGAAAACTGAGGAGACTCTGTGACAACCCTAGCTAAGCAGTTATGAACACGCTGAAGTTTTGCAATATCCTTAGAAGCTATGTTATCAAGAAGAGAGTTGCAGTAATCAAGCCTGTGTCTGCTGTAGATAGAGATATATATACTTGGGCCTAAGTGATGGCCTAACTTGTGGCTGTGAATAAGGAGGTTTAGTGGTGTGGAGTACAAAGTAAACAGCAGCAGTCCAAGAACAGAGCATTGGGGAATGTCACAAAACATGGGAACTGCCTATGAAAAACTATTTCTTATTTTTATTGATCGAAACCTATTTACTGAGCATGATTGGATTCAAGTGAATGCTGTGTCTGATATGCCAAACTAATCGGAGAGGTAAGCTAGAAGAACAGAATAATCGATGGTGTCAAAAGCTGTAGATAAATCTAATAGTGTTAGTGCTGTGACCTTTCCTGTGTCGGTGTTTAGTGATATGTCGTTGCGAACTTTCAGTAGACCAATTTCTGAAGAGAATGTCTGTAAGCAGACTGAAAACATTAGGTATGTGATTACAGTGTAGGTGAATATGATTGGATACAAATTTTTCTAATACTTTAGATATGAATGATAAATTAGAAATAGGTCTCCAGCTGTTTAGGTCATTGGCTGGTAAAGATGGTTTCTTAAGAAGAGAGTTTACGTGGGCGTGTTTAAAATGTGAAGTGAACACACCAAAGCTTGAGCAGGCAGAGAAACGGAAACCGTTCTATGGTGAGTCCTACTTATACAGTTCCAGAGTTGATGAGGATTGTCAGAGTTGTTGAAGATTATGTTCCCATAAAAGTCAGATTTAGCTTTAGTCATGAGTCTATTGCAGAAATGGCACTGTTTCGTATATCGAGAACTGTTAAGTTGCGTGCATCATTTCCTCCATATACATTCTAAATAGCAGTGATGTACTTTAGCATTAAAGGGACAGACCACCCTGAGAAAATATTTCTTAAATATGTCATGCTTAGAACAGTAACCAAAAATTCCAAAATAATAATCATGAAATATACCTGATATTATAGATATAGGGAAATAATCCACATTTCTGGAGGGCCGCCATTACGGCTGCACCGGAAACCAGATTCGAAGCGGGAAGGAGAAAATTGAAACACTCTGACGTCACATGAGTGCTCTCTAGATCGACATAGATTATAATTTCTCTTGAGCATTAATTTCTGAGCCATTTTTAATCATCTTCCTATTGTAAGGTTCCTTCTGGCTCAAACTGATATGATTATATGTCATTTATGACACAATTTTAACGAGATAATTGTGTGATGTTCTGGAATAATTCTTTGCTCACACTTGTTTACATGCTTTTGTATGGGCTCTACAGACTGCTGGTCAAACTGCTGCATTCAAGTGACACCAGCATTCAGGAGCTTCCGGTCTCTATCTAGCTCCAAAATGGCAGCGCCCACAGGCCATTAAAGGTCAATTAATCAGCACTTTGAACTGGATTATTTAATATGCAGGTGATCGTTTACACATTTTGACATTATGTATGATATTTGTGAGTATAGCTGTATTAGATCTGAAAATTTGACAGCCACGGTACAGGTGATAAGTTAGCTTTAGGGTTGGTGATAAGTTCAGATTTTACTATGTCATCATTAAATGCAAGAATGTCAAAAATATGATCTCTGATGCAACACATTACGACTGGATCGGTCTATTGGCAAGGTTTTCCCTGGCGAATATGCCAAATATTATTTAGAATTAGTCTCCATTGGGAAGCTATAAATTACAGACTATATGCATCTCCCTCATTTGAGGTAGCCAAGCCACATAAAATAACTGCCATTTCGCCCATCATTATTATTAGGTGTATATTTGCACGAAAATGTACGGAGAATATATACAACAAAACTATCGCTTTAGCTGTAAGTAAATCCTTTGTTATTCAAATATAGAGAGACTAAGCCATAATTTCATTATAATTAGAATACAAACAAATGGAGGTCAATAAGTACACTGGATCAATATAAAACAAGTTTGTGGAGTAAAGATGAGGACACAAGGTAAAATATTGGTATTAGTTAACACATACAGACTTATAATATATATATATATATATATATATATATATATATATATATATTAGTGAATGAAGTAAACATATTAGAGTAGCTCAACAATATAATGTCTTGTTTACTGTTATACTGACCAAGAAAATGTGGAGATCTTATCATATCTACAGGAGGAGGGTCTGATGATGTGTACATGGTGTATAACTGTAATATAATAAAATAGAATTATAATACAAGTGATACTGTAATAATACAATAACACAATACAACAATTTGATATAAACAGATCATATAGTACAGGTGATTACAGTAATATCAAAATGTATCCTTAGATATAAAGACATGTTTTAAACAGGAAGAATCTCACTCTTCCCTATGTCAATCACACACACACACCACACCTCTGTCAATTTTGATTGTCATATGACACTGCAATAAGTGTTAGACCTTTAGCTTTTTTTATTATTGTTCTAAATGTTTATATTAAACTGTCAAAAAACTTAAATAAATAAAAAATACCCCAAACACAATCTAATCAACAACAATCAATAACAGATAACTTTAAAGGGTATTAGATCAAACACATGTATAAGACAAATGACGAACCATCAATTTTAATGTGATAAATGGTTCCAGAAATTTGTCTTTTTTTCATGTTCATATCAAGTTATAAACAATGTTAACCCAGAAAAGTTATCCATAAAATACCTCTCAAATTGATTTAAATACAATTTCCATGATATTCTATTTATATCTGAGGTATTATGTACGTTACACAGCAAAAGGGTTAACTACTGTCCATTTTGAAGCCACTGTAATGGAATTCAAAGAAGAACTCGACATAAAAGTACCAAAGGACAGTAAATCTATTCATTTTAGAAGACATGACGAATAATTTTCAGGTATTAGCAGACTATTTTGGTCTACTCTCATCTCACAATCAGTGATAATTTTTTGCCACCTAAAGTTTACGCTAATCAAATTTATGTCGTCTGACATTACACTATAGTATGAAATTTTGGTGAGTTTGCTTGTAAATAGTTTACAGTGACTGTCATTATATATAATAAATGACTTGTGTTGGTGGTTATTATTATGAAACAGTATACTGTCATGTGCTGACAACTCTTGGTATTTATTTCTCCCATTATCAACCATCATAGCATCATTTGTTCATTGGTCAATTCTTTCAAATATTTTTCTATTTGGATGCTCCTCACGTAGATCTATAAAATGAATAGCTCCTTTTTCTACTTTATTCTGGGGATTATTTCTTTTCTTTTCATATTTTATTACACAAAACCTTAAAGTGGATTTAATAAATAGTAATTTATTTGCACACCAAAATACCATTAACAGATGCCAACTATTACTGTGTATATTAATAACAATTTTAATTGGTATTTATTAGATTTGTGTAATATAAATATTCTGCAATAACCAAACAAATTTTATAACTTTTTTTAAATTTTGAGTTTATATATATATATATATATATATATACATTCATCCTTACTGTAACACTAAACATTTGTAAATAACCCACGATTCTAGAAAAAATGAATGAAGGCTGTATGTATGTGTGTGTGTGTGTGTGTGTGTGTGTGTGTGTGTGTGTGTGTTGTGTATGTGTGTGCTTATGAGTAAGACACAACAACAACAACAATTTGTTTTCCAGCCATTTTCCCCTCTTATGAGGGAATTAGCTGGTTGATTCCTACACCAGTCTCCCCCATTTACACGATCTTACATATCTACCTTAGTCAGCCCACACTCTCTCATATCTTTCTCCAATTCCTGATTGTGCGTCATCCTAACCCTCTAACTCTCACACTATCCACCTCAAACACCATACCTCTCTTCACCCAGTCATAATCATCTTTCCATGAGACATGTCCCAGCTACCTCAACCAATTCCTCTTAACAACTTCAGTCACAAATTCAATCCCCATTCTCTCCTTCAGCCCTATACTTGGTATCTTATCATTCAGAGACACACCACACACCCATCGCAGCATTCTCAAAAGTCTACTCAAATCATCCTACTTGCTTGCAGTCATGACCCAAGTCTCACTTTCATAAACCATTGCACTCCTCACACATCTCACATATACCTTCCCTTTTAACTTCAATGACAAATCCTTCCTCGTCAAGATCCATTATAGCTCTCTAAACGTTCCTCGTGTACAACACACTCTCATCACTGATGCTAAATTCACAACTCCACTCAACATATCCCCCAGATAACTGAACTTCCCAACTCTATCTAGACACACACAATTTCACAGATCCATGCTTTCTTGTATGTTAACATCCTCTTCATCACCTGGTTTCCCACAGAGAGCACGCAGCCACTTCCTTAACCCCTCAACATCATCACAGTTCTTCCCTGGGCATCGTTTATGGACCTATCCCCCAGTTACCTCTTATAATGTGTAGAAACAAATGGGCTAATTCTAAATTTGAAACCTTCCCTCACAGTACTTTGTGTGTGCAAGTTTATATGAGTGTGTGTTCTTAAAATAAAACAATCAATATTATAGTAGTACATACCAGAGTAATATCAGCAGGATTAAGACTACTTCGAGATAACATAGAACTTAAAGCTTGACAAGCTCTCGGATAAGCAGCAGCTCCACTTAATGCTAAGTTTATAGGTGTTACATCCAAGCCTCTGGAAGGTAAAACACAGCAGTGATGACATATTGTCTCCTACATATAATATGATTGGGACCAAAGGGGCCCTTCACTCACTGAATTACTCATGCGTGTGTGTGTGTGTGTGTGTTATATCCAACTAGCACAGTTACCTGCCATTAGTCAGGGAAAACATCAGTCATACCTAACTTATCCCAATGTGTTTTAGCATATGAATATATATATAAATATATAATACAATATGCGATTCAGAATTCGCAAATCATTTTATTTTAGTTGATCGAATGTCCCATGATATCTCGAAAAGTCCCATGAAATTTAAATCTAATGAGCCAATTGACACATGTAGCCCAAATCCAAGGAATAACTCTGCGCACCAACACACACACATACACATCGACACCTTCTTGAATTTGTATGCCTGGATAAAACATATATTGTATTGATTTCAATAATATAAAATCTGACTGCATTTCCAAGATGTTAACATTAAATACATAAAATGGTGTAGTTAAATGAGTTATGCTACATAAATACTCACTTCTCCTTTGCTGCTTGATACACCTCTTGATAAAGACGCTTCATGTTAAATCCACCTTTATTTTCTTGTGCCAATACATGCATCACAACCTGACTGTATAGATATGTGTGCTCCCCATGACAAACCATTTTCTTTAAAAAGAAACAATGAACATACTTTTAAAATAAATTTTAAAAAAAATCATAGACTACTTTTATTTAACAATGGTTCACAAATCATTGTCTAAGAGTCTGTAAAACTAGTTTTTGTGTAATAGATACCATTTGTTTAATTCAGTAAAATACTCAACATGGAAATAGTAGGGAAAAGATGAAAAGAACGATAACATTGAAATTAACATGGGATTATCTAATATCTAGTTTAAATAAATATATTTTAAATGACCAGCACAAAATAGTAAGTTTACAAGAGTAATGGCTGATGATTTTGTTATTTAACACAACATAAATATTTTGTAAACATAGATCTATATATTCACATTTCAACTGACATTAAGAAAGGATGCCTTATAAATAATTATTTTAGTATAATCGTTATTACCCTAAAACTCGAGAGACAATCTACATCAGAATTATCTACCTTCTCTCTCGTGGGATGATAACCATAAATATAATCTTAAGCCAATATCGACAAACCAAAGGTTACGTAGCTTGCAAATTTATTAAAAAAAAATTATACAGCAAAATAGATATCTATTATTCTCATAATTGTACTTGTCAAATTGCTATCCTTATAAAGTTATAACAGACTATTGGCCATAAACTGTAAGCATGAAAAAAACAGGAAACTACTATGTTTATAAAATGTAAGATGAATTTATTATTTTTATAAATTTGTTAATCTCTATACATTTTCTTATCTCACAAGTATGTGAACAGATTTAGTATTGTTTAAATATTTGGGAAATAATATGCATTTGATTATGTGAAACAGTATGTACCATGTGACCATAACCAGTTAAGACTATAAAAATAGGGCAATAGGGTGGAGAGAGGAAACTGAAAAATTCACCATGAGCTGAGATTGGAATGAAATCCCATAATATCACATTTGATTAATACTGATATTATGGTATGACATAACATTGTAAATAATTGAACATCCTGTATAATTACGAAAAAAAAGTGTATTCAATTACAATTATTTTGTATCTGGAAATAAAGATTATGATTACTTGAGATCATGTAATTAATTATTTACGAATAAAAACCATACCGGATAATACGTAGTAACAAATATCACTGAGGTATGACTTACTTGCCAGGTGGCAGCACCATATCATGTTTAAAATCAAATGATCTGTTTAGCTTCTTCCAAAATGCAGATATATTAATATAACAAATCAATAACTCACAGTAAACTCAGCAAGGTGCTTCTCAATGGCATCTTCTCTACCATCCAGGAACATAGTAATGGATGTTCTAAGAACTTTAGAGAACACTTCTATCTGATGACAAGCGGTTGATACTGAAGTAATCTCACCTTGGTAACCAGCATCTGATATCAACTTGGAACAAGAAAGTTGATAAAAATTCTATAATGATGGATTAATTCATATTATTTCCTACTAACATTTGGTTTCTTCATTGTGGGGGATACTGTTGTTTTTTTTAACTGACACAAAATATAATTTTATTTCACTAGCTAAATTATAACATCACATACAGTTATATAATAATGTTTTCTTATATTCTTCTTCTTGTGCTGACTTATAACAGTTATTCTTCTACAGTAAGACCACTTTTGGGGAAGAATTTATTTTTACAACTTAAAGACTGTGTATGCAACTTGTGAGTTTTAACACATATTTTTACATTAAAATTAACTACAGCTGACGATTACCACTGATAAGAATAATTAATGATCAACAATTATAATTTTTTAAAGTCATTCAGTTTTCATTAAGTGTAGGTGGTAATAAATGTCAACAGTGTTTGTAATTATTACTTGGATAGAATGACCTTAAAGGTAAGGATATCAAACAGGAATTTTAAACAATGTGTAATCCAACTCCTTCACTACAGAAAAAACACCCACATACCCAAACTCCTACATTACATAATCTTATACTACATAATGAACCACCCACACAACCAAAATCTTATACTACATAATGAACCACCCACACAACCAAAATCTTATACTAAATAATGAACCACCCACACAACAAAAATCCTATACTACCTAATGAACCACCCACACAACCAAAATCTTATACTACATAATGAACCACCCACATAACCAAAATCTTATACTAAATAATGAACCACCCACACAACAAAAATCCTATACTACCTAATGAACCACCCACACAACCAAAATCCTTCACTATAGAGATAGTGATCCATGTAACCCAACTAATCCATTTAAGATATAAGTCTATCTCCGACTCGGTTGATAAAGTTAGTGAGATAACATACAGTTAGTTATACTTACACTTAAACCACTTGGGGGGGGGGGTACCCTAGCTAAATGATCTAAATTTATATCTAGGTCATCTTATGTTATGCTAATTAATTATTATTTTACTCATAAATGCAAAGTGACTAGTTATTATGATATTTAGAAAAACCTCACATGTACCTGATACTTATTTTTGTACAGAATAATAATATTGTAGATTTAATAAAGTACCTCGACTACAAAGAATCATTCAAAGGTGTTGTACATTGATATCTCACCAGAGTGTAAATAAATTCAGTAAGAAACTTACATGATCAACAGTTTTACTGGTGAAATTAACCTTGAACAATTATATAATTTCTAATACCAATACCTTTATAGTAAAGTTTAACATAAGACAATCCGGATGTTCTTCTGCCAACTGATAAAATAAACTCCTCCATGTTGGGAACTCAACCATCTCAGCTAGCCATGATGGGGTCTGGAAATGGGAAGAAGAGACAGTGATAATATACAGAAGATGACTCCATTAACAGATAATTTAAAATAATAAGAAAAGAAAATTACAAATAAAAAACAAAATTATCACTGAGACTATTAACTGGTATATCATAAGCTGATAATTGATAACTAATAATAACGAAGCAACAACAATGTGCTTTATGGCTATGACGGGGTTGTCTGATGGGTTCCTACACCAATCTTCTCCATTTACGCAATCTTAAACATCTACCTTATTCAACCGACCCACTCTCTAGTATCCTTCTCCACCACCTGAATCCATGCCATCCTCACCCTTCTTCTATCTCTCACACCATCCACCTGATACAAGATGCTTCTCTTCGCCCTGTCACCATCATCTTTCCATCTCAATACCTTCTCCTGCAACTCCACCATGCTCTCAGCCATCAACACCAAATCATCCACATACAACATCTCCCACGACAAGCCTTCCCCGGACTCGCATGTCAGTGCTTTCATAACAGCCGTGAATAATAACGAGATTAGCGCCAATTCATAATGTCTCTCACCTTTACCTTAAGCTCTTTATCCTCATATCATCCATCGTACATTGTCATTAATCCATTCTTCAACCTCCAATTTTCTCAATGCCCACCAGACTACTTTATAGAATGCCTTCTCCAAGTTCACAAATACATGAAACAGTGCCTTCTTTTTCACCAGAAACGTCTCATTCAGCTGCTATACAACAAATATTGCATCAGTCATCATTTTTCCAGCACAAATCCAAATTGTATTCCATCAACACCCACATTCTCTCTAATATCGTTATTCCATCTTCTTACAGCTTTATCGCCCAGTATGACCCACATTCCAATGTATCACCTTTTCCCTTGTATATCGATATAAGATTAAGAGTAGTTAGCTCTCAGCCCCTCATTACCTTTTCCCCATCCATGTCACAGATCTCCTTCATCTTCTTCACCCAGCCCTGACCAGTTGCAGGAAAATTTTAACCCTCTTTTCATCTGTCCAATTGCTCACGCCACCTCACCCCATCTGTGTGATACCCTCTCTTGGACCTTCAAATATCCTGCCTTTCCCCTTCCCAACTGTTTTTCTATCGTCAACACAGACTTCTGCCCTTACTCCTTATTAGGCTTCTCTCCAAATCTCTTAAATCTCCCGCTGCTGCGGTTGAGCATCTACTTACATCACAAACTTCGTTACCATTTCATATTCCTCCAAAACATTTTTCACACCAGTTGTATCCTGCACATGTCAACATGCCTTGTACATCAGTCTCTTAACTCACTCTTATCCCAGCCTCTTCATTCTACCATCATGTTTGCTGATGTCTTGATTGACACTTCTCATCGTCTTCCACCGAAGCCTTCACATTCCAGAGATATTTTCTATCCTCTTTATGTATCATCGGGTGATCGATCTGATGAGACTGTAACAAGTTTGTTCTCATCTTTCTTGAACTGTGTTCCACGCACATCCATCTCCACTGTATCTCCAAACCTTGTGATCCTTTAACTCTCTGTATTTCTTGTTCCAAAGCCAAACCCTCCATTTACTTCTTCATACCCATCACTCTCCCAACTAACATAACCATTTAAATCTTCACTAAGAACCGCCATCTCAGCCTTCTTTAATCCATCTACCAAATCATATACAACATTCAACAATATATCCTTTGTCCAATGGCATTAATCAGACACTCCCCAATCATCAGGTGCATATCATCAGACACTCACTCAAGCGCTTCACTTCAACCCCATCGTCTACAAACTCTTCTTACACCAATATATGATGACACCATAATTCCCATCCAGACATCATCCCCTCAGGTCCCACATCTTGAGTTTTAATGAGAGAAAATCACATCCCCACTCGATAATTTAGGCTCTACCATGCCGATTTCAGTTGACCGACATGAATATAGTTTATAATATGACAATGGATGTTTTATGACTGGGTGCCCTTAATGACACCAACCTTATCTGTCAGGGATGGGCACTTAGCCTTTGTCTCAAAAGCCTGACCACAAAGTAGTGGGGCTATAGTTAACCTGTCTATGGTCATGGATAGAGCACGGGTAAGGTGCTGGATGCTGACAGTGACACAGTATTCATGAGGTTAAGTAACATTAATACATTTAAGAACCTAATGACAGCATTTAATTACTCCTTGGTGTTACTTTAGAGTGCTTCAAAGGTTCAAATATGATCAGATAGGTCTCACTGTACTCCTCAGGAAGGGTTGGATGCTTCTGATAAATAATGCGAAATGGTCAGTTTGTTGATGTTATGTCTCAAATGTAATAAACTTATCATAGAAGTTTATAATCAAAATAATACTAAGTTATATCACGTACATGATAATAATCTTTTACCTCTGTAATTATTATTTACTTTTAAGTTTAAATCTAAATGTCTCCTCATATATAGATATAACATTGACAGGTGTCTGTCAAAGATAACACACACCTAAGATGATTCACTTAACTCTATTGTACGTAATGTCAATCATCATCAAGAAAAAACATCAGCTGTAACTTTGTATGCTTTAATTTGTTTACAGATCATTTTCAACACGAGGTCCTCTCATCACGTATATTATTTACATAAATCCCCAGTAAAAGCCCCATAATGGTATTATAAATACAAAGTATTACTGAGATAGTTAAACAAACTACAATTACTTTGATACTGTATATTCTCAATCTACTTATCAACATTAGGTTTGTAATAAATAAAGACATATAAAATAAGAAGCTAATTAATCTTGATATTTATTTTTTAATGCATAACTCCAAAAACACAATATTTATGTGTACTTCGTGGAAAGAAGTGGACTATCAAGTATTATACAATCAGTCTGAGTCACAGATTTGATAGCTCTACAGACAAAGTTCTTATGTGTTTTCTTTAATCCAAACTCAACAGTATACTAGCCAACTTTAAATCTGACTATGTTTTATTGACAAGAATTTAAGGTTTCTTAGTTAAAATATTATGGATTTATTACTCTCTTGTCTAATTACAAACACCGAGTCAACGTGGTAATACCTTAAGAAAAGGGAACATGCAACTGTGAGATAAACATATAGTTTACAACCAATTCTTCACATCAGAGTCCTATTTTAGACTCATCAAAATCACAGAAATCCACAAAGGAGCTCTCTAGAAACAACTTCGGTACTTAAATATAGTTGACACAATATACATCATATCATTACCTCCAGTGGTTAAAACAGTACGGACAGTTATAATCTAGCATATTAGTTAATAATAATATGTGACATTTATCAAATTGCTATAACAAGGATCTGCCTGAGAGATAATTTATATATGAATGCACTAAAACAGGAACTGACAGTGGCCAATATTGCCTTCTGCCTCATCCTGATTTGCCTCTTGTGTGATATAACCAAGTTGATTCCAGGAACTGGGCAATCTTTATCCCTCTGGCAGCTGTCAGGAGTGCATGATGAATTGTGGGTAAATGTGCGTAACAACAGCACACTAAACAATACAGTATGGTGCAATGCAAAGGTTGAGGTTCCACCAATAATACATGGAAAAATAAATGAAACATTACTTTAAAGTGCCTATGCCCATTAATATTAAATACAAAGATGTTTCACAAAAGTGACTAAATAATATTGGAACTGGATACATGCTTCAAAAGTTTCCATTTGGTAACAATTCAATTGTTTGTAAAGACCACTTCGAAAGTGTGTGCTACAAAGTTGATAAAGTAATAAGGTTCTCAGTCTATCAACCCTCCAATCAATCAATATCAGAATGATGGGGGTCACTCTTGACCCACGTACATGATTTTTCTACGTTAAGTCTCACTGATGTTAAATAAATATTTCTTATCTTATGTATTGTGAATATGCAACATTATTTCCACAGCTGGTTCAGCTAATGCTGTTGGATAATCCCCTCCCCCCCACACTATTTATGTGTTTGTGAGTTGTTCTGATGCTGGGTCATGCACATGTTTCTTGATTGTGAAAGTTATGAACAGTTTCATCTTTGGTATCTGAGCTATCACTTCCACTTTGATTGATATCTGGATAATTTATTTTCTCAGGTCCAGAAAGATACCCTCAATTCCTACATCTGTATCATTTGATGTCATTCTATCCAATAATAAACAAACGTACACACTGGTTTACAGGTTAAGCCTGGATATTATGCAAGCAGACGGCTTCCAGGATCACCGTGCTGACATCACATCTTGAAGGCCATTTACAGAGCCCATAACACCAACCACTAATAAATCTGATAAACATTTGCACCTACTGTGGACTGTGGAGGCATTTCACTGAGATAATAAATGTGCACAATATGAAAAACATTAATAATAGTTTTAGGGAGCACTGGAGGTACGTACCCATCAAGGGAACATTAAAACTCTACCCACCTGTCCCTCATCTGTAAAGATAGAATCAGCTTTCTTAGGATCAAAACATTTAAAGATAAGAGCCTTTAAATGATTTTCAACCATTTCTTGTACTTCTTTGATATCAACGCCTGAAACACAAAGAAAGAGAATGTCACGGAAACATTTATTACCACCTACACTTAATGAAAACTGAATGACTTTAAAAAATAATAATTGTTGATCAATAATTATTCTTATCAGTGGTAATCGTCAGCTGTAGTTAATTTTAATGTAAAAATATGTGTTAAAACTCACGAGTTGCATACACAGTTCAGTTAGGAAAATTAACTAGACAGCAAAGTCTATATTTAAAACAGTTACATGTTGGCTTCACTCCATAATCAAACAATGTATACATTTACCAGCTGATATAAGCATATCTGCCATAAGGTTAGCCGTCTGTGCAACAGCTGTATAATTATCAGAAAGCAGCTGCACCACCTGTTCTGGGGAGCCGCCTGCTTTAAAGTATCTATAGAGAGAAAACAACAAATTTAACACATATTATAATATTACTACACCAACAGGGGATCAAATGAGCCGTATATGACAAACATGTTGTACGTAGTTACAAATGACAGACACACCTGAAAACTTTACCTTTTTAACATGTTAAATACTTCAGGTTCCATAATATAATCATTTGATGCAAACTTCTCAAGACATTCTTCTTGAACTGTCTCAGTGTTCTCCTCATCATCATCAATCTCAGGAGACTGTAAATAACAGAAACATAGCTTAGAGGATGGAATACATTGATGTTTGAAATATGAGATGTCACTAGTTTCATATTAATGCTATATGTATTTAGTAAAGTACTTTGATGTATTTACACCAGATTTATACTGTACTGCTTGTTACATACTCTTATAGGCTACATAACCAGAAATTATCAACTTTATTGGTCTAGTTATTAATCTATTAATATACAATATTATGTTCTTTCAGGAATATGCCTCCACAGTCTAACAGTCTCTAGCCATCCACAACTCTATGATTCACATTCAGTGTCTAAGTCGCTCGGCCCATTTAGCCTACCTTGTGCACAAAAGTGGCTGTAAAACATAAATCATCATCATCACATTCAGTGTCTGTATCAATGCCTGTATCAGTACAGATCTCATAATTTGGAGTGGAATTTTGAAGAAGAAAAAATCGAAAGTAACCTAATACATGTAAATTGTAATATATGGACATTTTTAACTATTGTGAGCACCTAGTGAAAAAAGTCTACTTATGTGCTAAATGGGGAAATGTTAGTCTTGTCTAGGAAAAGTCAACCCCTTATGTGCCCAATAAATATCACCATTAATACTGTTATTAAACTCAACCAGTCACAACATGGCAGGATTGGTTTTTGATGGTCAAAAACCTGTTATTTGACAGGACAGCTGGATAAAACCATGGTTAAAACCACCAGTGCAAAAACAAAACTCACAAACCTGGAACATGATGTACTTTATTTGTCATAAGACATTCAATGGTTTTATTTTAAACAACTTCTATATACATGTTATTATAATATTTCGTTGTCGAAGTTTAAATCAACTGTGAATCTATCTTCCTGTAACCAGCTGCCAAATATAGGTTAACAACACTTTAAAAACTCGAAGGTGTCAAAAACACGTATAACTCAAAACTTTTTCCCGCGTCAGAAATATATTAAAAAATCTATAGTTAATTGATATGTACATGATTTATTTAATGAATTGGTCATATTAATTATTTGAAAATATGTCCGTCTATAAAAAAAATACAATACATATATGACTGTAGATTTCAATTACCTGTAAGTTTCACTTATGCCTATTTACTAGATACTTCACCAATTAACTGATTTAACCAGTCACATATCTCCCATGACAATGACTCGGATCATCTTTTATTTTTTAGGACCAACACAATAACATGTCAAAAGTGAACCGACACAACTCTATACAAAATCTAACTAGGGTCTAATTTCCAAGGATTCAAACTGATGTAACAAGTGAAGTTACACAACTCTATACAAATATCTAACTGGGACATGATTTCTGCGGACCCAGTTTGATGTGACAGGTGAAGTCATAAAGTGTCTGTTCGTGTAGGGGATAATCATAATCCAGGCCAGAAAATGGGAAGTTACCAACAGATGTTTTCACTTGCCCAACCAAATTTCACCTGATCCAAAATTATCATTTATTTTTAAATCTGCTATATTTCACCTCCCTACATATAAACATGTATTTCCACTAAATATCGACAAATAGAGAAGTGTTTGATAAGAAATGTTTATTCAGTGAAGCCCAATGGAGCTTTGCTGAGTTATCCGTAGCCATTTTCACTCGCACTATATAAATAAAATTTCTTATTACCAAGAACATGTAGCCAGTAAACTGCAATGAATACAACTTTTAATCGGCGACACCATTTAAATAGGTGGTATGTTGTCTTAAGCTGAGATTCCATCTACGTAGAATGTGAATCTGACAAAAAATAGAAACGTCAACGTGATTCCACATGTGCGACTGCATATGCAATTTCCGAATGCGACAAAACGGATCACTCCATGTAGCGATTGGTGCGAACTGAATCCATATTTTTATTACCCAGGTGGTAAAATTCAGGATTCAGCCATCTAATTCGAGTGGCCAGGCAGACTTTCCTAAGAACAATAGGTCAGATGGTGAGAGGGGTGTCCAAAACATGCTACCACAATGTCACATGTGGAATCTCAGTTTTAAGCCGAGATTCCAAACGCAGTATGCGCTACGTGAATCCGACAAAAAATGGAAAATATGTTAACGTATGAGCATGATTCTATAATTGATTGATTTGTATCTTTTTTGGTGTATTCCCTGACACCATAGCATTGTAGGGTTTACACACTGTAGGGTTTACACATTGTAGGGTTTACACACTGTAGGATTTACACATTGTAGGGTTTACACATACTTCCCTACTTAAGTTAAGCACGTGAGATATGGGGAAATACAAGTCTCAATTACATACTTTGACACTATTACAAAAAAAAGCAATCCATAATATTGCCAAAGCTAGTTATTTAAATCATAACAATCCATTGGTTGTTCAATATAAGTGTTTGAAATTTGTAGATGTTGTAAAATTAAAACCCTCGATTATAATCTATAAAGCCAAAAACAACATGTTACCTATCAATCTACAAAAAAAAATGTTCATAACAATAAAAGGAATACATTGATATGATACAAGGTCTAGCAAAGAAGGAAATTTTAATGTAAAATTTTGTAAAACGAAAATTAATGTCAATTAGTATTATGGGTGTTACATTATGATACCAATTATGATACCATTTGTTTGCAATGTTAAAACAATTAATATTTTTAAGCACATAATTAAGAATATGTTCATTTCTTTATATGACTGATATGGATGCTGAGGTATGTTTGTAATTTTGTGTTCTTTCATAATAAAAGATATAGTTATGTCTATTGACTAGTCCACATCTTTTTATTTTTAAATTTGTCACGAATGTTTTTAATGTTATGTTAAGGGGGGATGCATTATATAAGAAATGCTTCAAGCATCCTTCTTTTCAACATTCTATATGATTTGCTTTCATTAAAATTATGTATTATGAATGTTGAAATAAACAAATTGAATTGAAAATTGAATATGTGCAACTATATATGTGACAAAATGGACGGTTGAATCCAGATTTTTTCAGGCCCTGATCATAATTAATTTAAATTGACTACATGTATTATATTGGAGGATTATAAGATGATCTGATCATGTCATGTTCTATCATTAGCTGAAGTTTTATACACGTTACATTGGTATCTCTTCAAACACTGCTATTCTTTTAATATTTTATATCAGTGAATTAACTTAGTATATATAGAGTATGTTCAGATATTGGTTTCTAGTTTTTATTGCATTGTGTGTCAATCAGTGACTCTCTTTAGTGATTCATGTATAAGGGTGGTAGACCCCAGGATTCAATATGAGAGTATTTCCTCAGAATCAGGGTCGAGACTAGTGACAACCAAGTACCGGTATGAGAAACGTGGTTATCAACAGAGTGGAATAGCTCAAGTTACATTATGCAGATGTGGCCAAATATTGAATGCTAGTGTTTCTACCTGTGTTTTGGTGTCTACAAGTATCTTAAAACAGAATTTACACCATGTCGAAAGCTTTTTCATAGTTTTAGACACCAAATGGTATTTTCATTGGGTTTTCAACACTGTTCTGCTCAAAACAGATTTTGACAATAAAAAACAAACAACCCCAGCTTGGAATGCCTAATTATTACTTAAAAGATAGTGTTTCTTAAACATTAATTTCAGGTTTTAATGGGCTGGTTGATTATACTGGCTTTTACCAGCTGCTAAAAATAACAAACGTATGCACAAGATACATTCCTCTTCTTTGTCCATCATAAAAAAGACACTTAGTTTATCACTTAATGTGCTTAAAAATCAACTAATATTGTATATATACATCATACAGATTGTGTGGTGATACTTCAACAATGTTGTATACATAGGTTTAGATTTTCCAAATTAAGTACCAATATAGATATGTCGCCAGCTTATCTAGTGGCTTTGGGGTAATAATTCCCCATAATTGACAATCACAATCATATCCAGTCATAAGTTTACCACAGTTGACATTTATATATTATGAAAATATAGTATGTAATGTACATGAGATCATTTATTGGCATCTTCAATATTTAGTATTCTTTATTATTAACAGTGCAACATTAATTTTTAATGTAACCATTGTCAAAGTTCAAATATTGGTCGGTGGGTTGCTGAGTTCTTTAAGCAGGAGAACAAAATATATAGAATTTGTTGCTTTGACATAAAGAATTTATTAATTAAATAGGCCTACTAGTCTGGTAGATCCTGTAATCATGTAAATAAAGGTGTGAGTATAGCTTTCACCAATGTCTTAATCACAATAATAATCGTTGAAGCGATGACAATGGATAATAATTGTAATTAGGGGCGTACCTTTCAATGATCTGCTTAATCAGGGTAGATACATTCGACCAGTTTGTTGCTTCGATATAAGTTTAATATGTTTACTATAGATCTACAAGTGGCGAAAATGCCTAACAATAACTAGTCTTAAGTGGCGAATCGGCCCTATCGTGAGTGGGGAAAACGGAATAGGCCATGAAAACTAGTAAATTTTAGGTAGCGAGAAGGCCTCCCGCTCCCATTTTCATGATTTTGCTTAGGCCCATTTAAAAGCACTTGTCAAATAATATTCACGACGTAACCACGCCCCTGTCATAAGTATGTATCATTGTATCAATGACAATGGAATTGTTATAATTGTCATTTGTAGATCTATCATTCTAATCTATCATTCTATGTCTAGACTCAAGCCTAGCCAGGTAGGGCCCTAGGTGATAATATGTGTTATTCCAAATACCTCAGGATATTCATCGCCATCCCACATCGAATCTTCTTCATAATCAGCCATCTTTTAGGATTATAGTCATATGAAGCTATCTACAAAGATAAACTGTACTGTCACGCTAGGGTTTATTTATGACAAACAAACAAAAAACAGTAACGAACAGACACAAACTAACACATCTTTATTTATGCGCAATGCATTATGGGATAACTTTCAACCGGAAGAAAAAGGTAAAATTATATATGCGACAATCTTTCTCTCTCGACAGAGAGTGAGAGAGAAAACTTAATATTATTCACTGTGTAGATAATCTGTAAATATTGAGGCTTTTGCACTGACGTCATGAAATCACATGATATTTGTTGTGGGTCAAGCTATTCCTGGATACACTGGTCTAGTACAATGGTAGCCAGGGTACGTTCATGTTTGGTGTACAAATACAAAATACATCGTTATCATCGGCCATATATATATATATGTGTTGCTATAAGCTATAATAGCCATGCAGGAAGGGACAAGACTATACCTTTTTATAGATTTCCAGGAGATATGGACAGAAAAAAAATGGATAGCAGCAATAAACAGAGATTGAGAGAGGTCCAAACTTGATGTTATAGTTGGGATCTGTATTTTCAGTAGTTGTACTTCGACTTCTCATCTTTGGGTGTGTGTGGTGGTTGTGTGTGTGTGGTGGTTGTGGTGGTTCTGATGATTCGGTGGTTATGGTTTTGAGAAAGATTAGACGTTGCCTTGTCTTATCATGTTAAGGGAAAGTGATACCAGAATTATTTGGGTTGAGGTCTTAACAATTTAAGGGCGAAGCCATTATGCGAGGCACTAAGTGCCGAGGAGAGGCGGGTAAGAGAGGTGGTCTCTGTTGCAGTAAAATATTTATAAAAGAAATGCCAATTGATCTCTTGTAATAAAGAAGAGGTGTGTCAGCAGATACATTCGATCTATTACACTGAACCATTGAAACCCTTGGCATTTCCTATTCAGTACCTATATATGAAGCCAGTTGCTTTGCTTCGTCGTACCATCTCTGGAATTCTACATCAAACATTGATGTTTCCTCAAACATTAAATCTCTTATTTGATATTGTTAATCATTGTGCTCGATGAGGTCAATATCTCTTCTTTTTAGTTTATCTGACCAATTTGTCAAAGAATCCAAACTATTCTTTAATACTGTGAAGCCAACAATAACTCCAAAACTCTGCACACTATTTTTCATAATATGAGCTGTAGTCTTGGTGTCACTATCCCAATTACAACGACTTTCATTAACCTCTGGACAAACATGTGAATTAACCATAGCATCAAGGCTAGTGACCACGTATTCATAAAGATCACACACTTTTTCAAAACAAGAATGTCTTTCAACTCAGTGTGTCTTGCACAAACCTTTAAGTTTTTCGTGACGAGTATTGGGGCAATATTGCTTGAGAGCTAGCTCTAGGAATCTTTGTCTCTTCGGAGAATTGTAAAACACTTGTACTAAGTAAGTTATTATTTAACACACAAAACACAATTATACTTCATTTTATACCAAGTAAAATGTCTGTTAAATAATAATAATAATGTTATCAGACACAGATTACACAATACTCAGTGTGTGGTTATTCAAGAATGACGAATTCGCAATACTACTAGTTATTAAGGCGCCACATAATATATTGCATTTACAGATGGAACTAGGATCTCTACTGTACATGGGGGTGGGGTTTTAACCCTCTGAGAGATGGGGTCCTGACACCGTAGATCCACCACTATACCACAGACCGTCCCTGTAGGGTAAGACCTCTAATGTGGAATTTGTTAGTTTCCTGCACGTTTAACCATTTTGGACTGACAGATCAGAAGCTTCAAAGTCCTGCTATGAGCTGTTGCACTGTGGGTGCAAGAAGGGGTCAAGCCCCAGTGCAAATATCACAAGTCAGGTCTTTAACGCACAGATATATATATATGTAGCTGCAGGGAGAGGACTATGTGGCGACATATGACTTTAACTGAGATATTCTGAAGTTAAAGTATTATTCACAGATGGGTAACGTATGTATTTCATTACAATTAAGCAATTATCAATTAAATGTACGTGTAGGGTTGTTGTTACTGCTGTATGTTAAATATAGTCTAAATACTATATTTAATTAGTTGTAATATATCATATATACATGATAATAAAAATATCATACAATATTCCTCATATCACTCAAAAGTTGCTGATACTGTATGTCATTATGGTTAGTAGAAACCAAAAAATATAAATATATTATTGCTTCGAATTGTCAGCCATCTTGAAAATCAATATAATAATAATCTGAGCATATTGAATATTGCATAAATTAATCTCTTGACATTGAAAATGTAATGTTAGGCATCAAAATCATGTTTCTGCGTTGCTTATGAGCCGAGATATGACGAATATCGTATTTTGAGGGCGGCCATTTTGAAATTAAAGATGGCGACACCTAGGCATATATTAATCTATGCATGTTAAGCTACCTGTATGCCAACGTTCATGCTTATGTCAGTATTTTTTCGTAAACCGCTGTACTACTAGAGCTCCTATATGGTCTACTTACATGTCTGGATCGTTTCAAGAGTTGTGGCAAAGTTGTCAAGTTGGTCAGCTTCTTCGTTACCGAAGATTCTCACGCGGTTTGATATCCAGTGAAAGATCATCAGGATAGCTAGTTGTTTCATCCCAATCCAGACTCGATGAGCTGTTTCTGAAGGATGAGGAGTGCAGTCATATCTTGATTTGATTTTGTTTATTTTATACAGTAATCCAAGTAGGCCTACATATAATAATAACATACATAAATACATTAAAATATCAAGATAACACGAACAACATTAAAACACTTATAATATTTATTTTGTTCCGAGGAAAAGGTTCACGGGTATTGTATGGTAGACTAGACAAAAGTGATATGTCAGGACTAAATAATGAACATTACAAATAATAAACAAAAAGTATATATATATATATATATATATATATATATAATGACAATGAATTTATTTTCCAATTTACACTTACATATTTTACAATTTATATTTAATACATTAACAATTATTCATTTGTGCAAATTGGGGGACCTATGTAGCTATGGACCTATATATATGTATATATATATATATATATATATATATATATATATATATATATATCTTTCTTTCTGGTCATTAAGATCATTGTTTTACGCCTTTGATAATTGCTGGTTAAACACTTAATTTTTTAAGTTAAAGTATTTTTTCCAAAGGTTTTAATTCGATGTACCCGAAGAGACATTACATTGGATGTTATATTAATATTATGTTGGGATCTGGTTAATTTGAAAGCCGTATTTAATAATTTGGGGCTATGTTTAGTATACTATGAATTATATTTAGCTTGAGGTTGTTTAGCATCGAGTTCCAGCGGCAACATATTTACCAATCTAAACTCATTTGCTCCAATATGTATTCGAGGAGGTGCTGTCAAAAGAAATACCACTATTTTGTGTTGGGAATATTGCAGCCTACCTTTATATTTCTTTGTTTGTAAGTGCAGAATGACATGATGCACTGGTGCTGATTGTGTGAGAAATGTCGTTATCAGTGCTCTGTAAATATGACAGCAGGATGGAAATGGAAACCGAGGAATAACTGAGGAAATAACCGGTAGTTTCCAGTGGAAGAGCTTGGGTTTATTCTTGGAAGGACAGAAACAACGTCCAGAAGGTTTCTGCAGCTCACGCCAGTTGAATAATGAATGACCTGTTGCATTTATCGGAAGAGGTTGACGCCATTAGAGATGAAGATAAGGTGTACGTGTACTTTGTTCCCCGGAGTGACATCTAGTTGGAGCATAATAATCAAAAGAGTATTAAATAGAATTAGTACTAGAATAGATCGTTGTGGGAGACTAGTGTCTGTGGGATACTCGTTAGAGTTGAATCGTGCCATGCTAAGATTATACCTTTGAAGATCGAGTGTTCAGCTAGATCAAAAGCTTTGTCCAGATCAAGGAAGGTCAAAGCGGTTGACCTATTCGTGCCGTTGGATTTTCAACCATTAATAATAACATTTGTTACAATATGTGACATTTATATAGCGCCCTATTCAGCTAGATAGCCGCTCTCGGGCGCTTTACAGTATTATTATCCCTGACTCAGACATGTTCCAATCTAGCACACTTCTCAACTCCCAAGGGGAGTACACAATGCATGCTGCCATTATAGGCGAAAATCAAACACATAGCCATCACGTCCTGTCAGGTCATCATTTTATGGATGAGTGAATTAATCGCCACATGACGGCATTGTAGCTCACGGAGCTTCGAACCCGCGACCGTTCGGCTACGAGTCCTACGCTCTAACTAACTACGCTATCACGGCTCGACATTAATAATATGGCCACTGAACTTGATACTTGTGTTAGTTGTTGATTTTCCTGGAACAAATCTCATAAAGTGGGAGGCGGTAAGTCAGTCTGTTGGCAATCATCTTGGAGGATAGATACATGGTATGTAGGAGGATCCACCATGTTTTGGTATTGGTGTCACAGCATCCCTCTTCCATTGTTCTGGTAGATTACCCTGTTTTCAAGAGTTATTATAAAGCCACAGTAAAAAGTAAGAAATTTTGGGTGGTGTTTATTAAAAAACAAAAACAAAACTCATAAGAAAATGGTATATTTGGTCTAACAACGTTAAGAGCGTTGTTGAGTCGGTAGATGGAGAGAAAGGTTGGTCAGTACTGGATAATATTTGGATAACTTATTATAACCTTTGTATTAAATGTATTATTACTACTGTATAAATCTTTTATCTATTTTTATTAAACTTTTGTAATCATGTAATCATATAATTAATTTTCTTATAATATAAATTTTATATTAAATAATATCCTTTTGTCAGTTTTATAACAAGGTACTCATTATTATCATGACATGTATTATTACGTATTTAGTATATTTATTATAATACAAATACTATACTAATTTATAAGTATGTAGGTTTTCTTATGTAGGTTTTAGTCAGTTCATCTTTAATTTTACATACCGTATTATTTCTTATGACTGCGTAGTAAGTGCTGTGTACAAGGTGAATGTATGAGGAGGAATGAGGTGGGGGATGTGGGGGTTTGCTAAGTGTGTAAAATTGTATTGGCTGATAGGCGTGTGTAAATGGCTTAAGGGATAATTGTGTATCAAAGGTATGAGTGTCTTGTTAATTTCTTAGTTTCATTATATATAATTCATAATTTTGTCAGTAATATTAGCCTCTGGCTAACGTTAAATCTGTTCTAAACACTGACGTTAAATAAAAGTATTTGTATTTTGTATTTGGAGTGCTAAAGAGCATTCTTCGTGTTTGTTTCTAGATTCCCGTTTGTATCAAAGGTGATAAGGTGTGAGATGCAGGTCGGGTGGCAAAGTGTCTCCGTAGAGTTATACCTTCTTTCATGTTTCTGATTGGGATTCGTGTGCTGAAACCTTTCAGTTTACGGATTTCAGACCATGATCGGCTTGAATTAATGGATGATAGTTTCTGACAGGTCCCATGACTTGATCTGAAGTTTCCGTAGTTAACAATTTAACATCTTCTAGGTGACTGTAATTTCTTGTTTTGTTTAATAATGTTTGAGCCGCTAAAAGGCTTCAGTGGCAATGTTTAGTTATACGGTGTATAACTTAGCTTCTTGTGGTAAAAAGTTGATCCGTTTGTTGTAGTGATTCCCGGTGTGTTTGGGTACTGAAAGTTCAGCCGCCATCTGATCTGATTCCAGAATGTTGCCAGGGTAGACGTCTATATCTGGGTTGGAGCAGATGTCAGGTGTCAGTTGGTGTAATATTGTAGAATATTTTCCCTGTCAGCTCTTAGAGTGTTCCATTTCAGGAGGGAGGCTTGGGGCACTGGAATAACTTAAAACAATTACAACATGGGAAGTAATCTGGTCAGATACCAGATCGTCGGCTTGTTACCTATATGAATTCCATATTAGGTCTTCGGAGGATACTGCTAAATAAATGGTAGAGCCCCATTATGTTGAGGGGACCTTGAACTGATTGATGATGGCAAAGTAGATGGGAATGTGATGACGTTTGTGGTTTTCTTCCACACTGTAGGCATCTGAGGCAATATCTACAATTTCGCTATATGACTACATCAGCAACACTCACAGTATTGTGGTGGGTCTGATTTATAAAGCCTTACTGTGAGTTGTGGTCTGAAGCTTGTTAGGATTTGTCCGGTTGGCGGGCGGGGGGAGTTGAGTACCATGTACGTAGTTTATGTGTTCCCCTTCGTTACTATTACATCTTTTGTGATCCTGTCGAGTCCAATGGTGAGTACTCTGGTTTGACTTCTAGCTTTATCTCAGTGATGACTTATTTCCTTTGCGTCCCTTTCTCCACCATTAACCTGTTCCACAAAGTTGATGGGGGGGGGGGGTTCAACACTACACGTACAATTGCCACGTGACTTGAGTCCAGATATGGTTAATTCCAATAGATACTAGTTCATACAGGTATTCAGGTGCCGCGTCATTGATAGATTTATAAGTTGTAAGTAAAATCTTGAAATTGATACGCTGTCTAACAGGTAGCCAATGTAGATTTGGATCTTTTTCTCGAATATTTGTCACTAATATTCTATATTCACTGAAGATGATTGAATTTATAATCAGACATGACATATACCAGGGAGTTATAATTGTTTTTAAGGCATGTAACAATTAAAGACATGGACCATAAAAATAAGTGCTGTTTGTATTAAGAAAGTGTTTAGACAGAGTCGATAGTCTAAAGATGATAAGGATGCATCAATCTGTAATGCTGATGTTTTAGGGATTTAACATAATGTGGCAAAGACAAATAGATAATATTTGCTTTATATTTATTTAATTTTAGAAAATTTTGAGTCTTCCATAACCAAATTAGACAAAATACCATGAACTGTGAGCATTGTCCCAAATAGGATTGAACCCATTCAATTAATTTACCTGATAGATCAAACATATCTTTTTACCACCCCCACCAAACGACTGATTCGGTGATTAGAATACTTTTATTTTCAGTCTGTTGTAATTTATTAAAATTCTTTTTGAATAAATCTTTGTTTAGATGGAAAGTAACTGCCTTTTTATCATTTTAAAATTTTATATTTGAAAGATGTCTGTAACTGTTTGGAATATTACATTACCTGTTGTCTTTCATTAATGGACATGCAGGAATCTTCTACCAATGGCATACCCCATGATAAGGTGATGGAAGGGAACCTATTATGTATATTTATTATGTTTTGACAGAAGAAGTTATTAAAACAATGATTTATCTGAGTTAATAATATTTGGAATGACAGTTTGACTTTTATGTAGTAATTTATTCAAAGCACTGAAAAAAGTCTCTTAATTTACCTTGTCTGCTTTGATATGTTTATTGTAATATTCTGATTTGGCAGAGGGGAGGGTATTTTTAACCTGAATTATTTTAATCCTAAATATTTCATAAAGAACATAAAAGCTGGTACAATAGAAGATAAGAGACCCGCAAATCAACAACAAACGTATCTTTGTCAATCGACTTATATTTCGTGTATGAAATAACTTAAGCTGAAACAGAATGATTTTGTAAATAATACATCAGTGTTAAAAAGGAAATGATCAGACAATGAACATGGAAGACACATACACACGCTTTAACATCATTATCATGGGAGATTAATAGATCTAAGATGTGTCCATGTGTGTGCGTGTGTGTGTGTTTGTTTGTGTGTGTGTGTGTGTGTGTGTGTGTGTGTGCGTGTGCGTGCACATGCACAAATTGTACTATGTATGGCTTCTTTCCTCCATCTGACCCGTAGCTCTGCCATTCAGACCTTAAAGACTACAGAAAGAAGTAGTGCGACATTTTGTATCTTCCGAATGAAATAAGTTCCATCTTGGTCTAAACTGATCCAGGAATCAGGCGTTTGAACATATCACTAAACGTGTCCAGAATACACTAAGAGACAGGTTTTGTTGTTGGGGAGAATCCCCAGGCTGTCGCTTAATCAGCACAGCCTGCTAAGAGACACAAACTATTCTAGAATATATAACGACACCTTCCGACCAATCAGGGCAGCTTGGCTCCAGAAGATGAGTACACCTCCAAACTACATGAAGAACCGACCGGATCAGTAGGAAACTAGATCTGTAAGCAGTAATATCATTGAACAAAAAAAACTAACTTTAGCTCAGGCATGTTATATCGATATCAAAGGGAGAATCTCTAATCATCCTTATCTAGATAATAGAAAGAATTATCTTCGCTCAGTTATTCTCTGATTCTATAGGAACATTCAGTGTCATCTCAACATCTAACTTTGAGAGCAAAGACTGAGATGACAAACTGATAGACGAAGATTAGACGACTTCTAACATTTCGAATAAACTCCGGACGTAATTAGCTATTTCATTGATAGCTTTGTGGTCGATCATCTCAATTTGATCTACCACATCCCGCATTATGATCTCTCAATGGTTAATAACACAAACTTCATTTCTTTCTTAATGGAATAATATAGAGTTAAATAGAGAGTTTGACCCAACTGATAGGTTAAACCATTTTAACAGTTTAAAGGGACAGTCCACCCTAAAAAATATTTTTAAAATATGTCATGCTTAGAACAGTAACCACAAATTCCACAATAATAATCACTAAATATAACTGATATCATAGAAATACGGAAATAATCAAAATTACTGGAGGGCCGCCATTACGGCTAGACCGGAAGCCAGATTCGAAGGCGGGAAGGAGAAAACTCAAAGGCTCTGACGTCACATGAGCGCTCCCCAGACTGACGCAGATTATAGTTTCTCTTGAGCGTTAATTTCTGAGCCGTTTTTAATCATCTTCCTCTTGTAAGGTTCCTTCTGGCTCAAATTGAAATTGTCGCGATTTCCGCATCCTCTGCTGTTGCTAGACTACTCTTGGCGGTATCCTCCGGAGGCGCATATTCACGTCTGAGCAACCTTTCCAGAATTCTCTTCTGAGCCAACTGTTTTATTTTTGAGGCCGCCAATATCACTCAGTTCCATAACTGACAAGGCGTCTTTGCTAACAAATCCTTGACCCACTAGTATGCCTATGGTGGGATCGTTTAACCCACTCTCCTTGATAACACACTAAACACACTAATTCATCACATTCGAGAGAAATTGTGACGTCACAACCGGACTGTTCTTTTTTATCCTATGAATGTGTGGCTCCGATATTTAAATCATTCTGTGTCTCTTGATCAATCCTGTGTGCCTCTCTTTTACAAACAGTTGGTCTCGTTGGAGCAGATACAATTGTACTTGTTGAGAAGGTCGTCGTGTCACTTTCTGTCTAACCTTTTTTGGGGGGACAGTCACTTTCTGTCTAAGTCTTATATGCACAGCCACCTTTTGTAAAACCTTTACATGCACAGTCACTTTCGGTACAACCTCTTTTTTTCACAGTCACTTTCTGTCCAACTCATGTTTGGCACTCTCATTTTCTGTCCAACTCATTTTGACACAGTCACTTTCTGTTGAACTCTTTTTTGGCACAGTCACTTTTTGTCGAACTCCTAAATGCACAGTCATTTTCTGTACAACCTTAACATGCATAGTAACTTTCGGTCTAACCCTTTTTTGGAACAGCCACATTCTGTACAACCATTGTTTGGAACAGAGACATTTTGTACAATCCTTTCCATACAACGACTTTCTGTATAACCCTTTTCTACATAACACTTCTGTACAGTGTGTGTGTGTGTGTTTGTGTGTGTGTGTGTGTTTGTGTGTGTGTGTGCGTGTGTGTTCCATTCTCATTTTAAACACGCCCATGTAAACTCTCTTCTTAAGAAACCATCTTTACCAGTCAATGACCTAAACAGCTAGAGACTTACATCTAATCTATCTTTGATATATAAAGTATTAAAAAAGTCGTATTCAGTCGTTGAACGTTCACTTCTCTGGTTGGTATAGCATATCAGGCACAGCACTCACTTGAGTCCGCCCATTCTGAATAAATAGGTCTCACTCAATAAAATTAATAAACCTTTTTTTCAGAAGCAGTTCTCATGTTTTGCGGTGTTCCCCAAAGCTCTGCTCTTGGACCGATACTGTTTACATTGTATACAACACCTTTAAGCTCTCTTATTCACAGCCATAAATTAGACCATCATTTATATGCAGATGACACCCAAGTATACATATCTTTATCTACAGCAGACACTCATCTTTCCCTTAAACAACTTGGTGAATGTCTCAGTGATTTCTTTGGCTTGATGGCAAACAATAAACTTAGGCTCAATGCCAACAAAATAGATTTCATTATTATAGGTACATCCAGATGACGCAGCAAACCTATTCATTTCTTCCCTACGAACATTCTTAGTCATAGCATGACACCATCAGATACTTGATGTTGACATTAATTTCAGAAAACATATTTCTCTGACATGTCGTTCCAGCTTCTATCATATTCGTTACCTTCACCGTATTCGGCGCTATATTTATATCTTTCAGTCGCCAAGACCGTTGGTACAACACTCATTACTAGTAAGCTTGATTACTGCAACTCTTTTCTTTATAACATCACATCTGAAGATATTCTAAAACTTCAGTGCGTTCAGAACTGCTTAGCTCGGGTTGTCAAATGATTTCATCGGTTTTCACATTCTGTGTCATTCCTGAAATCACTCCCTTTTCTATCTGGCATGCTTTTCAAACTCTGTGCCATTGCCTATCAAACGTTTTCTTCCTGAGCACCATCGTATCTATTTACCAAGCTTTCTCTAGCACCCAATCCCCGAGTCCTCCAGTCACCTTGAGCGCCCTTGAACTAAGCATTACGATATGTGGCGCTATAATAAGTGCTATGTTATTATATTATTATTGTGTTATTGTCTTGTTGTCTGTTCCCAGAGTTATAACTCATGCTGCCATTCTTCTTTTCTTCAGTTGCTGTCCCTACTCTTTGGAATTCATTCCCTGAACATGTTAGGTCATCAAATAGCATCGTTTATTTCAGTCACCATTTGAAAACTCACCTTTTCACACTTGCTTATCCTTTCTACGCTTCCCGAGTTTGTCCAACCCCTTGTACTAGGTGACCCCTTGTACTAGGTGCGCCATTTGAGCTGGATTCTTATTGTTGTTGTTGTTGTTTTGTGTGTTGTAGTTGTTGTATTCTTCCTTTGAATTTACATCATGAGCTACATAAAAGTACACATAATAATGACGAATATTGGTTGCAATAATTTATTTTTTCAACATTCATGCAAATATATATATATATATATATATATATATATATATATATATATATATAATTTTCTCCACAACAACGGTTATGTGTAACAGGTAACATCATAACAGTACTTTGGAAACAAAAAACAAACATCACGCTGGAGTACTGCCAATTATTTATAATCTTAGTTCATCTCATCACGAAGTTATCATTCCTGATTCCTTTAATAAGTTGGCCAAAACATCACAGTGTAATGACAATCATAGCCGCTTCGAGCCTAATTTACTACACGCTAGAGCCTCTTCAAGTATGATTATAATTTCCAACTAATATTCTAACAAATTATTCAACAATTGGTCATTTTTTATTGTCAAAAACGCATTCGTTTTGTCTTCTGTTCCAGAATAAATCTCACTGAAGAAGCTAATGTTCTATCTAACATCACAACTTAAAGTTCATTACATTTACAGCAAAAATAATGTCAACTTAACTAAGGTTTGACACCAAATACCTCACAACTGATCTACTTACTTAACAATTTAATCATCTTAATTCACTAACTAATACTCTCACCTCACCAATTAACTATATACTACAACTAACAAGGATAAATATTCCTTTTAACTGACACCACTAACCGTCACTCGTACAGTGAACTACCACCTTATATGGTCCATTGTGGAAGGAATGCAGTGTTAATTGTCATACCGTGGATACGAGGGAATGTATTTGTCTTTATAGATAGTAAAATTTACTATAGCTAGCGGGGAGTGGTGATGATTGGTACATATTACCTTATAAACGTCGTTCTGTAGATCACAACATATTACGACATACAAACATCTAACACTAGCTATAGAAACGATATAACTGCTTTATCTTACCTTAAATCACTAGAGATCACATCCAACAAATATAGAGCCATAATGAAAAATAATACGAACAATAACAAACATTATTTACCACGAGCTGGTATAGACAACTTATATATTCCCCTCTGTTACATGGGAGAGAACTTGGATCAACAAAGTCAACATCCATCAAGGTACCAAACATATAAAAATAATTAAAACTGTACAAAATATAGCAACACTTAATAATAATGCTAATTAGAAACATAATACACAACATGTATATAGTGTATGTGTATGTGCGTGTCTGTGTGTATGTATGTGTGGATTCATCAAGCTTTCTATAAACTAATCAAGTCAACATACAATAACCATATTCTGTTAAATATAATCGATGTTTAGTTGGGATAATTGTGGTTTAATATATTTCAGATTATCCCACATGAATAACTCAACCGCGTCACTGACTCATCAAGTGAAACATATATAATTATATCGCTCTATTATATCTACCATCGTACATTGTTATCCCAATTATGTGACAGATCGAATACTGCTAAAGTTGGCATCACTTCGGCTGAATGACTCTTACTGTGTTATTGTTCAATTGTTTTATACATCCGAGACGAGAAACACATGGCTCAACATTTCTGGCTTTCAAGTGTTTAGTGCTGACTATTACAGATATATATATATATATATATATATATATATACATGAAGATCTCTATGTAAGTGTATAATATCTAATAAGTGACAACCTTTCAATTTTCACTGTAATCTCCAAAACATATTTGACATCCCAGGCTTCGCCTAACATAAACTTGTTTCTCATATTAATATCATTTAGTATCAGTTTGGTCACTCCACCAAGTCTTCAAATATCTAGTTGAAGTACATGCATATACATAGAGCGTTGATACCATTCGGTTTTTAAGCTGAAGGTTGACGAATTACGGACAAATTTCACTGATTTGAAAAACACAGGTACTAATGACATAAACACAGGCACTACCGACATAAGCACAGGCACTACTGACATAAGCCACGGGGATACGGAAGGTGGGCTAAAGTTTTGTGGCCAAACCATAGAAGGCATAACTATCGTTGGTAGCTGTTAACAATACGTTAATACGGTGGGATTATATATATATATATATATATATATATATATATATATTAATATAATTAAAACAGATCTGGTGAACATAGCACCTCAACATATTGACTCTTTAGCAGTATAATAACATAATCGTAAGATCTGTAGGTCTTGTACGCAGAAAGGAATCACTTGTCCTTGGTTTGGATCAAGGTCATGGCATTCAATTTGAAAATGTGACCTGAAATAATCATCATCTATAACAGTAGTCTATTAATAACAGAACACATATAATAACATATAACAACAAAATAGCAATAGTTCTGCGTCAAATGATGATGTGTCACAGTTTTGTCACACATTATTTGTCTCACCACCAAAAGACGCATACACACAATTCCACACACAAAAACTATAACAAAATTAAAGTACCGTGTTATTTTATTTTGATTCTGTTATCTCCTTTTTGCCATCTTTCTCGGCGTCAGAGGTGTTCTCCACAGCTTCGGCAGTTTTCTCCTTTAATAATAATAATAATAATAACTATTAAAATAACAATAAGACACAATTACGTTGGCAATACGATTTAGATTAGTTAAGACACAAATGTCATCAAACATAAACATAATTATTGTATTATAATTTAATAAAGTATATTAGGAGATTTTCTCAGACTATATAACTGTTGCTTAAATAATATAATACATTATTTCACAGTTTAGGAACTATAACGGATTAAGTTACTATAGGCATGTCATCGAACTTGTTATTATTTAGTTTCTTCTTACCTTTTCTTTTGGTTCTAAAGTTGGGTCAAGTAGCACTTTTCCTACATTTTTTCTGTCGTGCATTTTCTGCATTGCTTCACCAATCTTAGAAATAAATTCCATATAAAATACTTATTTACTCAAATTATATATATATATATATATATATATATATATATATATATATATATATATATATATAGAGAGAGAGAGAGAGAGAGAGAGAGAGAGAGAGAGTTTATGAAGGTGTGCGTGTGTATGTATGTTAATATTTATATACTAACATCTTCAAAGGCCCATACGGAGTCTACAGTTGGTCTTATCTTCCCGGCGTTGTACCATTTAAACAAAGTATTGACGATGTTACGGACATATTGGTGACGGTTCTGTTTGAAGAGTAACTGGCGTACATTCAGACCAGAAATGCTCTTATTCTCGTCGTACAACTTCAGGGGATTAATCTTGTCAACTTGCCACCACTGAAAATATACCACAGTAAACGATGTTCTAACTAGATACGTCTAACATAAGGTACAGAATACGCCAGTGCCGATAAGTCTCGTAATTGGTCTGTTTACGGAATGAAACAATCGACCGGAATCGCGAGATTTGATTGTTAACTGAATAAATGTGCTATGGAAGACATTTTTGACGTGTACAGGGTGTACTCGACTTGTTGGAGGGATTTATCTGTATCCGAAATATTGGTGGAAGCCGCAAACTGCAACAAAGAGTTCAGTGGAAAGACAAAACGTTTGGGAGCATGTAGGAATTGTATCAAACGGCTTAAAATATTGGCTTTATAGAATCTCATGAGAAAATTTGAAATTGTTTATTTATTTGTTTGCAGCCTAGATTGTAGGAACAATCATTTTAGCACAGTCGGTAATGTGAGACATATGAAGAAAAACTATACAGCTGCATGTATGTAAGTTATATACTAGGCAGCAAATGTTGTCTGCGTCTTTATGGTGTTTCATATATCCGTCGTGTATCACACACGTGACATACACTGAGTATAAACAACGTAGATCTCAGTCATTCGATCATATAATTACTATTAAGTTAATGTAATCATAGACTAACTCTTCTATTTTTCAGAAACAGATATCCATGAGTTAAGATACCAAGAATGACTTGAGGTTTTTTTCAGTATGGGATCAGATAATTATTGTGGAGGTCCCGAAATACTTTGTTTACTGACACTGCTACTGCTAGTTTTTATCAAAGTGTCTCAGGATCATTTAGTCAGTCAAGTTACGAAGTAGAGTTAATCAGTCGCTTTATGTTGGTGATTTCTCATTATCCATGAAAGCTCCACATGTAAAACCTATAATAAAAAGCTCAATTTGAAGAATTACAGGCTGTAAAAATGTCCTGTCTTAACTAATATTTACAGGCTGATGATGATTGATGTTTTACGGCCACTTTTGTACACAAGGTAGGATAAATGGGCTGAGCACCTTCCAAAGATAATGAGACGAAGTGAAAGACGAAACAACCATCAGATATGCCCACGCCGGGATTCGAGCACTGGTGGTAGTGATCTGTGGTCCAGTACGCTACCGCTAGACCACGGAGACGCCCCAATATTTACAGGCTGAATTTGATATACACTCGACTAATATATAGGTCTCTCTGTCAGCGTGAGAAAAGACATGTTTTTCATACAACAAGATTCAGTTGTTTGACCTTTGGTTTTCATAATATATACACAAACCTGACCATTTGATATGACATCACTGTATAATTAATGGCGTTAAAGGAACAGTTATATATTAAATAATCCAGTTCAAAGAGTTACTTAATCAACTGTTAATGGGCTGTGGATGCTCCTGAAAGCTGATGTTATTTAATACAAGCTGTTTGTATTACCCGATTATAACAATATAAACAGGGGTCAGTTAAATAAGTATTTTCGGAACAAAAGTTTGACCAATATTGTTGGTCCAAACAGTTTTGTATGTTACTGAAAAGCCTAAAGAAAACTAAGCAGTGAAATTTCCTAACTCTGTATTCTTGTAACAAAAAGCAGATCCGACCGGTTAGATTTATGTAAATGAACCGTTGACTGCTTCAGTTAGTAGTAGTTAGGTTGAGCACGAGGGCAGATGAGGTCACGAGGATGTCTAATCCAGACCATCTGAGATCGAGATGGCTACATAATATTTGTGCCATCTGAGATCAGAACACGTGACTTTTTCCCTTCCCGCCATACTATCTGGTATTCGGGGAAGATGTAATGGCGACCTTCTGACAATTAGGATTATATATATATATATATATATATATATATATGATACCAGGTAGAGTTCCTGATTATTATTATGGGAATTGGGGTTTCTTTTATAAGCATTACACATTTAAGTCCTATTATCTGAGGGTGGACTGTCCCTTTAAATATTACTTGCTTTCTGCTGACTAGATCCTGACAATGAATCAAAATGTTCTTTCTCCTTAAAGAACTTGGAACACTGCATTGCTGATATTTGGTTATCGATGACTCAAAAACTGCCAATACTGAATGAAGATAAAACAAATATTATCTATTTGACTTAAACAAAAATGTTAAATCTTTAAAACCGGATGCTCTTAACTCGTTCATTAAACCAGGGATTATGTTTGATAAATATATTAATATGAATGAATATGTTATATCAGTATCCACAACTGCCTAAACGATCTTAAGAACAACCACTGTCTAAGAGCATTCATGACATAAAAACACTCGTTACTGCAGTAACATTACCCCTATTCTTTAATCAACTGCACTGGCTTCCCTTGGAAAGGGTATCCATTTCAAACCTTTGTCATCCCAAAATCCCAGGCCGTCCAGCTATATATTATAACAGGCCTTTTCAGTGTGAAATAAGGTAGACCCCCTTACAAAAAGTAGGCAGCAGCTCACCTGTGGTGACCTGTACAAACACCGCGACGTCATTGTCGCGATGTTGCTAGAGGGAGGTATGGATGCGGCCGGGGGTAGTGAAGTGCTGGCCGTGGGGTAGTGGTGGTAGTCACACTAACACAGTGTTGGGGCTTCTACATTGGAAGTAGTTGAACGATTAAAATAGACGACGTATAGCGTCGGACGTCGGCTGCTATTGAAAAGGCTGTTATGTAGCGGCTCAGGTTATATGGTGTGTGTGTTTTTAGTGTTATAGCATTCACTTCGTGAAAACAATTTCGCGGTAGTGCGTCATCTCTTAAAAATATTTAAATATGTTCTAAAATCTTACCTGTTCAGGTTGAGTTTTAGATACATCACATTTGAGGAATCGCTGTAAAATAACTACTAATGAGTCCTGCTATAAATAAAACTTGATTAAATCAATGTTTTGTTATTAGTCTAAGTTAGGACATGTGGTCAAGAAGATAAAAACGAGTTGATCAATTTTTGATGTTTTTACCGAAGGACGGAACATATCACATAGATCTACCTAAGTAATAATGGTGTTCAGTCCCAGGAATTATAATTATATAGCGCAACACCAATATAATTTATATATATATATATAATACATTAATTGTGTTAAACCTATGCTGTATGAGAGTTATGATATATCAGAAGTTTTAGTATAACAACAACATGACATATTTGTTGGTATGTTATTATGACACAGTGTTATATCAGTCATTGGATGCATGTATCTAATTGTTTAGGATGATATTAGACAATGATCCATATCAGCTCTTGTTATATCAGTAAATATGGCCATCATTCGTGTCATACCTTTATATTAGTATTGACTAGTGTATCGTATTGTATTAAAAGGTGCTGTATATCATACATAAATATCGTATGCTGAAGTATCTCAGTCGTGTTTATGGGGCCATAAATCATGTAATATGGAGTGTTATATAAAACAATATGGTATCCGTGTTGATGAATAATGTTATAGACAGCTACACAGCTGTTCATATATTTGTTAACAAAGCTACACAGCTGTTAACATATCTGTCAACACAGCTACGCAGCTGTTCACATATCTGTCAACACAGCTACATAGCTGTTAACATATCTGTCTACACAGCTGTTCGCATAGCTGTGAACACATCTATATAGCTGTTAACATAGCTGTCCACACAGCTGTTCACATATCTATGAACACAGCTAGCACAACATTATACGATCTCATATCGTAGCATGCACCAAGTTAACAGTATTGATGTCGTGGGATACTTCTCATCGTTAGATATCCTAGAGATATATTGAAACTCTACCAAAGCTAGACATCAAGCTATAAATATAATATATCGTTGGAGACATCGACCTAACACCTAGTCTACACTAGGCCATTAGAACACATTCAATCATGCATAGTGTTAAGCCACATGTAATCTATCTTACACGGTACAGTGCTCCTTCTATATATATTAATGATATTCAGACTCGACAGAAAATACAATGTCTATAGGGGGAGTGAAGGGGGGGGGGTGTTCTTGGTCGTGGGACACCACAAAAAGAACTTATTTCGTATATATATATATATATATATATATAGCGAACTCTATGACAACCCATTATGGCGAAAAGGGGGGTATTTTTATTTCGTGGATTGATGAATGTGATACTTTAACATTTGTTTGATTAAACTATTTATGAATAAAACTCTGTCTAGTGACAGATTAGCTGGACATAATGTAAGTTCTCTTTTGTAAATAAAACATTAGTAACGGTTGGTGAGTGAGTGAGTGAGTGAGTGATTTGTTATGCATCGGGGCTGGTCACAACTGTGATCTGTAGTAGAGGAGAAACTCCTTAGAAAAAAAAACACAACAAAATGATTGTCATTTGAACCCACATCTATGGGATTAGAGCGGAGCGTTTTACTGATTGAGCTACTGATGCGACTTTAGCAAAATCTAGCTTCATAATTAATGAAATAAAGACATCTTAAACTTAAGTATACATGTATATCAACTATAATTCTATACTTATTGTTCAGCAAAATGTTGATTACATTCGAGATCATCTAATGATGATGACAGCAATGGCTGGATCACTTAATAGCCACAAAACCAGCAGACCCCCCCCCCTCCCCTCCCCAATAGAAAACAAACAACAATAATAATTACTTCTGTATTATATTTTGGATACCATCATTTGGTAAACAATAATAGAAATAAACAAAGTTATAGTTACCGTCATTTGGTAAACAATGATACTAATAAACAAAGTTATATTTACAGTTGAACAAAACTTCATACTATCAGATCATATTACAAACATTTTAATTATTTATAGCAAATTAACTGATGTTAAACCAAAGGTCAGTTCGACGTCAAATATTGCCAAATAACCTAAAACATATTTTATGGGAGATGACTTTTGTGATTTATTGCCAATAGTTCCACGAACGGGAACACTGTACATCATCCTAACTAATGTTAGACCTAATTTAACTAAAACAGTCTACTACGACTACCTCTATTAATGAAACTACGAACTAGTATACTAAGCTGTTTTATCATATCAGCTCGTTCTGGCCATAACTTATTGTAGTCCACACTATGTCAGACTAACACAAGTCAACATATAAACTGTACCTTAGTTTGGACGGACATCAAAGACTTTTACATAAAGAGAATAATATCAAATGGTCAAAACAATGTTTGTTATATATTTATAAATAGATTATTAATGTAGTAATCAAGATTGAATAAATCGACACACACACATACAGACAAACACACATTTTCAAGCACAACTTACCGATTTGGCAAAACTAAAGAAACTTTTTGTCTCTCCAGTAACAACATTGGCTGTTCCTGAAATATGAGAACATGTTAGATTTATTTGATGCTCAATTATATATATATATATATATATATATATATATTATATTCTGACACACACGTACACAATGACTGTGATGATCTTTACATGGAGCAGCTATATTACTAAAATTATATTTACAATAACAACTATTTCCGGCTGTAATTAAACGAAGATTGTAAAAAAAAATTCAAGCACATAAATATGCATCAGTTAAAAAAGTTTATTTACCATAAAGGGGGTATATTTTTAAATAAGCCTATTTACCATAAAGAAGGGGGTATATTTATAAGTAACCCTATTTACCACGAAGAAAGAAGTATATTTATAAGTAATTCTATTTACCACGAAGAAGGAAGTATATTTATAAGTATGCCTATTTACCATAAAGAACGTATTTTCCAAGCGGTTTCAAAATTCCAATTCCGCGGTTGGTATCTTCTCCACACAAACAATCCAACACCAAATCGACGCCTTCTGGTGAAATCCTGGAAGTAAAATAATGCTCTTAACAAAAATAAAAGGATAAGGAATCCAACCCATTTTTTATTATCCATTTTAATTAACAAATAAAATAACACTACTATCAAGGATGCTTGTATCTCTTGGTATTTTACTGATGGGTAAAGGTTAAATTTATAATTATCTGTGTAGAAGATTTACAAAAATATTAATTTTTCACTAACTTCCTGTACCTGGAAAGAGTGCGTGCGTGTGCGTGCGTGCTAATCGTAAGATTTGGCTTACATTCACATAATCCCATCCTTATTAAAACAACTGACTTTCAGAAGGGTGCTGTTAGAATTATTAATATTGTACCTTACAACAAATACACATTTAAAAATGCGTTCAATTTAATTAACACCACATACGCATACACGAGCTCGCACGTGCACGCACGCAAACATGCGCGCACACACACACACTATTATTTTACCTACTTTCGTATCTCCTGACAGTAGTCTACCACGTGATCAAACACGTGATTTACGTTGTTCTTAATAGCTTCGTGTTTGTTATAGGAAGCTGTTCCAAATATTGTCACATCCTCAACTGTCTTAGCCAACTGACTAACAGCTAAACCCTGAAACAGTTAAAAATATCATATTTATTGTTCGAATATGATATTTCTGTGTATAGTATATTTCGTTAAGCTGCATCAAAGCTGCTTAATTATCGCTAAAAACTTAAGTACATTAATCTTAGATCTTGTTGATATTTTTCTTGTAGTCACGTGATCAGGAATTTTTTTCTAACAGAACTCTCCTCCAAAAATGGCTGAAAATATGTTTAGTTTAATGTAAATCTGAAGAAATGCTAAGACGAAAATCTTCTTTTGATTTTCTAATTTCAGAGTTTGTTTTATGATCTTGTGGGGGTCGTTTGGGGGAGGGGTAGTGGTTAGAGCTCAATGTTGTGAACCTCCAGGTTCTGGGTTCGAATCCGGCTAAAACTTGGTTTTGTGGGATTTAATAATAATAATAATAACATAGCACTTATTATAGCACCACATATCCTAATGTTTAGTTCAAGGATGTATATTTGTTACTCCTCAGCCATTTATCCCGAAGTGACCAATAACGAAGATAAACTAGTAATATTTATAAAACAATATGACTATTAATATTATATTAGAAAATTTCTCTAAAGACCCCCCCTCCCCGGGCTTTTATTCTTAAATATTATAAAAATAAAATTATATTTGTTTTGGATTGATTGTTCATTTGTTTGTGTTTGAACAATTCCCGTGTGATATCATAATTAATCTGCTGCTAATAAGCTCATGAAATATTCAGCCAAATATCGTGACATTCTTCACGGAAATAGAAGTTTACAATAATTGATAATAAAAAAAAATAGTTAACAATAAATACAAACACTTAAGACAAACGAAAGTATATAAAAATTAAAGCGCCACCTACCACACCACCTCCTGCCGAGTGGACGAGCAGCGAATGACCTTTCTGAAGGTTGCCAAGGTCAAATAGCAGGATGTAAGCGGTGACGTAATTAAACAGCATGGCGGTGGCGTCTTGGAAACTCATACCTGTTGGTATTTTGTAGACATGTTGCTCAGTAACAATAACTTGTTCCGACCATGCTTTGTAGTCTGTAAAGGCCACTACACGATCACCGATCTGATGGAATATTAACAAATAATTATATTACCCTTTAACGTACTCGTAAACAGTAAAAGGAACAATATAACAACAAACAAACAAAAACAACTGCTAAGAATACAATAATAACAACAGTAACAGCTAGCTAATACGAGAATAACTTGAATTATAACAAAATAAATAGTATTAACAACAACAGTAACAGCTAATACGAGAATAACTTGAATTATAACAGAATAAATAGTATTAACAACAACAGTAACAGCTAATACGAGAATAACTTGAATTATAACAAAATAAATAGTATTAACAACAACAGTAACAGCTAATACGAGAATAACTTGAATTATAACAAAATAAATAGTATTAACAACAACAGTAACAGCTAATACGAGAATAACTTGAATTATAACAAAATAAATAGTATTAACAACAACAGTAACAGCTAATACGAGAATAACTTGAATTATAACAAAATAAATAGTATTAACAACAACAGTAACAGCTAATACGAGAATAACTTGAATTATAACAAAATAAATAGTATTAACAACAACAGTAACAGCTAATACGAGAATAACTTGAATTATAACAGCAATAACAATATTGACAAAGGTAACACGAATAATAATATTACGAATAAAATAAACATCCTCAATCGCCATAATAACTGTTACATAGCCAGCTACAAGAATAACAACATTAATAAAGTCAATAACATTACAAAAACTGCAATAACATTGAATAACTCAATAACAACCATATCAGTAACAACAACAACTGTGTTAATAATTTAAGTTATATTAATAAAACAGAAAAATCAACAACAAAATATTTATATTAAGAAAAAAATAATAAAAAAGTGTTATCATCAATAACACAAATATCAATATTTGTGGTGATAATAACAACCTTTTATATTTGTAAACGGCATACAAACAACAACAACAACAACAACCACAACAACAACAACAACCACAACAACAACATTATGAACACTAAAAGAGAAATAACATTAACTGCCATAACATTATATGTTCATTATTTGTGTAATTAATATCAATATGTTGTAAGTTGTTTTCTAATGATATTAATTATAGTAGATAAAAAATCAATAAGTCTTTAATATATATATATATATATATATATATATATATATATATATCAATCTGTTAATATATAACTAACACCATATAATACTGATAAGGTTACCTATAAAATTAATACAAAGGAATAAGATATGTGTGTTTGTATATTTATCTCTTCATTATATGTCATCTTTTACCTGGAATCTTTCAACGTTCTCTCCGAGTACCTCTACTTCACCTGAACATTCAAAGCCCAAAGTAAAAGGTGTCTTCGGTGGATTATCAATGGCACCTTGACGAACCATTAAATCTAAGAAGTTGACGCCACTGTAAATAAAATGTCCTTTTCATAATATAAATAAACGACAAATGACAAATATTATTCAATTTTTTAAATACTAGTGTTCTTAGAATATATATATATATATATATATATATATATATATATATATATATATATATATTATAATTTATATGAATGTTACCTGAAAAAAGTCCAATACCATGTGAATAAAAAACAGATATGGATGATGTAAGTATTTTTTATTTCGTTGTTTATATCCCCCAAAGTTTAGATGACTGATAACTTAACAAAATAAACTATAATACAACAAATATTATAAGTTATGTACTTCACGGAGACAATTATTATAATTAAAATATGATTTATAAGAAATTAGTTGACAGATTTAGTAGACATGTTTTAGTAACTCGACTGTCTTATTATTTCAGCTAGTATGTACGTTGTTTATGGTGATTGATAGAAGAGTGTCTTGTTTCATGTCAAGGAAATTGTATTAGTAACAATGTCTAAACTCACTAAAGATTCCTTAATCTATCATTAACGAATGAAGGCATCTCCATAAATGTATAATAACTGTCACATAACAGCTAGTATTAACGATAGTATTAGGTTTTTATGTTACGCGCGCGATTGTGCGTGTGCGTGTGTGTGTGTGTGTGTGTGTGTGTGTGTGTGTGTGAACGTGCTGTTAAACTGTAAAAATAAATTTGATTAAATTCAGTATAAATCAAAGTTAGAATGTAAACATGATTGTCTATTGCCTTAAAGATTTGTAGAATTTTAAATGATGTCACTATTTGATTATTATAACTCAATCCTAAGACAATTCTAATTGTAGTTTTGTTTATTATCTCATGACGACGTGTTAAATGGTTAAGAGCCCCTCAACTTATTACAAAATATTTAAATGTTTAATTGCGATGCGTTCTTTTTGCGCTTATAACATTTAGAATATGTTTACTTTTATTATATACAGTAAAAGTTGGTATTAAATAACTAGGATATAACGAAATAATAGCTTGCTTAATTCGAAATGATGTTTCGGTCCCAGCAGCATAAAATCAATATCAATTTCGCTGGCTATAACGAAATACGATGTTTTAAATTTCAATTTTAGGTAGTCCAATGACCGTTGTGATCATTGGAATCGTACATGCAACAACCAATATAAAAATGACAATCAAATTATTTAATTGAGTTGTTTTGTCGACAGAAACATGCAATTGTATTGTTATATTAGGGTTCGAGTAGATGGTGAGTAAATATTTACATCGGTCACTTCAAACGGTATTGTGGCGTATGATAAATTACGAACTTTGGATTGGCTTGCCATCATGTATAAATAAAGACAACAGTTGAGCTCCGTGAGCAACGGTCACAGGTTCGAACCCCATAAGAGGTCGAAGCTTTTCCGGGGATTAATTTCTCGCTCGACTCACAACATCGTGGGTGGCTGACCACGTTAAATGGCGCTGCCGTCTCCACTGATTTATTTAAAATAAAGGGGACGTTAAAGACCCCCCGAGGACGTAAAATACTCTGGCAGTGACCATCCTCAGGGTATTTCGGCTCCGTCTTTCCGTACTGCTCCCTGTGAGTGATGGGGGAGGAGGTTTCTCAACCACTCCAACATAGAGGCTGTGCCGAATAAGCGACAGACTGGGGATTCTCCCCGAAAAACAAAAACTATTAGTAATCAAAAGTGGGTATGCCCAATAGGCGACAGCCAGGGGTCCCTACCCCAAATTTCAACATGGAAAATTAATCAAATGGCTGTAGCCAATAGGCCTCTATAGGTCTCTACACCACCAGTAATGAACACCACCATTAATCAAAATATCGTCATGGCTTGCAAACCTAAACCAGTATCTATTGACACAAAGTTGCAAGCTCTTGGCGAAGTTGCCAAAACAGTGAAATCTAATACTCAAATTGCTAAAACTAATATGGTGTCAGAGACTAGGAACATATTTGCTTCGTGTCTTCCATTGATGGCAAAATACAAGGCAATAAACATAATAAAACAGGGTTATTTTCACCAAATATCGCTTATGCGTCGGTAACTAATGTCTGATACATACATGTTACCTAGATTTGTCGAAAAATTGAGATAAATCGAAGTACCATTATAACGAAATGAATTCCCATTCCCTGGAATTTCGTTATAACCAACCTTTACTGTAATTTCGCTATTGTGCGTTTACAAGTTTTCATTTATTATTAGTTCTAGAAATGTTTCACATTTAAATATTAATAAGATAAGCAACTAATTTATTTGATCTTTATCCAATATAACTTTCTTTGTTTTTAAATAATCCATAATATATTTTGTTTATATTTAGATGTAATTCATTTATTAAACCACTAGTTTGTAAATCAATTTCTTGCATAAATCATCAAATGTAAGTGTCCCAGTAATAATTCCTAGTGTACCTGTTATAAGAAGTAATTCTGATTCCAATGCTTTATAATAATGTTGCTGTATTTTTTGCTAGCGAACTTCTAAACTTCTTTAAGACAACACCACATACACTGACATATTTATTGTGTTTAAAGTTTAGAAGAACTAAAAAATACCGACTTCATTCTATTTATATAAAATATCAGAATTAAAATTTGTAAGTGACGTCACAGAACCCATATTAATGTTTATCCTTTAATCAGTTCGTTGTCCATAAATCTAACTAAAGTTTTGCGAAATTAACCTTTTTATTTTATATATCGACATTACTTTATCATTTAATTTTAACAAGAAAACTACGACCACATATATGAGACAAATTCTAACACGCATCCTGAAGATTTGTGGTACAGTGTCAGTTGGAAGTCACTTAATTGGCTGATAATCATAATATAAAAAAATTTGTTGTAAACGGATGTTTTCATAACAACAACAAAATTACATATATTTACTTGTAAAATAAATACGATACGTGTATACTAATATTTTATTATTTACAAAAATAATATTTAATAAAAATTTGAAGTGTGACCTTTGAAATATTAAGATAATTATTTACATATGCACAGCATAAAAACAATTATGTAATTTACATGTTATAATTTCATTAATATCATTTTAAAGCGAAAACAGTATAACCATTTTAAGCTCAATAATCACCAAAATTTAGGGTTAGTTTGGCATTATAGTAATTTATACGAAAACATATTAATAATAATATTACCCTTTAACGTACCCATAAATGAGCTTTGTCAAAAGTATACAAATATTATCATGGCCAAATCATTATTTACTTACTTATACGAATATCATTCACGTATATTTAAATTAATTGCAGCTAAAAGAATCAAAACAAAAGCGACAATGTTTGACAATAGTTCTCCTTCAAAATAATGTTTTAATTATCTGAGAAACTGTTAAGATTCAGGGAATCCCAGTGGTGGTACAACATACCATGCCAACTGTTATACTTATACACACACCAGGACACACACACACACACACACACACACACACATTCCTCATTGTTTTCCGACGTAAACATCAACAACTATTTACTGATATGGGCAAGTAATTAAACATAAAAGTAGCTTTCCATTAATAATCTATATTTGTCCATCTTAGGCTATAACTTTAAGCTATCACAAACTAGACATGGGGTCAATTCCACCTAATTCCATTTGGTCAATTCCAACCCACAACTAATTTTTCAATTCCGAATTTATCCATTCCAAATCTAGTTTTTACCTCTCAGTTTTTACCTACTAATTTTTAACGTTAGGTACTCCGAGTACTTACTTGGAATAATTACTCCGAATAGTTTATATTCCAAGTAGGAATGTCGTGGAAGAAATATTTCTGAATTAAAAAATTAAATGGTAAATTAATTTGTAGATTTAATTTTTCGTAGCAAATATAATCTGAAATGTTACTCTTTATTTATAACGGTCATAATAAGTTTCTGTTATGTAGCCAATTAACAATCTGTACAATGACTATTTCTGTAAAGATCTGTAAAATATGATCATATTTCGCGTGTAGAGTGATCATATTATCTATTCATTATAACAGTTAGAGATAGATTAAGTCAACAAAGGTTACCACAGTTAATCTATGCCAGGATTATAACGAAGATTATTATTATCAAAGAAAATGTCTACAGCAACAGAATCTGTTAGAGATAAAGAGACATTATCGATGCTCATAAGTGATAATCCTATCTGGTGATTGTTGACACGATGTCACCATCAACGTAATAATACTCGAGATTACCTCACAATGATAATGTTGATGATGTGAGAAATAACAATATCGCTTATTCTGTAATTTTGTTTTTATTCTGGTTAAGTAAGTTGCAATCTAAACTTCAATATTTACTCCATTAATATTCCCCCCCCCCCAGTCATTAGTTATGATGAATAATTACCAATATTTATAACCTTGTGATATGACCTTTTAGAGGTCGTGATGAGATAACGTGAGCCTCATTTATCTTTTATTTTCTTGTGTTTCAACATTGTTACCTCAGACAAATATTATTCTATGTGACAGACAATAGAACCCTTTTATAATAAACAGGGAAGAAATATGTTTTCTGTTACAGACAATAACTACAAGTGTCCTGTATTACAGACAGTAGGTTACAAGTGTCCTGTATTACAGACAGTAGTTACAAGTGTCCTGTATTACAGACAGTAGTTACAAGTGTCCTGTATTACAGACAGTAGTTACAAGTGTCCTGTATTACAGACAGTAGTTACAAGTGTTCAGTATTACAGACAGTAGTTACAAGTGTCCTGTATTACAGACAGTAGTTACAAGTGTCCTGTATTACAGACAGTAGTTACAAGTGTCCTGTATTACAGACAGTAGTTACAAGTGTTCCGTATTACAGACAGTAGCTACAAGTGTCCTGTATTGTAGACATAATAAACAGTTATTTAATTTTATAATATGTTTATAATACCCGAGTATAATGTTTCATATTATAACAATAATATTGATATTAGATTTACGTATCGTCTTTTAGTTGTTATTCAACTTATTGACGTATAAAGATTGTTATAACCGAAAGATTTAAGCTTTCAGTTAATAGCCATGACCTGCATCTTCCAGCCAGCTACACTATAGTCAGGTGAAAAATAAAGCCCTAACCCCAAACAATTGCAACAAAAGGTTTTTCGGTTTTAAATAGTTCTTTGGGTCATTGACACCTCCAGAAAAGTCTCCCCAAATTGGACCCCGGGAAGGTGGTAAATTTGCATAATTTCAAGATGGCAGCCCCCATAATTTCAATGTACAGGAAGCATTTTTATACTTTAATTTACACCCCATAAATGTATTACAAACAGATGGAAACATAGTACCAACATACCAAATAAGCCTATTTACAATGTCCCATGACGTCATGTATCCCGCGACGATGCCCTGATGCACACTTCACCATCAGATGTCAAGGTCAAATGAAGAAACCGATTTTTCCTAGCGATATTACCCCCCCCCCCCCCCGCAAGTCATTTCATGAATATTTGGGATAACTCTTAAGCACTGACGGTTATGTAATAAATCAGATATGTTATTTTCTTAGTCTTATTGTTGCATTCCATTCATACTGAAGTATGATGCGATATCATGAAGCAATGAATGTCCTTTGCTGATTTCAATGGAGATCAATGGTAAGTCAGGCATTTTATTTGGTTTTTGCTTAGCCTTCCCTACACCTGAGTGCTGCTATCTATAAATAATTTATAATTAAACTAAAAGAAAGTGATTAAGTCATGCTTTCTAATTTCTATCAATTTACTTGAAAATGACAAGTTTACAAGTAGCAATATATATATAACGAGAACATAAGCTACCTGTTAATATCATAGAAACATCAGGTAAGTTCCAAAAGGAAAAACATTACATCATAAGTACTTTATAAGTGGGCTCATTATGTCTTATATACCCCACATGTACTTCGTTAAACATGTTATTAGTATATGGAGTGCTGATTGTTCGTTAATCTCTTTAACTTTCTACGGTAATGTTTAATCATCAGGAAGCTAATGTATCTGGACTCAATATGCGTATAGATAGAGACTATCTTTATTTCAGGGCTAAAGTGAATGTTGTTTTCTCTCTAGTACACCTAAAATGAGTGCAAGTGACACTGAGACAATGGGGGGGGGGTGGACAACCCATCTGCAAAGAAGAATTTGGTGATGATGATGACAATAGAAACAAGCTCTTCCAGAAAGGTGTTGATACGATCAATGAATCAAGTAGGAAGCGATGTCAGAAGGATGTAGTTGCAGGAGCTGGACAAAGGGTACATAAGCTTTGTCGGAATACAAGGACAAATACGAAAGACATAAAACGTGCTCTAAGCGAAAGTCAAGGAAGTGTAAGAGTTAGCATGGATCCCTACATTAATAAAACAGACTACTTATTCTATAGACAACAGGTTGTTATGGGTAGTCAAGGTCATTGATGAGCCTGCTAGTGGAGTTCTAACTGGTTCGTTTCCTCAGATTGTATTAGGACATTGCAACAATCGAGCAGATGAGTGGGCATTTACAGTCAAGGGGCGAATTGAATATTTCGGGAACGATCTCCATGCAGCAGATCGTACTTATCATGCACAATGTAGCACAAACTTTAGAACTGGGCGAGACATGCCTGAACAATTTAGAACGGGACCAGCAGCAAAAAGAAAGAGATTGGGTCGACCTAAGAATGAGGACAAGCAGCAGGCCTTTTTAAAGAATGTGTGAATATCTAAAAAGAAATGACGAAGAACAGTTGACAATATTGGATGTTGCGAACAAAATTAGAGGCTATTTACTTGAGGATGGTACTGCTCCATATGGGATCTAATACCTCTAGGAAAAACTGAAAAGGCACTCCGGTGATTAAATATATGTAGCTGAAGGAGACGGCCTTAATAACATTGTCACAATGAGAGAAAAACACCGAAAATGCTACGTGATTACTTCAAAAGCGCCTACGGTGGGATGAGGAAAGTCAGCTAGCGTGCTATCATCAAAACGGCCGCAAAGTTGATGAAGAGTGATATCAAGACCAATGTTCCACCAGTCACTGATCAATACCCGCCATCGCAGTCTTGAGTTGGTCCCGCCCTGGACTACCTCCCAGTGTCCCTTCGGTCCATGCTGAATTTCGTGCTTGTTGGTGTGGACAAATATGAAAAAGTTGCGTCCATCGGTCATTCAATTAAAGCTCTTGTTGGGTAACCCCCCCCCCCTGTGCTCTCACTTGCTGTTTCTTCATATTTACACAGGATGTGACACAACTTCTAGAATTTTTGGTGTCGGAAAAGAGTAATTGTTTTAGAAATTTATCAAACGTGACAAAGATATAGAATCATGTGCACTTTGTTTTACTAACTCTGGCGAAACATGTGATGCAACAGAATAGAATGGATACAAAGCCATGGTATTGCTCTTCAGTGGAAAACCAACGGATAATCTGGCCAGTTTGAGGCATAGTGTACTAAAAAAGAAGGTTGTTTCTGCAACAAGCTTTGTGACTCTAGAACGGCTACCCCCTACTGCATCAGTAACAAATTCCAATCCTTGAGAATGCACCAGACTGGGGTTGGAAATGCGAGAATAACCGTTTCCAGCCAGTGATGTGTATCATATCTGCAGCCCCAGACAGTTTACTGAAGGTTGTTCATTGCAATTGTCAAACTGTGTGTACCTCAAGACGTTGTACTTGTCAAGGATATCGGCTTGTGGACAGTGTTAAGCTGAATCATGTGAAAACCCTTTCAACCCATCACCAGACATGGATTCTGACCTCGATCACACTGATAACTGTGATATATAATCACAAGATTTTTTTCAATGTACAAAGATCTGAGTAAGGATATTTCACCTGTGTATTATTGACAACTTTGCAAACACAAATTGATTTAAAATCCAAATTAGTAACAAATGACATCATTTTGACATCATAGGACATTGTAAATATGCTTATTAGGTATGTTGGTATGATGTGGAGCATAAAAAGGTTTTCTATAAATTGAAATTTGGGGCGGGGGATGCGCCATCTTGAAATTATGCAAATTAACCACTTTCCCGGGGTCCGATTTTGGGAGACTTTGTTTCTGGTATTGTCCACTGAACCACTTAAAACCAAAAACCGTTTTTTAGGTCAAATCATATATTGACCCGACTACTACCAGGCAAATGTATAACCACCCAACTACACGACCTTTTTAATACAGTACTAGCCAGCTACAATAATAGCCAGTATATTGTTAGTCAGAGCAATCTAGCCAATTACCATATTATTATTATTATTGTTCATTCCGTATACATATATAATTAATAGTTATACTAAACATATTATCCCATTGATCATGTGATCACTAACAATATATTACTTATAATAATAGTTTGTGAATCTTTATAGTGAGGGTTAATGTTATTGTCACCTGTTCGTTTAATAGAGGTATTATAGAAGTGTCATAGGGGTTAAAGAGATGCTACAGGTGTGTTATAGGTGTGCTATAAGTGTGTTACAGGTGTTTAATACGTGTGTTACAGGCATGCTATACGTGTGTTATGTGATACAGGTGTGTTATAAGTATGTTACAGGCGTGTTGTGTGTGTTACAGGTGTGCTATAGGTATGTTACACTTGTGGTGATGACAGTAATACAATAATATGAATGTCTCCTGTGATTACAAACAGGTCAGTCATTATATACAGTACACCTTTAACTTTCTTATATAATCCTTTATTATCTATAGATAATCTACTTCCTTGTTCTAACCCCCTCCCCCTCCCCCCTTTACTATAAACCCGCTCCTCTAATCTGGGAAGCTAAATTATTTATTATTATGATCTAATTAGACAGATATCAAAACATATTTTATTTATTAGTAAGGTGCAGACAAATAGCTACTTTACAGAGATGACTATTAAATTATATTTTACTGAATATTTTTAACATTCTATGACAGAAGATCCATTACGATATCAGTTATCGATTTTGGTTGTTAACATGTAAATTAAAACCTAAATAAATAACTAAATTAAATACAAAATAAACATCGTTCTTGTGTAGCACAGGTGTTATCGCGCTGCCCGGTCTATTTCGACGTTTGGGTTCAAATTCCACTATTGTCTGTTTAAGTGGAATATTTCATCTGATGCTCCCATTTCCTTAGGTCCCAAGCTTAGCCAGCGCCGAGGCCAAACATAACTCACTCACTCACTCACTCACTCGACTCGACCACTCACTAACCCACAATGTGAATTACTAATCTATCTGTGCGTAATGAGCTATTGGTTAGGTAAGTACACTAGATGCTACATTACGTAACGAGATACTTGCGTGACGTCACTAATGTGTATTTGATTGAGACGGGAGTGTATCGATAGAAAGATTTCTAAAACAGAATGAGATCAATAACGTCTCAATCCTGACAGTCTTTGTTCTGGATCTAGATGTTAAATGTCTAATTGTTTCTACTTCAATTATTGTGACAACAACAACACAGCAGGTAGCCTCATAATCAAGTCATTTATCTTCGTAACTATTCTATATTCTATTTAATACACGAAGCAATGAAAGTCAGTGAGATATGGAAGAGAGACGGATGATGGGTTAAGTTCTCTTTAGTTCGATATATTTAGTAAAAGTCGACGATTGGTTCAGGTTGACATCATGTCCACGCTCCATATCATTATTGATCTATCAGACTGTCAGTAGACGGCACTAATAAACACACCCACGTTGTCGTTAGTGTGAAGCAATATCTTATCTAGAGCCATATTATAACAGGCTGTGTGTGTGTGTGGGGGGGGGGCAGGATATACAACAACCAGATTATAACAGACTAGGTAGGGGGAGTGATATACAACAACCAAATTATAACAGACTATGTAGGGAGGGGGGATATACAACAACCATATTATAACACACTATGTGGGGGGGGATAAAACAAACAGATTATAAAAAATTATGTAGGGGGGATCTACAACAGCCAGATTATAACAGACTATGTATGGGGGGGGATCTACAACAGCCAGATTATAACAAACAATGTGGGGGGGGGGTCTACAACAGCTAAATTATAACAGACTATGTGGGGGGGGCTACAACAGTCATGTTATAACATACAATATGGTAAATAGTTTACAATAGTCACATTATAACATACAATATGGGGGTGGATCTACAACAGTCACTTTATAATATACCATATGATGGTGGATCTACAACAGTCACATTATAACATACAATATGGTGGAGGATCTACAATAGTCACATAATAACATACAATATGGGGTGGATCTACAACAGTCATTTTATAACATACATTATGATGGTGGATCTACAATAGTCATTTTATAACATACATTATGATGGTGGATCTACAATAGTCACTTTATAACATACATTATGATGGTGGATCTACAATAGTCACATTGTAACATACAATATGGTGGAGGATCTACAATAGTCACATAATAACATACTATATGGGGGTGGATCTACAACAGTCACTTTATAATATACGATATGGTAAATAGTCTACAACAGTCAAGTTATAACATACAACATGATGGGGGAACTACAACAGTCACTTTATAACATACGATATGGTGGAGAATCAACAACAATCACATTATAACATCTCCAACTGTGAGAGATATATAACATCTCTAACTGTGAGGGATATATAACATCTCCAACTGTGAGGGATATATAACATCTCCAACTGTGAGGGATATATAACATCTACAGCTCTGATGGATATATAACAGCCAGGTTATGAGAGATTATGCGTGGGGGATCTTTTATTCTAATGTTATATACTGTGGGGGTGTTCTACAGACCATATTGTGGGGCTATGTAACAGCCACGTCACCAAAGGTATACGGGGGGTTTTCAATTCTCAGGTTATATACTGTGGGGGTGTTCTACAGACCATATTGTGGGGGTATCACCGTATGTAACAGCCACTTCACTATATGTTAAACGGGGGGGGGGGGGGTCCTTCTACTCTCCTGTTATATACTGAGGGGGGGGGATCTTTGTTGATCATCTTTTCTGTGTATGCCATAACCACGTGCTAAGAAGCTTTATGGCGACGAGGGGGGTGCCTTTAAACAGACTGGCTAACACAAATATATTGGCTAGCCTAGACAGATTGGCTAAAAACAGACAGAGTCTGAGTGCTGTATTAGCTGAATCCCATTATATTATGTTGGCTATTATGCGATGTAGAAAAGGTGACGTTAACAAGGTAATATGAACAAAGATGACCTAGACATGGTCATGTGACCAAGATGATATGAACAAGGTGACGCAGAAAAAATTACATAGTAACTGGATTATATAGATTTTATGATTTCTGTTTAGTATTGATTAATAGATTCTTTATCTATCTATCTATCTATCTATATATATATATATATATATATATATATATATATATATATATATATATATATATATTAATAATAGCTTCAACAAAGGGACATTCTCACATTTAGTTTTACGTCAGTAACAAATTTATTAAATATTTATTTTATATCTTAATTACATGTTTAAGATAAAAATTATTTGTTGGTCGATTATTCTTTGTCTGTTTGAAATGTGTGTGTGTGTGTGTGTGTGTGCGTGTGTGTGTGTGTGCGCGCGCGCGTGGGCACTCACACACACAATCAGTATAATTTATTATGCAGTAGTATTATTATATTTGATACTATCCCAGTTTGATATTATCAACTAGTTATTGACTTGTCATGTACTGTTTCCGGTTTACTACGAATGAGTCATTTCACGGTCTGTCAAAGTTAATTCTATTTTTATTATTTTGTATTTCAATTTTAAACAACATATTAACAAAAATTTCAATTAATATAATAATTATATTATATATATATATATATATATATATATATATATATATATATATATATATCATTTGTACATAAAAAATGTTTTACTTGGGGAGATAATCTTTAACGTTCTATTTCTTTATATTTAATTCATTTATACAGTGACTCTGTATTTAACGTGGTCAGTCACTCACAATGTTGATGTCATGTTTATCTGTGAGAAGATAATTAATTATCTCTTGTATTCATTAAATATTATAATTTGGTTTCAGTATGTGTATAGTTTCAGTTGGTAGCTAACAGTCTGTGGCTGTGTTTCTCTTTCATTTGTGTGTAACTTCAGGTGATGTGTTGCTTCTATCTGTGGCTATGTTTAGTCTCTGTTAATTTAGTATATGTGTGTCTTCAGCCTTTGTTTGGCTTCAATATATGTGTGTCTTCAGCCTGTGTGTGGCTTCAATGTGTATGTGCCTTCAGTCTATGTATTCAGTGGGGGATACATTCAGGGCTTGGTTCATCATGATGCGCGTCAGTCGGTTGTATGCTCAAGTGTGTGTATGCGAGTGTAAGTACGTGCGTGTGTCTGTGAGATACCGTCATCATCTAAAGGTGTTGTACATTTAAAGAAACGAGATATATTACAGGTATCAATAGATACAACATTTTGGTATCAGCCTAATCTGATCTGTGGATTAACGGCACTTCAGTATCCGTATCGAGTCGTCTCTCTTAAATGTTTAGAGTATTAGAATGTAGAATTGACCGATTATTCTTCCATTTTTTATTTAAATTTTCAGTTTCAGAATTGGTACTGATCAACATCAACATCAATGTATTATTATAATTTGTGTACCTATTATTGTTACCTAGAAAGAGCCCAGCCATCATGGAGCTAAAAAATGGTTTATAGAACGTACCTGTGTCGTGTTATAGATAACACTAGTTTACGGAATATAGTTGTTAGTGTAACCTGTCAACAATGGTCACTCGATATTGACCCATCAATACTCTCTGTGATATAAAAGGACGCCAGATATATGTGAAACTAGATCATTTATTTAATTGGGTCATATTAGGAAGGCCACTTATTGGCCCGATTAGCAAAAGTTTAAGATTAATAAAGGTTACCGAGTGTAATGTATCCTGACGACGCCTGATTTAAGGACATACTATTATCTCAGATAGTTATAACTATCATCTTCGTAAAGATAATGAGATGATGACAGTTTGGGATGAGAGCATTATTATATCTACTGTCATTGGTAATGATAGTAGATTCATAGTGTTGTCATTCATGTCAGAAATGACGTCATACAGCAAATTGTTGTCGGGTGTGTGTGTGTGTGTGCGTGCGTGCGTGCGTGCGTGCGTGCGTGCGTGCGTGGTGGTGTGTGTGTGTGTGTGTGTGTGTGTGTGTGTGTGTGTGTGTGTGTGTGTGTGTGTGTAGTCCTATAGTCACACCGATGTGTTTATTTTAAGGACAATACATCTTTGTTGTCTTTGTTATCATTTTGTTGTATAGCATCATTCAGTCTCAGTAATAATCGATCAAATCATTAATTATTCAATAAGATGACTTTGTAATATATAACATAAATGATCATATGACCGAAGATGATTTAATAAATTAATGACACTAATATTGTAATATATTGTAATCAAAATTGTATAAATACATAGATTACTAGTGTGTAACCATCATGACACTTTATGACACCTTATGACACAAGAGACTAATTAACGGTAGTCATAATAGAGAAATGATTGACATAAACAAAATGTTATAGATTAGTTTAGGTAATTAACACGTATTTCTATCATTTAGTGTTTAAATGTAATTAAAATTGAAAAGGTGTCAGTTAATTTATCTCAAGATTTGTATTTGTTGTCAATTAAAATAAACATTTTGATTTTGCTTCAAATATACGACATAAATGTATTATATTGACCAAAACTAAGTAAATGAATGAATGTTTTTTTCTCAGATCAATTGTCGTTTTGTGTTTTGTATTATGGTCATAAGAACATTTATGTGTGCGTGCGTGTGCGTGTGTGCGTTCGCGTGTGCGATATTGACTAGAGATATTTCAATGGTCAGTTTATAGCAGACTGACCAATCAGAACTGGACAGAGATCAAAGGAGATAACAAACAAAAAGCTCATCAAATACTAACTCATTTCTGACACTGAGCCACGTGACACTGACAAAGAGATCATCCTCATTAGTCAGACCTCGAGGAGACAGAGATAACTAAATATGAAAACTATATGCTTCTTACAACAATTAGAGATCAGATGTTTTCAGAATGTTAATGTATATCATATAAATTAACGATATAGACCCACAAATAAATATTATATATATATATATATATATATATATATATATATATATATATATATCCAAACATTGTGGTAAATACGTATATTTTTGTATAGTAGAAACACCTGGACTTACCCCAATAATGACTGAAAATATTCTACATATAGATGTGTTAGTCTCTGTGTGTTATGTTATTATTTATTGTTATTACTTTACAAATATTAGAATAAGTAAATTGTCGTCAAACAAGATGTTATTGTCCAGATGTTATTGTCCAGATGTTATTGTCCAGATGTTATTGTCCAGATGTTATTGTCCAGATGTTATTGTCCAGATGTTATTGTCCAGATGTTATTGTCGAGATGTTATTGTCCAGATGTTATTGTCAAGATGTTATTGTCAAGATGTTATTGTCAAGATGTTATTGTCAAGATGTTATTGTCAAGATGTTATTGTCAAGATGTTATTGTCAAGATGTTATTGTCAAGATGTTATTGTCAAGATGTTATTGTCAAGATGTTATTGTACAGATGCTATTGTCCAGATGTTATTGTCAAGATGTTATTGTCAATATATTATTGTCGAGATGTTATTGTCAAGATGTTATTGTCAAGATGTTATTGTTAAGATGTTATTGTCAAGATGTTATTGTCAAGATGTTGTCGCTTACCAAATGTCGGTAATAAAAACAAAACAAATTGGTGTTAATTAATCTGGGGAATGGGAAGAGCATTTGTCAAAATATGTGAGGCTTAAAATAAACACACTAAAAATCTCAGTGCAACGCGCACGCGCGCACGCACACACGCACACACACACACAACCAAACAAACAGAAACACGTAGTAAAGCTGAATTAAGTACCAAATTATGTCTCTATCCTTTCTACGAGGCTAATAATATTTATGTTTTATTGTTATGGCGAGTAAAAAGTTTATCATTACACAAGTGAGAGATAACAAGTTGTTATAGACACTCTAGAATGATATTCTTTACTCATCATCATCATCATCATCATCATCATCATCATCATCATAACATAAAACTATGTAATACTCAGTAGCACTTCATTCAGCAGGTAGACGTTATATAATAATAAATGTGTGTGTATTATCTCAGATAGTTATAACTATCACCTTCGTAAAGATAATGAGATGATGACAGTTTGGGATGATAGCATTATTATATCTACTGTCATTGGTAATGATAGTAGAGTCATAGTGTTGTCATTCATGTCAGAAATGACGTCATACAGCAAATTGTTGTCGGGTGTGTGTGTGTGTGCGTGCGCGTGCGTGCGTGCGTGCGTGCGTGCTGTGTGTGTGTGTGTGTGTGTGTGTGTGTAGTCCTATAGTCACACCGATGTGTTTATTTTAAGGACAATACATCTTTGTTGTCTTTGTTATCATTTTGTTGTATAGCATCATTCAGTCTCAGTAATAATCGATCAAATCATTAATTATTCAATAAGATGACTTTGTAATATATAACATAAATGATCATATGACCGAAGATGATTTAATAAATTAATGACACTAATATTGTAATATACTGTAATCAAAATTGTATAAATACATAGATTACTAGTGTGTAACCATCATGACACTTTATGACACCTTATGACACAAGAGACTAATTAACGGTAGTCATAATAGAGAAATGATTGACATAAACAAAATGTTATAGATTAGTTTAGGTAATTAACACGTATTTCTATCATTTAGTGTTTAAATGTAATTAAAATTGAAAAGGTGTCAGTTAATTTATCTCAAGATTTGTATTTGTTGTCAATTAAAATAAATATTTTGATTTTGCTTCAAATATACGACATAAATGTATTATATTGACCAAAACTAAGTAAATGAATGAATGTTTTTTTCTCAGATCAATTGTCGTTTTGTGTTTTGTATTATGGTCATAAGAACATTTATGTGTGCGTGCGTGTGCGTGTGTGCGTTCGCGTGTGCGATATTGACTAGAGATATTTCAATGGTCAGTTTATAGCAGACTGACCAATCAGAACTGGACAGAGATCAAAGGAGATAACAAACAAAAAGCTCATCAAATACTAACTCATTTCTGACACTGAGCCACGTGACACTGACAAAGAGATCATCCTCATTAGTCAGACCTCGAGGAGACAGAGATAACTAAATATGAAAACTATATGCTTCTTACAACAATTAGAGATCAGATGTTTTCAGAATGTTAATGTATATCATATAAATTAACGGTATAATTATATATATATATATATATATATATATATATATATATATATATATACCAAACATTTTGAAATACGTATATTTTTGTATAGTAGAAACACCTGGACTTACCCCAATAATGACTGAAAATATTCTACATATAGATGTGTTAGTCTCTGTGTGTTATGTTATTATTTATTGTTATTACTTTACAAATATTAGAATAAGTAAATTGTCGTCAAACAAGATGTTATTGTCCAGATGTTATTGTCAATATATTATTGTCGAGATGTTATTGTCGAGATGTTATTGTCGAGATGTTATTGTCGAGATGTTATTGTCGAGATGTTATTGTCGAGATGTTATTGTCGAGATGTTATTGTCAAGATGTTATTGTCATGATGTTATTGTCATGATGTTATTACCAAGATGTTATTGTCAAGATGTTATTGTCAAGATGTTATTGTCAAGATGTTATTGTCAAGATGTTATTGTCAAGATGTTATTGTCAAGATGTTATTGTCAAGATGTTATTGCGAAATTTATTCAAGATGTTATTCAAATGTATTGTCGATGTTATTTCGTCTATTGTCCAGATGTTATTGTCAAAATGTTATTGTCAAAATAGTGGATGTTATTGTCAAGATGTTATTGTCAAGATGTTATTGTTAAGATGTTATTGTCAAGATGTTGTCGCTTACCAAATGTCGGTAATAAAAACAAAACAAATTGGTGTTAATTAATCTGGGGAATGGGAAGAGCATTTGTCAAAATATGTGAGGCTTAAAATAAACACACTAAAAATCTCAGTGCAACGCGCACGCGCGCACGCACACACACACACACACACACAACCAAACAAACAGAAACACGTAGTAAAGCTGAATTAAGTACCAAATTATGTCTCTATCCTTTCTACGAGGCTAATAATATTTATGTTTTATTGTTATGGCGAGTAAAAAGTTTATCATTACACAAGTGAGAGATAACAAGTTGTTATAGACACTCTAGAATGATATTCTTTACTCATCATCATCATCATCATCATCATCATCATCATCATCATAACATAAAACTATGTAATACTCAGTAGCACTTCATTCAGCAGGTAGACGTTATATAATAATAAATGTGTGTGTATTATCTCAGATAGTTATAACTATCATCTTCGTAAAGATAATGAGATGATGACAGTTTGGGATGATAGCATTATTATATCTACTGTCATTGGTAATGATAGTAGAGTCATAGTGTTGTCATTCATGTCAGAAATGACGTCATACAGCAAATTGTTGTCGGGTGTGTGTGTGTGTGTGTGTGTGCGTGCGCGTGCGTGTGTGTGTGTGGGGGGGGGTGTACCAAATCTGTCTTAAAGTTGTCTTATAAATGCCACTCCAATTAACCTTTTTTGGCTACATGACCAGAACCTTTCATTATTTACCACCCGTGTTAAGGACCAAACAATTCACTGATAGAGGTGGTCTGATAATCTAGGTTTGACTGTATATATATATATATATATATATATATATATATATATATATTCTTATCATCTACAATCACGGATCCTATAGACAACATTGAGAAAGGTACTACGTAATCTTACCAGGATCTGACCCGGATCAATATTTCTCCTTCCTTTGGCTCAGTCTCCGGAATCTTTTTCACTTTAACCATTTTGATGCCGCCATATCCCGTTAACGTTATCCCTCGATATTCTTTCGGGGGAGTAGAATTCTCCGCTGGTGCTGCCACCTCCTGGTCATCCACCGAATTAGACTTAGACATTTCAGCGTATTTCGTTGGTTGGAGCTGAAGCAAAAATTATTAATTCGGATATAATGAGGTGCCGATATACGTATAATATAAACAGAAAATACGACTACTAGCTTAATTGTCGATGAAAACAGACAGCCTTCACGATATCAACAAATTATCGTTCATCGACAACAGAAAACGCCATAATGTCGACGTATTAAGCCCAATATGCTAATAAAAACCGACAATATGTTGCCCCTTATGCCGCGACAGGTCAATCGTAGAACATCAACACGACTCAGTAATGTCTGATATTCGATGTACAAACCTGATCGAGAAATATTACAGACCACAGACAAGACAGACAGCTAGCTACGAGCTCAGATCTACTGGATTTAGTATTGTTCCACACTCGAGCAATCTGTCCTTCTCCGTCCGTCCGTCCGTTCACTGCAAGGATACACCGGGCTCTGGGCTGCAATAGGGAGGTGTACGTCAGTTGGGCTGAGGTCCTGTTGTCACAGTAGGGCTCTCTCCCTGCCTGTCTGTCTGTCTGTCTGTCTTTGGTAAGCTGAGCACACACACACACACACACACACACATACGGGGAGAGCCTCGGTGTGTCCCTGTGTACACTGGCTAGCCCATAACTCCCCCGTCTCTGAGGGCAATTGGTTTTATATAGTCATGGAATGAGACAGCCGAGATATAGACCTGACTTGTACGACCAAAACAACAATCGTTTATGGGTTGTCTGGGGTCATCTGTAGGCTGTCTTTGGTCGTCTGTAGGCTGTCTATGGTCGTCTGTAGGTTGACTATCTATGGTCAACTGTAGGTCGTCTGTAGGCTGTCTATGGTCGTCTGTAGGCTGTCTACCGTCGTCTGTAGGTTGGTTGTCTGTGGTCGTCTGTAAGCTGTCTATGGTCGTCTGTAGATTGTGTCTGTGGTCGTCTGTCGGCTGTCTTTGGTCGTCCGTAGACTGTCTGTGGTTTTCTGTAGGCTGTCTGTGGTTTTCTGTAGGTAGTCTGTAGATTGTCTGTGGTCGTCTGTCGGCTGTCTATGGTCGTCTGTAGGCTGTCTGTGGTCATCTGTAGGTCGTCTGTAGGCTGTCTTTGGTCGTCTATAGCCTGTATGTTATCGTGTGTAACATGCATGTCATCGTCTAAACCTTGTATGCTGTTGTTTTATAGTCTCTATGTTATCGTGTGTAGCCTGTATGTTGTCGTCTATCCCCTGTATGTTGTCGTCTATCCCCTGTATGTTGTCGTCTATCCCCTGTATGTTGTCGTCTATAGTCTGTATGTTGTCGTCTATAGCCCGTATAGTGTCGTCTATAGCCTGTATGTTGGCGTCTATGGCCTGTATATTATCGTCTATAGCCCGTATACTGTCGTATGTAGCTTGTATATTGTCGTCTATGCCCTGTATGCTGTCGTCTGTAGCCTGTATATTGTCGTCTATGCCCTGTATGCTGTCGTCTGTGGCCTGTATATTGTCGTATATTGCCTGTATGCTGTCATGTGTAGCCTGTACATGGTCGTATATACCCTGTATGGTGTCTATCCCCTGTATGTTGTCGTTTATAGCCTGTATGTTGTAGTCTATAGCCTGTACGTATATTGTTGTCCATACCCTGTATGTTGTGGTCTACAGCCTGTATATTGTCGTCTATAGCCTGTGTGTTGTCGTCTATCCCCTGTATATTGTCGTTTATAGCCTGTATGTTGTTGTCTATAGCCTGTATGTTGTCGTCTATAGCTTGTATATTATCGTCTATAACCTGTATGTTGTCGTCTGTAGCCTGTATGTTGTTGTCTATAGCCTGTATGTTGTCGTCTGTAGCCTGTATGTTGTTGTCTATAGCCTGTATGGTGTCTATGCCCTGTATGTTGTCGTCTATGTCCTGTATGTTGTCGTCTATCCCCTGTCTGTTGTCGTCTATAGCCTGTATCTTGTCGTCTATAGCCTGTACGTATATTGTTGTCTATACCCTGTTTGTGGTCATCCACCGGGTGTACAACTGTAGACTTGTTTGAGGTAACCAGAGATCAGTAGATAGAGAGAAGACTGCAGCCACTGAGGAAGCTTAGCCTCAATAGCCTCTCTTTGACCTTTAACTGATCGTGAAGGCTGAGGCAGGGCCGGGAGGGGCCTTAAATGGGAGAAAGGGAGAAGATAGTAAGGAATATATCTAGATGAGGACGAGGAAGGATGGAGAGGCTTTAAATGGGAGAAAGAGAGAAGGTAGTAAGAGAAAAAAAGGTTGTTGAAGAGGGGCGGGGGGTAGCCTTTAAATGGGAGGGGGGGGGTAGTAATTAGGGATATACCAGGTGAGGATGAGACGGGGGAGGGGCTTTAAATGGGAGAAAGAATGTAGTTAGGGATATATCTAGGTGATGAAGGAGAGCAGGGAGAGGTGAATAACATAACTAATATGACAAAAGCAACATTTTATTGTGTTCAATTATCAGTTGTATATAATTAACTAACAATGTCTTAATGATGGTAGCAGGCAAAGGGTTAATTCCGATATCTGGTGGCTATCTCTGGTTGTTGTTGTTGTTGTTGTTTGTTTGTTTGTTTGTTTGTTTGTTGTCGTTGTTTGCTCATCGTTATAGGTTGTTCTTTAATGGTTGTTTGTTTGTTGTTGTTTATTAGTTGTCTTTGTTTACTTGTTGTTGTGCTTTGTTGTTGTTGTTGTTTGATTATAGATGTTTGTTGTTGTTTGATTATAGATGTTTGTTGTTGTTTGATTATAGATGTTTGTTGTTGTTTGTTTATTGTTGTTTGTAGTTGTTTTGTTGTTGTTATTTGTTTGTTTGTTTGTTTGTTTGTTTGTTTGTTTGTTTGTTTGTTTGTGTTTGTCTATTTATAGCGAGTAACGTAGCGGACCATAATTTGACACCTAATTCTTGGTTTGATTCTTAATAAGTCAATATCGATCTTTCTGTTGTTTAAATGAACAATAAACAAATATTGATTGATGATTTTTGAAGATATATATATATATATATATAATATATATATATATATATATATATATATATATATATATATATATATATATATATATACAAATTTAACGATATTCAGGTTTTAGGAAACAAATTATACATATTTGTTATACTTTGGAAACTTTGATCTTATTGTTCTATTTCGATTCATTTCGTATGTTTACGATTTATATCAGATTTATCACACAGAAAGATGATATAATTAGTTCTCATCTATGATAGCTTATTGTCTGTTTCTAAAGTCAACCAAAGTATTATTTCGTACGACAATCTTTCTACGGTCTGAGTCTGGAGCATTCTTAGCCGTACCCACAACACGTGGAGTAATATACGGTAATAGATGTTTCAGAAAGGCTGCTGCAACCTTACGGAATAATCTTCCAGTAACCATCAGAAAGTGCAAGACCCTTGATACCTTCAAAAAGAAGATAAAAACTAATCTTTTTGTTTCAGTTTTTTTTTAGCTGTATATTTTATGTATTTGGCTGGAAAGAATTATGTATTTTTAAAGATGTAAATCTGTTACATCAATATAGAATTATTTATTGTCAAACGCCTTAGAATAACCTTCTTACAGGTTATATAGGGAGCTATATAAATGTTGTATATTATTATTATTATTTAAACAACATAATTAATTTTACTGATCTCTAGCGTCAGGTTTTTTTAAACTCTAAACCCAATCAGTTAATGTTCTTAGAAATTCATTAATTTTAAATAAATACCATCAATATTGTCATTAGAACAAAATACAATGGATTTATTTATGTAAAAGACGCATTTTGAAGGTTTTATTAATAACTATAGATTATTTGTTATATCACAAATAAATGATATTTGTAACATACGCGCTCGCGCGCGCACACACACACCAACATGCACACACATACACACACACACAGGTTGTTAAATAAGAACATAGATAATATTCAGATTATTTATCATAAAAATAATCAGAACAATATCAGTAAAGAATAGACAATTTGTTTTATTTGATATTTTGTTTGTTTTATTTGATATTTTGTTTGTTTTATTTGATATTTTGTTTGTTTTATTTGATATTTTGTTTGTTTTATTTGATATTTTGTTTGTTTTATTTGATATTTTGTTTGTTTTATTTGATATTTTGTTTGTTTTATTTGATATTTTGTTTGTTTTATTTGATATTTTGTTTGTTTTATTTGATATTTTGTTTGTTTTATTTGATATTTTGTTTGTTTTATTTGATATTTTGTTTGTTTTATTTGATATTTTGTTTGTTTTATTTGATATTTTGTTTGTTTTATTTGATATTTTGTTTGTTTTATTTGATATTTTGTTTGTTTTATTTGATATTTTGTTTGCATTAAACATGAAATAAATATGACCTAAAATATGTACACAATTTATTCATTATTTGTCTCTAACATTAAATTGGGAGATATAAATCCTATCTGACGTCATTTAGTTTTATTTGATGTTTGAGTGTAAAGAAGATTAAACTAATATTTAATTTAATGTTTAAGTATTTATGTTATAATGTAAATTTATAGTAAGTGTATTATTATTATTTATTTATTATTTTTTAAACTGAATTATTAATAAACAATTAGTATTATAGTTGACGTGTTTCTGGATCAATATTGTCATAGTTAGGATAATAGATTCAGGACAATAGTTGTCTGAATAAGATCTCTGAGTGAGATATTGTCTTTGATTAATTCGATCAATGAGACGATGAGTTATCGTTTATATTACAGACAAAACCACAACAGATAAAGCTCAATCGTAGCGTGGTGAGCAAAAATGCGAGAGGATTTCAATTCGGATCGATCTAATTTGGATTTCCACAGCTCTTCACATATCAGTTGATTGAATTCCTGTTTGTACGAGTTGACCTTTATATGGACACTTAATAACTAGAAACAGATACAGACCCCATGATGAGTATTCGATGTTTACAATTGGTATGAGTCTCTTAAAGATGGTGGAGGTTTATGTGTAACCTATAATATTTTATATCTACTGCTTTTTAAACAAATAGTTATATTATGATAATAAAATAAGCATAATTTGACGATAAAAGTTAATTGTGTTCAAACCCCAAAATGTTACGGCGTCGGGGAATGTACAAACAAAAATATAAATAAATCAAATCATTCAATAAATGAATATAATATAATTAACGTGTATATTTGTGTATTATAATAATGTCTATTTAATAAAGCGCCCTTACTAGCAGGAGCCATTCAAAGGCGCTGTACAAATAATATGTAATATAATAATACCCCAAATAATATGTCTGTAAAAACCCTGTAATGATTTAAAAGATAATAATTATTTATCTGTGAAAGCGACCTTAAATAGGTGTGTTTTTAGAAGAGACACATTTCTAATATTTGCCGGCAACCAATTCCACAAAGTGGGGGCTGCAGACACTGGCACCTGCAATAGTATCTGACTGGATGACCTGAGTTTTCGGGATGACTTTCTAATGGAAACCAGTTCACACAGGTATTCTGGCGCCATATCATTAATATATTTATAAGTTATTAACAAAATCTGGAAATGGATACGCTGTCTAACAGGTAGCCAATGTAATTTTTGAAGAATTGGGGTAATATGATCATATTTTCTAGTATTTGTTACAATGCGAGCTGCACTATTCTGAATTCGCTGAAGGCGATTAATGTTATAATCAGATAATCCATATAACAGGGAGTTACAATAGTCTATACGAGATGTAACAAAGGCATGAACTACAGTTACAAGTGATTCTTGTGTCAAGAATGCTTTTAAACAGTGGATGTTCTTAAGATGGTAGTAGGCAGCTTGGCATACTGATGTGACATGTTCATACATGTTAATACATTTGTCAAGAATAACACCTAGATGACCCTTTAGGGGTAATCGAAGATGCACCAATCTGTAATGCTGGTGTCTTTAGGGATTTAACACAATGCGAAATATATAATATTTGTTTTATTATCATTAAGTTTTAGAAGGTTTTGAGTCAGCCATAGCTGAATATCAACAATACAATGTTCTAATTTCTTCAAAGAAGAGGAGAAGACAGACACTAGAAGACAAAGACGAGTCACAAAAGAGAGACACTAGAAGACAAAGACGAGTCACAAAAGAGAGACACTAGAAGACAAAGACGAGTCACAAAAGAGAGACACTAGAAGACAAAGACGAGTCACAAAAGAGAGACACTAGAAGACAAAGACGAGTCACAAAAGACAGACACTAGAAGACAAAGACGAGTCACAAAAGAGAGACACTAGAAGACAAAGACAAGTCACAAAAGAAGACACTAGAAGACAAAGACGAGTCACAAAAGAGAGACACTAGAAGACAAAGACGAGTCACAAAGAGAGACACTAGAAGACAAAGACGATCACAAAAGAAGACACTAGAAGACAAAGACGAGTCACAAAAGAGAGACACTAGAAGACAAAGACGAGTCACAAAAGAGAGACACTAGAAGACAAAGACGAGTCACAAAAGAGAGACACTAGAAGACAAAGACGAGTCACAAAAGAGAGACACTAGAAGACAAAGACGAGTCACAAAAGAGAGACACTAGAAGACAAAGACGAGTCACAAAAGAGAGACACTAGAAGACAAAGACGAGTCACAAAAGAGAGACACTAGAAGACAAAGACGAGTCACAAAAGAGAGACACTAGAAGACAAAGACGAGTCACAAAAGACAGACACTAGAAGACAAAGACGAGTCACAAAAGACAGACACTAGAAGACAAAGACGAGTCACAAAAGAGAGACACTAGAAGACAAAGACGAGTCACAAAAGAGAGACACTAGAAGACAAAGACGAGTCACAAAAGAGAGACACTAGAAGACAAAGACGAGTCACAAAAGAGAGACACTAGAAGACAAAGACGAGTCACAAAAGAAGACACTAGAAGACAAAGACGAGTCACAAAAGAGAGACACTAGAAGACAAAGACGAGTCACAAAAGACAGACACTAGAAGACAAAGACGAGTCACAAAAGAAGACACTAGAAGACAAAGACGAGTCACAAAAGAGAGACACTAGAAGACAAAGACGAGTCACAAAAGAGAGACACTAGAAGACAAAGACGAGTCACAAAAGAGAGACACTAGAAGACAAAGACGAGTCACAAAAGACAGACACTAGAAGACAAAGACGAGTCACAAAAGAGAGACACTAGAAGACAAAGACGAGTCACAAAAGAGAGACACTAGAAGACAAAGACGAGTCACAAAAGAGAGACACTAGAAGACAAAGACGAGTCACAAAAGAGAGACACTAGAAGACAAAGACGAGTCACAAAAGACAGACACTAGAAGACAAAGACGAGTCACAAAAGAGAGACACTAGAAGACAAAGACGAGTCACAAAAGAGAGACACTAGAAGACAAAGTCGAGTCACAAAAGAGAGACACTAGAAGACAAAGACGAGTCACATAAGAGAGACACTAGAAGACAAAGACGAATCACAAAAGAGAGACACTAGAAGACAAAGACGAGTCACAAAAGAGAGACACTAGAAGACAAAGACGAGTCACAAAAGAGAGACACTAGAAGACAAAGACGAGTCACAAAAGAGAGACACTAGAAGACAAAGACGAGTCACAAAAGACAGACACTAGAAGACAAAGACGAGTCACAAAAGACAGACACTAGAAGACAAAGACGAGTCACAAAAGAGAGACACTAGAAGACAAAGACGAGTCACAAAAGACAGACACTAGAAGACAAAGACGAGTCACAAAAGATAGACAATAGAAGAGAAGATAACAATATTACAGATAAGATGCAAGAGTTAGAATTGGTTTTTATGTAGAATGTTTGCAATGAGATTTTGCAGAATGTTCACAGAGTAAGTTCTACAAAATGAGGATGTGAACTTAACAACATGTCCAGATCTGTATGTATCGTTAGCTGACCAACTGTGTACTTCACGAGATGAATTTGAAAAAGATGCAAAGATGTTGATTGCAAGGCAGCTGTATGTATCAGACAGATGTATCAGACAGAAGGTACCCGATGACGGAGATACACCAGAAGTATATCTGAATGCCAGAGATGAACTTTTACACAATTGTTAACAAACTTGCAACTGAGATGAAAAGAAGTGGAGGGATATACAAAGAAATAACAGAGAGATTTTCTTTTCTAAATAATGTCACTTCATCGTCTACTAACATTGAGATGTATTCTCAGTGCTGTCAAAAGCTGATTGATGCTAACTCAGAGAACTTCAACAGTTATTTCTCTGTTGAGCTTGCTTTGTTGTTCGGGGAGAATCCCAATGCCGTCGCTTATTCAGCACAGCCTCTATGTTGGAGTGGTTGAGAACTCTCCTACCCCACCACTCACAGGGGAGCAGTACGGAAAGATGGAGCCGAAATACTTTGAGGGTGGTCACTGCCTCACTGCCAGAGAGTTTACATCCTCAAGGGATCTTTAACGTCCCCCTATATTTTTAATAATTCAGTGGAGACGGCAGCGCCATTTAATGTGGTCAACCACCCACGATATTGTCAGCCGAGAAATTAATCTCTGGAAAAGTTTCGACCTCTTGCTAGGATCGAACCTGTGACCCAAGTGCCGGGTGCTTTGATGCTTTGGTGCCGGGTGCTTAACGGCTAGGTCACAGGAGCTCACGACTCTCTCTCTCTCTCTCTCTCTCTCAGCTGAGCTTCAGCAGTTTCATTTATAAGAGCGCCATAGATTCAGTGCAACAAAAAAAAATATGTAAAAACAAGATTCAGACATGCTGAAATTTATAAAATAATTTTAGAAGACAATAATGCGTGTGCCTTTCTAAATGTAGACATGCCTTTCGTATATTTTTAACATATTGTTCAGCTGGGCGTTCATTTTCACGGTTGAAATATATAAAAAATCTTCTCAGAACAACTATGACTTTGCCAGGAAAAAAATAGGAGAAAATTATTCAAATATAAATAAAATGGAACCAAACAGAAATAAATATTATTTTCCTTCTTGCTGTAAGTTGTGTTTAATTTCGAATATTCGAAAAATAAAATCGATGGACATAATAAGTTAATAGAATTGTACCTGAGGATGTCTTACTAATGATTCCGTAACAAAATAATAAATAATCTTGAATTAACAAATGCATATAATTGTTGATATCGAGTATCATCCAAAATAAAATTAAATAACTAGATTATGACTCAATACAAACTTTATATAAAACTTCATATCTACTGAAGAAGACTATCGCTAGATAACGGATTACTACATTTAGAAATAAATTTTGTTAGAATTTTGTTTGAGTATAAATTTAGGTAAAGTATAAATTTAGGTAAAGAATAAATTTAGTTAGAGCATAAATTTAGTTAGAGTATATAAATATTTCTGTTATTTATAAAGTCAAACACACGCTTAAAAACAACCACTTATACATGATTTACTGTTCATTATTACTTCCCTATTTAAGTTAAGCATGTGAGAAATAGAGGAAATACATACAAGTCTCAATTACATACTGATACTATTACAAAAGAAAGCGATCCATAATATTGCCAAAGCTAGTTATTTAGATCATAACAATCCATTGTTTGTTCAATATAAGTGTTTGAAATTTGTAGATGTTGTAAAATTAAAAACCTCGATTATAATCTATAAAGCCAAAAACAACATGTTACCTATCAATCTACAAAACAAATGTTTATAACAATAAAAGGAATACATTGATATGATACAAGGTCTAGTAAAACATTTATTTTAATGTAAAATTTTGTAAAACGAAAAGAAAATTAATGTCAATTAGTATTATGGGTGTTACATTATGATACCAATTATGATACCATTTGTTTGCAATGTTAAAACAATTAATATTTTTAAACACATAATTAAGAATATGTTCATTTCTTTATATGACTGATACGGATGCTGAGGTATGTTTGTAATTTTATTTACTGTTCAAATATAACATATACGATATAATATATACAATAATATGTTATTGCTACAATAATTAATTATTTCAAAATTAAACTTATATGGATTTGTTGTTTGTTTCATAAAGAGATAGTTTTGTCTATTGACTATTCCACATCTTTTTATTTTTAAATTTGTCATGAATGTTTTAATGTTATGTTAAGGGGGGGTGCATTATATAAGCAATGGTTCAAGCATCCTCCTTTTCAACATTCTATATGATTTGCTTTAATTAAAATGATGTATTATAAACAATTTGAATTTGAGAGTGGAAATCCACTTATTAATTATTCGTTGAAATGAGTAATTAGGTACCTAAATAAGGTAAACATTACAATTTAATCATACACATAGGCCTATTATTCATCATTCAAGCTTAATGCGATGACATTCAAAAGAACAATGGGACGATATATAGAAAACAAATGTGTCTTATTTTAATTTTCAGCTCAAGTTAACTTCTCTGTGACTGTCTCAAGTTGAATATTAGATATGTATATATCACTTGTCTTAATGTTGTCTGAGAGGTTTACACAATTCTTATTGTTTTCTAGGATCTATTGACAGCGTTTATCTGTATATCAATGAACATCAGCATTTGAGTGAATGCCCTTCTTCACTTTGATTTTTTTTAAAGCTGTTCAGACATTTGATAAAAGGTTAAGTCGATCCCGATACAAGAAAGTCATCGATGTATTAATTGTATACATGTCGACGTCTTTTTATCATTTATCTAACTGTAACACACATCTACAATGGGTTACTACACTTGTGTCAAAGACTGTATTTTAGTTAATTAAGTAATTAAACACATGGTGGCAGCACTACCCGGTGTGTCACCATATCCCAGCGTCCATTGCTCAGTATCGTGGTCAGTCTGGTCTGTACAGGCAACTAACAGGCAGCCATATTTGTGACAGTGGAACACAAGATAATCGCTCCAACCAGCAAATGCAGGTCTGGCGTTCAGCACAGTGTGGCAACCGTGTTCACTTTAAGTCAACCCCTGGATTCATCATCTTGGGGTTTTGCTTGAATGTGACGACTGTTACATACCGGCTCGTATTATAAGATTAAACCTTTCCCCGAATCATCTCCCATTAAAACCATTTTTTTACTCCTCTATGTAGATGAGAATAAGATAATTTTAGCGTCTTCTATTCTTTTTATGTAAATATTATTATTTCTGTAGACTGATATAAGCTTTTTTCTAGGCCACAAAACAGTCAATTTTATCATCTTCTGCACATTTCGATATATACATAGCTCCCTTGAAGTATTACTGTTGATTAAAGTACTATCTGGGAGAATGATGTCATTAATTACTAGTAAATAACCATCAGATATTCTATAGCAGCTAACTTATTCTTGGTTAATGCTGTATAAATGTAGTTATACTTGTGTATCGGTCTTTATATAGCTTTCTCTATCTATCTATCTATCTATCTATCTATCTGTCTGTCTGTTTCTCTCTCCCTCTCTCTCTCTCTCTCTCTCTCTCTCCCCCCTCTCTCCACATGTATATAATTTATTGCCGGATATTAAGATTGTTTTACGTTTATTGTCAGATATTAAGATTATAATTTATAATTATACAAAAATTTAGAAGTAGTCTTTAATAAATTCGAGTTAAAGAACTTTGATATGTTGTAATTGTTGCACGGATTGATCGCATCTTGACCTCTCTTGCCGTAAAATCAACTATTATATAGATAATCGGGATTGGTGAAGGCCAAGACGTGAGAACACTTCCTCATCAGCAAGATGCTAGACGCCTGGCCTCAAATTAGCTCGTTATAAAAAGGATGCTCGATACAATTTGACAATATACTAAAGTAAACAGATTTCTCCATCACCATTTAAAATTATGCCCGATTATTGTTTTAAACAAAAGTGTTTGAACAATTCAAAATGTAACAAAGTCTTATCGACATTCAATCTATACTTAATACGGTTAGTAACGAGGACGGCTATAACAAAAGACAGATCCATTACCCCATGTCGTTTCTATTTTGAAAGACATCATCCAGGGTGAAATCTGTTTTTAATATGTTTATTTCTGCCAAACCAATATTACCGTTTTCAATGTTTCCTCCAATTTTGTCCTTCTGTAAATTTTCAACAAAATTAAAATCGCCTCCCAGAATAATAATTTTTAGATGGATATACAAAATGTTTCAGTTTTAATATAAGTTGTTTACGCTCTCTGGAATTATTTGGGCAATAAACATTAACTAGAGAATATTTATGGGATCCTATTTCACTGTTAGCCACTAAAAGACGACCTTCATAGTCATGTCTGAAATTTAGAAGCTTAAAGTAAAAACGAGAATCGAAAATAATGGCAACCCCTCTACTGTACGAAGTGCCAAACTTTCTATTAAATTGATACATTTGTTCCTTAGTGGAGATATGTGTTTCTTCGAAGAAGGTAATCATAAGATTATGATCCCGACAAAATTTGATAGAGAAAGTTGTTTAGATTTGTTTAGCAATCCGTTAATATTGATGGTTCAAATATAAATCATTTTGTTAATTAATAAAGGTTTATACTTTGAGAGTCGAGCCGTGATAGCGCAGTTAGTTAGAGTGTAGGACTCGTAGCCGAAGGGTCGCGGGTTCGAATATCCGGGAGCTGCAATGTTGTCATGTGGCGACTGGTTCACTCATCCATAAAAAACGAGTACCTGGCAGGACGCGATGGCTATGTGTTTGAGTAATGCTTTGCGCCTATAATGGCAGCATGCGTTGTATGCTCCCTTGGGAGTTGAGATGTGTGTTGGGTGGAAACAGATCTGAATCAGGAATAATAATACTGTACAGCGCCTCAGAACAGGGTTACCTGGTTCTGGCGATTTATAAACATGCATTATTATAAATGTTGTTCGCCTTTTCTAGTCCGTAGAGAACAACCAAGGGCTTAATTTACTTTTTCTTTATTCTTTATTCTTAACTTGGGTGACTTTCTTTACGTTGACTGGTAGACGCAGAAGAAGAAGCCCTTTCCCGGGATCTCTTCTCTTGTTTACGTCGTCTTCGGTCAGAAGGCTTTAGCCATTCCACCAATTCTTTGTCAGTTGTTTCGTCGACCCATGTTTTTGTAGATATATCGTCTGCCGCAGCCGGTTTTGACAACAATGGGCTCTTCGCTTTTGTTGTCGGCACTCGGAGATGCTGTTTTCACAGTTTGTTCGAGTGTGCCTTGTTCCTCTTCGGTTGGAATTTCGACCGATTTTTCCAGAACGTTTGGAGACTCTTTTGAATTTTTGTTGTCAACGAGCTACATAGACTCCTCGTTATCGGAATCTTTATCAGTGATCCTGATAACCTCCTCGTCCATGTCGCCCGTTTCTCCGCGGCAGCAGCACCAGCGTAAGTGCCTTTTTTATACACTCCGGCTCCCTGCGTTCATATTGTTGGCAAGTTGTACAATATGGTGTACGTGTCCCGTCCCTTTGCAGCGAAGACATAAGGGTGGTCTGTGGGGAACCATAACAAGGACCTCTGTAATTATTACAGATCTCGGTCTTATGAAAGTACGTTTTAAGTTAATATTCGGATTTAAATTAATGGTAGATTTGTCGGATGTTATTTGTTTCAATTCGATGTCTTTATAGCCGTGTAGGGCTTCCCGGCGTGTATTGTTATCAATCCACCTTGGAAGCCATTGTACCCTGGATCTGTATTCCGATACCCCGGGGCGCAGGGAGGAAATGGCCAAATTTGCCGTTCACCTTAATTACTTCGTTAATTAGTTTTAGTTTAGACTCATCGTTTTTCAGTGTTATATACCACTCAACATTTCGGCTGAGTGGACCTAAACATTCCTTAAACAGCGAAGTGTTAACGAGAGCCAAAACCACATCGAGCCGACTGTAAGGTTTACCTACAGGGTTCAGCATCAAGGTCCTCGAGCGGATCTCCTTCGCCTTCCTCATCCATTCCGGGTCCGTGCTAACTGCCGAGGAAGTCGTCCTCTTTGTCCGCGTATCCCTTACGCCATCTGTACTTCGAATTATCTTTGCCAAAAACTTTAATCTTAGCCAGAAGGTCGAGAAGCGACATATAACTCTCTAGATAATTAATATCTATTTGACAATTAGTCGTGTAATACACCGGCAACTTCCATATACTGTCAGATAATGACATTAGCCAATGGCGTTTTTTTCCCTTTCTTTCACAGACAACTTCATATCAGTAAATAGGAACGTCCTAGTGCAATTTTCTTCTGACTGATTCCTGGGGATGATGATAATAAAAACACTAAAAATATGTCGTCTTTTAGTTTTTGGTTGACTACACAAAGCAAACAGAGTGAAGCCATCAAACATTTCTGCTGTATCCCGATATTGAGCGTGTTTTTATCGCCACCTGGTGAGCACGTCAAGTTTGTTTTGTACATCCGGGCATATATGTTAAGTTTCAGAAATGCCAAAACAGTAGAGTTATGCGTAAATAGGAGGGTCTCAGAAAATCGGGCTTTTATACATAAATCGGAATATTATAATCATTACTATGGTAACAGAAAAGAAAAACTCCTTAGACTTAGAAGATAGCAATCAAATTTGATTATTACCAACATGCAATATCTGCCACCAGATGAAGTCCATGTTCCACATAAAGCATACATTCTCAAACTGTTGCACTTATAAAAACTAATGCACTGAAGAAAGAAAACACAAAAATAAAGTATATATGTGTCAAATCAGATCTAGCAAAAATAACATAAAAACATGTTAAACCTATAATCTCAAATTATTGCACTTTATAAAAGATATTGCGCTAAATAAAACATGTATGTGTTTAGCAAAAAAATATAATATAAAAAAACATGTTAAACACTTAATAGACTGTGTTATCTTTACATATATCTCATTTCAGATCGAATTATAACACAGATCTAGTAAAAAGTCACAAAGTCACACAATCAGAGGTCTATACATCACTATCACTAGTGGTCTTTCACATTGTTCCATGTTGTAGACTGCCGATTTTAGCAGATCGTTGTCTGGCTGAAATATAATAATGTTGATTGTGCACAAAAGAAGGGCGTACAGTGTCGTTGCCAAGCTGTGATTGTTACTCTTATGATTCGTGGAGAAGACGCGTTCGTTATCAGCATTTTTGGGGCGATCACTGACAGCGTTGTCATGAGATGCGCTATAAATGTGGAAAGCGCATTCCACCAGTAGATAGAAGTCTTCTTCTTTGACATCTCTGTCCAGAACGTGTCGACACGATCGTCAGCAGAGTAGAGCGGCAGTTTAACGTCAGGAGTCAGCTGATAGTCCTAACACTCAGCGATGACTGCGTCATGATGTTCATCTGCCACGAGGTCAAAGTGAATAGCCAATTCATGAACGGATGATGAACTCCAGGACTCCCGAAGCGCAGGGTCGGGATTGAGTGCAGCAATGTCCCTCAGCACGTCGTCGTGGAATGGGAAGATCTTGGTCATATTGTTGACAACCGGAACGTGGAACTTACACACACAGGTCGTCATTACGAGGCGAACAAGAACACCTGAGCTAAATCAGACACAGTTTGGACAGTTTCTGTCGAGTCAGATAAACATGCCAGACATTCACTCAGGCAAAAATAAAAGAAATTATTCCAGACCAAGTTTAATATTTTTTGTTTTGGTTTCGTTAAAAACCGGGAGACGTAACTCAAAAACGGGAGGCTCCCGACGAAATCGGGATCGAGACTTAACATGTCTGCATCCTTTACACGGAGACATTCATTTGTTTTGTTACCATCTCTGGATCATTTACATTCTTTGACTCAAACATTTGTAGATTGACGATCGAATTTAACAGAAAATGTTTTAGTTTATTGATTTTATGATTTATGTTTTGATTTGTAAACGTTAAATTCGTATTACTAGAAAATGTTTTAGTTTATTGATTTTATGATTTATGTTTTGATTTGTAAACGTTAAATTCGTATTACTCATTTGCATGCCCCCCCACACACACACACAAAGAAAAAAATAATAACTGCGTATTGAAAGAAGCTATATTTGAACAAAGTGGTTATAGATCTATAATTATTTGTTAGTTATGTTTAAGATGTGATGGTTGACTGTAAAATGCCAGTGAATGAATTAAGTTAGCAGGACTCCTTTGATGTGATCCCGGAGATAATTGACCAATCAGAGAAGGATCAGGATACTTATGATTTGCTCAACCTGTTCTAGAGAATGGGGGGGGGGGGCATGGGTTCACTAATCGGTAAATAAGTTTAAACTCATTGGTCAAATAAAATGTTCTGTAAATCTAGTTTCTGTAGATACATTAATCGTAAAGCAATTAAGACTTGTTCAGGTATTTTCGTCCTATCCATAAGCACGTCTCACGTTGTATGCTAACAGCTGTACAAAGATATATTTGATTAAATCTTCATCTCTACATCAGAAAGTGAGGTGTGTTAAGAACAATTAAAACGATATCTAAAAAATTTAGTTATATATGTAAATTTTAAATAGTACATTATCTTAGTAGCAATGAGAAAGATACTTCCAACACATGTGTGATAATGCGACTATATTAAACTGAAAACTTTAATTCGGATACATTCTGATAAATATCTCGAAATCATTATAATTATGACGATAACAATAATAAATCGCGTCAACAAAAACATTTACATAATTAAAATCGTATGTTTAGATACGAAGAATTGGTGTCCATGATTCTTCCTTAAAACATCAGCTTTATTTCTTTATATATTAGATGAATATTAGAACTAAGACAGTCAAAGACCATATTTATCTTCTAAAAGCTAACATTTCATTTTGGTCTTACTTATTATAGCTATAAGTTTTCTAATGTTATTTGACTGTTAGAAAGTCACAACGGGTATCTGTTTACACCCGAGCGACATCTGTTGGTGATCATGTCAGATTTGTATCAACAAATAAATTGTTCGTTTGGTTTATTATCCATGTAATATTTGGAGCTAGCGACTTGATGTTGTTAGAAGTCGTTAATCACTTAATATCAACAGCACAATCGCTAAATATTACGTATACTGTAATATTGCTGTGAATGTTCTATATAGTTGAGGCTTATGGCCCATATTGATCTGAGTCAAAATGACCTTGGGTGGCATTCCAAGGTTGTAAACAGCTATTATTGTCGCTAATATTATAGCAGTCGGGTCAGGATGACCTAAAATCTTACATCACGTCTAATGTCTTTTTCAGATTGTGTTTTTTTTAAATACATCTAAATATGTTTATTTATCTACCAATTATCTCTTGTCATCAAACTACAAATCAGTTATTCTTTAAATTTGTATGTTTAGTGGTCTATATATAGTCAATATTATTTCTGCAAATTTTAAAATGAAAGATACAGCAACAGTCCAGTAGCCGACTGACTAATACATTTACACATTCCTCCACTAAACGTTATGGAATATTTATTTTTATTTTCACAATTAAACATGGCTTTGATCGTGTCATTAATCAAAACGATAAGCTCATAATATTCTCAAATACAATTTTTGACTCCAGATCAGGATATGTTCTGTTTAATCCTATTTTTCTGGGTCACGGATACTTAACAAAACCTCAGAACTAAAACTAACATAATTTTGGACAAGAAAATATAATTTAGAACTGAACGTTACATTTCAAGAGTTACTCATCTTTTAAGTGTATTGGATAACTGGATACATCTAATGAAGTATGGCAAATTGACACGTTTGGTCATCGGAATGACGTAGCTGTTTAATATCGTCATTTACTGACTGATACTAAACCAAGTATTACAGTTACACCCATCATTGAGTTTCATAATTTGGCATCAACACATTTGATAGGTGACCACTAATTTATACTTGATCCAGGTTACCATCTTCACTATTTACATATTACAATTACCATTAAAAGCTTTATTATGATGACTGTCAACAGATTATTATAGTTCAGTATTAAACATCAATCACTCTTACAACCCATTATCACAACAAAACAACAACAGAACACGGGAACTAATTCAAATATATTTATTTTAGAGTTGACGTTTTCTGTACAATATATATCGGTATGGAACTGGACAAATACAACCTCTTATCCCTTAGAGATAAATACACTTAGCCAAATGTGACGTCAGCTTAGATATCTGAACCAAACAAACTGGAGCACAGCATGAACACTAGACGAGACAATAAGATATTTCTATCAACCACAGTATCACCAGCTGTTAATTTTATAATGACGTGGTCACACACACACACAGACGGATAATCAGCAGAAACAGACCAAAAAATTACCAACAAATATTTAATCATCTACTAAACGTCAATAACGTTCAGGTGTGTCGTTGTTGTTACAACTTAACCAGCTCATATATATATATCAGTTACAAGTTCATATTTAAAACACAAGATATAAAAAAAGCCCAATAGGTTTTTACACAAACTGTATACCAGACTCCAAACATTAGTAAGGCATATTAACTAGAATATCTCGCCACATTACAGGCAATAGACTTACAGAGATTATCTCATTTTATGCCAATTTTATATTCTATGTATGAACCACCTTTCAGAGATAGGTAGACAATCATGCTATCAGTTTGGCTATGGACACAAGCCAAGAGTCACTGAAGTATGTGTGTTATGATATTATCAGACCAATGTCTCTAGATCACAATGATAGCCACAAACTACTTATATTAAAGGACGGTAGGTGAGAAAGAAGCAGACTTCTTAGTATGATTCGCTTTAATATACAACTAACACCAGTAATTCACGACTCTTCTAATGATGGTCATCTCTAATGACAGCTCTACAACAAATAATCTGACAACTGTTAGGCGGCCATTAAAAATATCTCTTTATCTTCACTTCTAACCAATCCTCAACCAAAACATGGAATAAAATCCAACCAGACAATCACTCTACCCACAGCTCTGTTATCTCTAAGTCATCATCACTGGTGTTAAGTTTGACTCGATATATGGCTCACAAGAAGAGAAGATTATGGTTTAACATGAGACAAGAAGTTAGGTAGCACCCCATTAGTCACTATTCAGAGTTCAAATTCAACATAATAGGATAGGCGCTCAAGATTCCTGGACCCGACACCTCCATATGTGACAAATGAACATAACCGTAGTCAGTTAAAATAGATTAAAAGAAATCAAATGCAAAAGGAAGTTTTTAAAAACTGAATACAATCAACAAATCTCTCATTTTGTGTATTCACATAAACAGGACACTCAATATATCAATCATACTGAACCTGATAGTGTAAACAGTGACGGTTCAGAAGATGTTTATAATAGATACTTTGATCAATCACCTCTGATAGTGTACGAAGATAATGCAAACACTCACCGAATTAAAATAGTATCCATCGCAAACCCAACAATTCAACATCCTAGCCAATCATAAGACAACAAAACAAAGCTCATACACAAACACACACACATGCACGCACACAAACACATGCTGCAAGAATGATGAGGTTCACTGTTCACATACAATGAGATGATGGCATTAACAATGAGATGCACTTGTTATGTTATGGACAGTACTTTACATGAACGGCATGTTCTGTGTTATTGGTGGTACAGGCTGTGGTATTCCTGTGGCTACTGTAGGCAGGATGGTAGCTGCATTAACGGACTGTGTCGAGGGCAAAAGTAATTGTACGGCACGCAGTGCATCCGGGAATAGGGCATGATAGTTTGGCAGCGGTACATAGGCTGCTGTGATGATTTTACCTGAAAAACAAAATAAATAACACTACTATTAAGTTATGACTAATCACAATATCAAAGCCACTGGACTCGTATTCTTCACAAAAACTTTAAAAAACGGAGTCGCGTCCAAATCAACACTAACCTGCAAAGAAACGTCCATGCAGAGCGTTGACGGAGGCTACGGCTGCTGCTATGCTTGGACACTTGACATAAACGTTGCCTTGTGGTGATGCCTTGTCTACGTAGATATGTAGTACACCACCATGTTTGTTACACTCTTCAATCACGTCATCTCGGATCTCTGTATCCCAGGTCATGCTCGTCTCTCTGTAACCATATATATTTATATTAATAAGCGCTTAAATAACAAGTTACAGATAACTATCTGGTTATGGAAATCCATCTATACTACTTTTGGTGATTATGATTTATAGTAGCTGTATAACATTTATATTAACAACATAACTAACTATATGACAAAATTGAGTTCGTAACAGATACTAGATTTTTATTCAAATGTGAATGATTTTCCCCCAAAATTCTCAATGCATTTCAGTTTGTTGAGAATTTAAATACATTATAGAGTATATGGATTCAGTCATTTGAATTTTTAAATATTGCTTTCATTCCCTTCTAATTTTGCCATTTAATATTGTTAAACAATGCTGTGATTATATTTCTTAATGTTAACTCCAGTGTGTCACAGAACGTTCATGAAATAGGTGACACAATTGCATGAAAAAGGGCCAAGTGACAAAGTTTGGGATGTCACAACAGTGACCGACCTGTAAGGTTTTCTGTCCAACAATATTTGTCATGTTAGTGTTATTATATCTAAATTCCAGAAATCTTAGCAGAACATTCCACAACCTGGTTTACACAGAACAATCATCACGCAACAATTCTTAAAAACAGCACATAAAAAAAGATAACTTACGTAGTAGGATCAAACATATTAGACAGCATAAAGCACTGTGTGGCTATGGGAGGTGTCTGTTGAATTTGTTGTTGCTGGGCGTTGTTGTTCATGCTCAGTGCATCAGCTGCTGCCTGTGGTATTTCAAATCCTGTACCTTCAGCCAGCTTGGCCATCAATGCCAGACGACCAGTAGCCCCAAGATCAACACCAGCCCTGTCCATGTCATCCGTATCAAGACCCATCTGTCCCTGAGCTTCTGCCGTTCTCTCAGTGACGTGACCAACCTTCATTGGTCGACCAGCTAATTCAAAGCCATTCAGTTGTTCTAAAGCTTTCTTAGCATCATCAGCATTATGAAACTGAAAGCAAACATTTATCATAAAAAATAATCATTACCATCATTTCACAAACTTTATTAAACTGTAGAGTGTACACCATTTTAACAACACATATTAAACTTACATTTGTGGAAGTACCTTTATTTACAAAAACATTCTACATATAAGACCCACATTAAGTCAACTATGACAAATTCTAAAGATTATAGTATTGCATATTATACTAACAATTCTGTTTAAATCTGATGTAGTAGGTAAAACAAACCTTTATTATAGGTTTTCTCACCATTAATCTGCTATAATACATTATTTGTTAAATACTCTGAAGATATTCAAAATATATGATTTCAAGTGAGTTATTAGTATGACTGAAAAGAGCAAATTCTCTCCTTTCCTAAGATTTATAATACAAGTTATTGTTTGACAAACACGAGTGGGGTAGAAACCTTCGAAGTGAGCAAATGGCCTTCAAAGTTGATGCAAGAAAAAGTCATTCTTAAGATAATATGACTACAATATTTTTATTAGAAGAAAAAATAGTGGATTAAATAACATTTTATGCAATCCCACACCGTCTCTATCAGTCTGTGGTCAGGTCAGCGCTTCCATTGACTCATAGGTGTTCTGACGAAAGTCAAGGTCGTCTACGTCTGTCACTTAATAAGTTTTCATCGTCTTCCAAAATGTACTTCTCAATCAAACTTTCTAGCTATGTCTGGTCTATTTCATCTGAATTAAGTAATTTTGCGATGTTAAACCCCATTATTCACCTCGTCTTGCCCGCTAACTAGGTCAACAGTGACCCGTATAAAGTACACAATGTGCATGCATATGTTTGTTCATTCATAAACAAATATGTAAATGACTCATTTTTGTTTATATAGATAGTGTGGAGGCCTGAGAACGCATATATTAGCATAAATAAAACCTTATTTGAAATGCTGATGTCTAATCTTACATGGTGCTATCTGATTTGTTAGGGATAATCTAAAAATTATTGAAATATAATGCACGCAATCACTTGCATTTTTGGCTTTGTTTTAAAGAAATCGAGTGGAACGCTTAGGACAGCTCTCCAAAAATCTTTTTAAAATACATGAAATAATTATAATTAGATAATAAGAATGGTAGGAATCGATAAAAGGAATATAAAAAAAGTGTTTTCGGGGAAAATCTCAAAATTGATGAATTTCGAACTACACAAAAGTAGGATTTATGGAAAATTAATTTTTCTGACATCTGACTCATTTTGTAAGGATGAGTCACATATATTATAGCATGTAATATACAGACTGTATAAAGTCATGCTGTAAACAAAGTTAACAAGAAATACTTACTGTAATGAAGCCATAGCCTTGAGATCGTGATGTCTCATGATTTCTGATCAGTTTGATTTCATCGATCTAAAAAAATTTTAAAAAATTAACTTTATGGGTGCACAAGTCTTTACGTAAACGTCTTAAGTAAAAACAAATCAACTTTAACCAAAATAAGCATGTTTACTCTGTATTTTGTGGATAGATATTATCATAATGATTATGAAGACAAACATATCACATTGTGGATAAACATTTAGTTATAATAAAATGAATGTCTAGTTATAAATTAGTGTCAGTCTATATTTGATGATCATATAAATTAGATGATGATGATTGATTAATGTTTTACGGCCACTTTTGTGCACAAGGTAGGCTAAATGGACCGTTCATATAAATTAGAGACAGTTGTAATCATATCATTATTTTACGTTTATACCTGTGTCTATATTGATGATGAACTTATTTGTTTATTCGTAAACAAGAAACTACGAATTATAAAATTATTCACTTTACCCATTATTTCTATACCAACAGTCATCACCACACAATGTTTAATATAGACTTGATGCTCTAGGCATTAAATTAAACAGTTACCTTGCCAAATGGTTCAAATATTCCTCGTAACATATCTTCTGTGATGTTAAAGTGCAGAGAGCCAACATAAAGTCTCATTGGACCAGAAGCACCTTTCTGAGCTGCTGCGGCAGCTTGTACCTGCCTATTCTTCTCAGCCTGAGATACCTGCACAATTATTGGAACACCCAGAAGACGCTGACCAGACAATCCAAGAGCTAAAGGTACAGCCTCTGTATCTTTGAATTCTATGTATGCAATGCCCTTAGAACGCCTCGTTTTGTTATCAGTTATAATACGAACATCTCTAACCTGAAAATTAAATAAGCATACAGGTTACAGGAATGTCAGTTACGGAAATAATAAAGAAATACAAAATCATATTGGACACATTACACAAGATGTAACAAGATGATCATTTGAAAAGTTACACCTGAACGAGATGCTGGAAACATATGTAAAGATCAGGAATGCAAATGCTTAACACTCCTCATACCACAAACATATCCTGAGAGAGACAATGATAAATCCTATTAAAAAGCAGTATCTAAATTAAGATTTATTACACACACACAATAATTTAGATACATGCAATTCCTTAAAAATCTTGGAAATTAGATGAAAAGGTTCAATTACATGTTTCGCAAAATGAATAAAGTAGCTGACATTTAGTGTCTTTACCCCAATAAGCAACGTAAATTAAAACAAAAATACCATACAAATATACAACATGAATGGAATGAGGAATACAAACATAATAACATGGTTCCCACAGACAAGGAAATACATAATTACCATTTTCCAGGACAAAGTATACAAGATTTAAAGGTAATAAATCAAGAAATGTGCGAAAAAGCATATCATATTTATTCATTGTATGATCAATTATTGACACCTCACCCACCCCTTCAAGCTGTCTGATCTACAAACTTTAATTTAAATCTTAATTAACAAGGGATATCAAGACTATGAAGCAGTACTCCTTTTTCTTCTACAGGCATAATACTGAACCAAATAAAGTACAGATTTTAGCGATTAAAAGTAAACTGATCAAGTTCAGATTATTATAAAGTTCCAGGATAGCTAAGGTCGAAAAAGTAATATATCATGAGACAGAGATAAGAACAAGAGAAAGAAAAAAGCTGGAAAATAATAAGACAAACAAAGCAAGGGTTGAGTGCTACGAGGCAATATCATCTGGGGCAGTGCAAGTCCACCCAAAAACATTTCGAATTTGGAGCAATTTTAGAGCCACATTGAGGCACTGTGAGGTTACATTTAAGGAAAGAAACCTTGATTTTTGGGGGAATTTTGTATCTCAGACACCCTCCCCCTATATTCTCAATGGATTCAAAATGATCATAAGAATGTTCCTAGGACTATCAAAAACGTGTGAAACCCCCGATCCGTGGTGAATTCTCACCTCCTAATGACAATAACTACAATATCAAGTGAGCTGCCCAGTTTGTTTATTTCGCTATTTGTCCATCATGTCTAAATATCACGAAACAATCAGTATTTATCATGTATCCTATGATAAAGATTTACCTTTCCAACCGATGAAAAGAATTCTTCAAGATCTCGTGGCCTGATCCTTGCTGAGAGCTGCATACAAAATACTGTACGAGCATCACGTTCTTCTGGTGTCATCTCATAATCTGACCTGGAAGAGAGAATTAGTTTGTTCAGTATACAACAGTTTTCATCATAAAATGTTAACAAACAATTAATCTAAACATGGTCTAGTCTAATTAACAGCTTTAAACTTTTACGACTTTCCTTCCCTCAGTTTTTAAATATAAATGATACAAAGCTCCATCAACTTTCACTGTAATATAGTGATTCGAGCTGCGAAGTATGGATCCATTCCAACCAATCAGGTTATCCCCCTTTTAGGTTACCAAATAACTACAACTAAACTATAGATCAAGTCTAATAATGTGGAGCTATATCAAACTAACCTGACACCACGGAGAGGACTCTTGGATATGCTGCGTCGTTTACGATGCCGATCACGTGACTTGCTCCGATGCCTACGTTCTTTACTGCGACTCCTACGGCGAGGAATGATTGTCAACTCCCTTTCCCTGCTACGATGATGCCCACCTCGGTCACGATCACGCCTGTCACGGGATCTACTCCTAGAAAATAAATGTTGTCCAACTTGTTGAATTTCACATTTGGTTTAATGATACTACAATAATAATGATGGCCCAAAGGTTTTCTTCATTACTAAAATTATTTCAGAATTATCACATTCCAAGCAGTGAGTTGACAACAACATAACCATTATATTCATCAGGCAATACGTGGGGTTGCACATGCCGGCTGATATTTAAGTACAATCAACCGTGTTCCTGTTTAGACAAAGAGCCAGATCCAGACTATCATTTTACAAAAAAATAATGGTAGCTCAGAGTTTACATCCTTCTCTCGGTTATCAAATGTCAATATTTAAATCTTTTATACATCTAACAGTTAACAAAACCCAGAAGAGCAGCAATGAATTATTTTTAGATATTAATCTGGTATGATTTATCACTGAAACAGTTCCATAACAATAACTATTACACTGATATACTGCAATATTTCATATGATTTATGACAATTGGTTATTGACAGCTATGGACTTGAGGGTGTTGGGTATATCAGAAATCAAATTGGTATCTGCATTTTAAAGTACACTGGTGGGTCCTAATCAATCTACCCACACTTTCTTCCACCATATTCCATACAAAGGCCAGCAGCTTTACTCTAGATTTATAGGTCATGCCAGTATTTTTTGTTTTGAAAACAGACCAATTCTTTTTCAACCACTTCCACTTTTATGATACTATAAACAAGGTAAGCCTTATTGGGTAGTTAAGTTTTGGTCAGTTAAATTTAAGCTAGATTTAGAGCAGTTAAAGTTAGACCATAGTTATTCATTTTATCTGAGAATAAGAGAGATAGTAATTTGTGACTAGTAAAACTCAGGAGATTTACCTGTCTTGGAAGCTCTAAGTACTTTACTGACATATAGCAAGAAAGAGAAATTAAAGGAAGAAAAATGGGAGAAACCAACCAAATGTTAATCACTTTATAATAATTAACTAAAACATGATATCAATGGACAAAGTTGCCAGTTAGTGTAGTTTTCCGACTGTTCACTAGGCGCAGCACCAATTTCACCATATATTGTGAGGAGAGCCAACCAGAGACTGAAAATAACATGCCAATCTGACAATTTAGTATGGAATATACAGGCAGATATCTACCTTTTTTTTAGCAGATTGGCTCAACATGTATCTGCTCAGTAATGTATGATTATATATTTTTTCATTTTTGTGGGCATCAGGTGACTGTATGTTTCCTGATAGTGGAAAAATATGAGTCTGAAAACCGGCATTTTACTAAGAATATTCCTGTGGCCTTGTTTATAATGGAAATGGCAGACAACTGTGTTTGTTTACAATTATTAATTGCCTGTTAACATCAATGATATGCACTTAAAACAAAAAGGAAATACATTTTCTACTAGCTTAACTGGTATTCTATCCAAAAACAATCGCAAACAAGTTTTGCTAATTGGGAGTAACTGGAGGATTATTTTTCAGTGTTGTTGATCCATCAACCTGTCAAACCAAGTGTCACATGAACAATCGGACATAATTTGCATTTACAGGTATGTTTCCCTGCTGGTTAAAACGAAGAGTAGGCACTGAATTAATCAATTATTCATGTTAAAAAGGTCAAGTTTACAGGTGCAATGTAATCCGTGTTGGGTTGATATTAGTATCGAAAAAGGTTTTTTTTTCTACACACTTCACATATCTAAGTATATATAATAAGCTAGTTACCTATATTACCTATGTGGGGTATGTTGATTTCCATCATGAACCGAGCTTTAGCTTTTAATAAGTGAACTGTTACCAGAAGTCTTAAGTTGGGGAGTAACATTTTCTAGGCATGTTCACCAAACTTTATGAATATTCAGTAAAATATACTTTCTATTATCTAGAATTTGCAGACCTCAGACGACAGGATGTCTTAATAACACTGCCTCTATGGATCCAGTGTTCCATTAGAATAGGATGGGGGCAGTTACATTATAAAGCTGTGACCATTGTTTTGTCATAGTAATGTTGAGTGCCGGACGATAACAATAACTCGTTATCCACCACTGTAACAGCATATATTAACAAAACTGGGAAAATCAGCCAATTTCTCAATTGTTTTATAAGTTTGATTTATACAAGCTTCAATCACTGGCGCCATCTGTAAATGTTATATAGTGATGACATTTTGAAGTATCCAAGTTGCATAAATACAGGTCTACCAAACTGGCACGTTTTTATCTTGTGTAGAAAATAAAGCTCTGACAAAAGAACATTAAATGAATCAGTGAAAGCCAATGATAAATGACTAAAGTGATTATTTAGAATATTATGTTAAATAGTGGAAATTTCTTATCCCTGAACAATAGTGACAGTATTGCTAGAGAACACACACACACACACAGCGACTTACCTTCTCTTGTTTCTGTCACGGTCCTTATCCCTATCTCTATCCCTGTCACGATGACGGTCCTTGTCACGATCTCTATCTCGTGATTTACTTCTGTGACGTCTATTCGGATCAGATAAAAACACATGATTAATCACACCCGGTCTTCAATATAGACCAATATATTAACCAAATACAAACGTTAATTATAGCCACTAAATCAAATCTAGTGAAATATTACAATATATTCTAACTTAACTTGCCTGTCTCATATATTATAACATAAAAACCTTCATTTCTGAGTCTGGAAATACATTACATAGTCAGCCAGCATTAGGTTACTATTCTATAACTGACAGTAAAATAGTCTTGATATTTATTTATACAAATGAGACACTATATTGTTGATCTAAGTTTACTCATTTTATCCATATCTTTAGCTAGTCTATAGTGGATGGACCCTCACCTATGCCTGATAAAAATATCTTCTGGATGTTTGTGTACCTGTATACTATAGATGTATTACTATTAGCAATTAATTACATCCATACTAAAAGGAACCAGTCTGACTGTTAACATGGGAATGATAATGACTTCAGCTACCATATATATGTTCATATATACGATGAGGACATAGTTTTACATCTTACATGCAAAATCTATTGTTTTCCAACATACATGATAGTTGGTCACTATACTAATGCAACATTTTTAGGCAATTCCATTTAAGCCTACTATAAACAAAATTTTCGAGCCGTGACAGCACAGTTAGTTAGAGTGTAGGCCTTGTAAACCGAAGGGTCACAGGTTTGAGTCTCTGACAGCTGCTATGCTGTCATGTGGCGATTGGTTCACTTATCCATAAAATGAGAACCTAACAAGACTATGTGTTTGAGTAACACTTTGTGCCTTTAATGGCAGCATGCGTTGCATGCATACTCCTTTGGGAGTTCAGATGTGTGCTGGGTAGAAACAGGTCCGAGTCACAGATAATAATACTGTACAGCACCCCAGAATGGGGTTAACTGGTTCTGGTGCTATATAAACATGCATTATTAAAAATTAATCTTTGCTCAAGGTGGTATTATAGATATTCATGGATATATGGATAAAAAAGGAAAACAAATATAAGTTCTGTGCAATTAAAATACCATTTGATGGTTATTAATGATGTTACTAAGATGATAATTTTATAAAATAATCACTATGTAGGCACAACAAACTCAAATGTGAATTCATCATTCTTTTTTTAATAAGAATGTGTTTGAAGATATATGAAAACACATACAAAGTAATAAATATTACTTAAAGGAACAGTCCACCTTCATTTGAAAATTTCAGGAACAATACAAATATGCTCACACAAATAATAAACACGATCAACCAAATATTAAATAATCCAGTTCAAAGTGTTGCTTAACTGACTATTAATGGTCTGTGGAAGGTGCCACTTTTAAGCCAGACACAGACTGGATGCCCTGAAATCTTACATCATTTAATATGAGCTGTTTGTGATAACAAGTTAAAACAATATGAACAGGGATCAGCCAAACACGTATTTTCAGAACAAAAGCGTATTTGCAAATATTACAGTATAGCTGCTCTAAACAGCCTTATATGTTACTGAAATGGCTAAATAAAACTATATAGTGAAATTCCTTAAGGTGACTGCTTTGGACTCTTGCAACAAGAGGCATCTACTGAGCTGTCAGATTTGAGTAAATGATCTGACAATGGTGTCAGTGAGTAGTTAGGTTGAAAATGGTGGTGGTTGGGTTACGAGGATGACTAAGCCCGAGCATCTGTGACCTGACTCGATATGGCTACATAATCTTTTTGTCATCTGATTTCAGAACATGGTACCTTTTTCCTGGCCATCATACAATATGACATTTGAGGAAGATGTAATGGGGACACTTCAGTAATTAGGATTATTTCCTTATGTTTATGACACCAGGTAGAGAGTTTGTGATTATTAGTTTGGGAATTTTAGGTTACTTTTATAAACCTTACACATTTAAATAATATTATCTGAAGGTAAATTGTTCCTTTAGGGTACGGGCTGTGCAAAATTGCATGACTGTAGTTGTACGTAGTAGCCATGGCACTAACGATGCCTAATTATATGTAATCCTAGGTTGAGTAACATCTGAAATGTAAAATGGACATTTTATTTTGGTTGTTGAATAACTACCATCACTAGATAATTGTACTCTTTTGATTCTGGCTTATCAAAGATGACTACATTAAAGGCAAGTTTGGCAAAATGTAGTTAAAGAGCTGTGGAGGTGAAATAATTAAGAAACCTAAAGGTTTCATCCCATAGTGAATTGAAGTGCATTATGCTTTCAGTACAGCGATCTACCCTAAAATAAAGCTTATTTAACTGTACAGTGAGACTAGCAGAACAAATATTTACTAGTTTACTTGTCTAACATATAACCACACCTAGACAAATACTGAAATTGATATGTTTATAGGTATAAATTTTTCCCATAAAGTCACACAGAACTATAAAGTTCAAGATGAAGGCCAGCAGTTAGTGTGTTATTAAGAGCTCATTCGTGACCCTCAATCAGTTTATTAATTATCAAAATATTATCATGGGAAATGAACTAATAAAGATGGAAGTATTTTAAAACTTAGGTCAAGTCTTAATGAAGTTCTAATTTTATAATAAAATGAGGAGTTGAGTTGTTTAGCGTCTGACAGGGATCATACACATTTTGACATCTCAGATTCCAGGACTTTCCAATGTCAAATTCAAGGACCTTTTCAATGAATTCATGAACTCTTAACGTGCAAAAAATACACCCATATTTCGGAAGAGGTGTAATGACTGAATTCATGTTTGCTTATGATTAGAAATATAGATCTGTGTCCAAATTCCAGGACTTTCAAGAACCTCTACAAAAATTCCAGGACTTTCCAGGCTTGGAATCCAAATTTTCAAATTCCAGGTTTTCAAGGACCTGTGCGAACCCTGTCTCAGTAGTGATCCAATGTAAGATATGTGGCTGAGGGCTATCTGATTAGGAAAATAAATTCTCTAAACATATAATATATCAGTTGGACTGATACTGCGTGAGAAATGTCAAAATTAGGTTAACCCAAATCTTATATATATCATCTATAATGTATATTTAATTAATGTTGGCTTATCAAACCATTTACATTTAATGGATGAAGATGTTCACATCATCTAAGTAAATAATTGTCGTCCCCAGTAATGTCAGATATTTCCCAGGCTATGGTGGTAAGAACATTGACTTGCATTTATTATCACATTGTCTCTGCCTAATACTTATTAAGTCCTCCTGGTACACTTAACTAATAACATGATTATTTGAGTCCTGATAATAGTTTATTGTTAAATATAAATCAATAGACTCATATCTACTCATAACCTTTTTCATATCAGTACTACCCAGCCCCATAAATAACTATTGTTGTTTCAAAATAAATACATTTTGAGCTGATATGTTGGAGTTGTTCGTATCTTTGTCTGATTTGTGGTTACTAATAACAGAAGGCATTTAGATTATGAAGCAAACAAATCTAAATATATTACGTATGTACAAAAAACAAGTTTGTACATGCTCAGGTAAAAAGAAGTAAACCTAAACACATATGACTGCCATCTTGTATTTCCATAATCATCTTGTATTTCCAGAACCAGTAAGACTTGTTTCCTTACAATTCAGAATCTGGTCATGGTCATTAACCAGATGTTATTATTAACTTGTTTATATTCAGTCTATATTCAGCTCTGATCATCTACAAACCACGAATTAACACCACATCCTAGGATGATGATGATTGATGTTTTACGGCCACTTTTGTGCACAAGGTAGGCTAAATGGGCCGAGAACTTCCAAAGGTAATGAGATGAAGTGAAAGATGAAACAACCTTCAGATATGCCCACGCCGGGATTCGAACACGGGTGGTAGTGATCTGTGGTCCAGCGCGCTACCGCTAGACCACGGAGGCGCCCCATCACCACATCGTAGGACAGTTAGATATTTATACACACTACATTTAAATAGTTGAGTATATTGACAACATCAGATTTTCATTTGAGATGAAACTTGTTAAAAATTGGAAGTCACGTCCCAAAAGTATTTCTATATGAAATTAGATCCATACGTTAAGTGACTATGCACAAGAGCGGAGGAGAACATGACAGCACAATAAGTTGATGTACTGAATCTTATGTCATCAAAATTGTTAACATAAAATCAATGTACAATGTAATACGTCAAAATCTATTTGTGATATTGGCTGTAGCATAAAAAAAGATTTTTGACTCCCATCACTGCAACAGTACTCTTCTACATTACCTGAACACACACACACACACACACACACACACACACCATAATGTTTAAATACATACCTCTTTTCCTTGACTCTGTCATCATTTCTGCTGCCGTCATTCTGGATGAACATAAAAAAATTGATCAAAATCAGATCCAGAAAAAAAACATGACACGAAACAAAACAACAACATCAGCTGTAAATACATTACTGGACTATTACCTATACTACTAGTGGATCATTGCAGGGAGGAGTATTTTTGGTTAACAGCTGGATTGACCACACAGCTGCTATAAAATAGTCAAACTAAACTTGTAATCTAAGCATATCCCCAAAACTAAGCTAATTCTTCACAAAGATGGGCTAATATTCTTCCATTCATATCTTTGGATCTTGAAAACAAATATTGACATGTTCATTTTGGTGTTCACCTTCCAATAAAATCAGAAAACAAACTACTGATATTGGCTTAGATTCAGTTTACTTTGCATCATGCTCAAAGTAACAATGATAAATAAGCACATATAAAACTAGCGTAGGATCGTATATAGTATATACAAGACGTAAGATTACTCTAAGGTGACCTATTGACCCCAATATTCGTACTGTACTGTTCAGTGTAGTTTATTACTCACCTTTGTCAAGGTTACCAAAATTAGGTTATAGTAAATAGTATAACCACATAATGACACATGCGGATAGTCAAACAACATAAAGGAAGGCAGAACAGATAAAAACATGTTATGATTGGACTAGAACTTGTGTACTCAAGCTAGGAGGGACTGGCCAAAAGTCAAATCTAACAAAATATCCACACATTATTTTGGAAAGGCAGAACCTAAGGCACCCATTATCACATTAGTTCAATGGAACCATTATAAATACCTCCACCATTATGACATTAAAACCGAGACAAATCAGAACTGGCTAGTTTCAGACAGCTAACTGAATCAAAACGTCAAATCAAACACAATTAACTATCGATCCGTTCCGACTTAACTGGGCACTTTCTGCGTCCCAAATTCATTATGACTAAATGTTGTCTTTCTTTATTATCAACATTTGATCTCTGGTCACGTTCTGATTGCTCAGCCTATAACTGCTAATCGTTTCCAGTCATGATACTAACAGCCATACACACAACAAATAGGTTGTTATTAAAACTGTGAATTATCTAATGGTTGAAAAGATAGGACAGTTATAAAACCAGTTTCTAGTTCTAGCATTCATACTAGTCTAATAGGATCCTGACTTAACAAAAGGTGACCTCGTAATATTTGTCACTGATTGGGTATATGTGTGTATCTAGCTGTAGGTACCATCACTGTGTATACATCATATGTGGGACTATCTATATAAATGGTAGCTGAAAGAGAGCATAATATTAGCAACACTTTGATACTGATATAAATATATATAAATATATATAAATATGTATATATAGATATATACTGGAAGTAGGGCTAGCTTCCAGTGGTAACAGAGCAAACAGTACACGTGTTTATGTCCTCAACGTGTCAACGTGTCTGCTGGTCAGAGTGTGAGAGTCCTGTGTGTGATCTTCATTTTTCATCCACCAGGCCGACTACTGTGTAGGACCCTGAGGGAGACGGAGGGCGACATTAAACGCAGAGCTATACACAGGCCACCGAACATGCGTGCATGCTGGACACCCGAACAGTGGATGCGTACCATGGATGCAGGGCAACATGCAGACACGTTGGTGGCCACCATCATTCGTTTGCATTATAACATTATGGGGAATAAAAATAGCTCGATTAATTGATGGAACAAAAATATGTTATTAGCCTGAGATAATTCAGCTTACTTACTGTCAGCTGGTGAGAGATAAAGAGAACATTACTCTAGGCAACTCAACTTATTGTTGGGTTTCATTTCAACACATTATCATTAATCACTGATCATTAATGAGTCCTCACTGACACTCCTCTTAGATACTGACAAACTACACGTTAAAGCATACAGGAGAGCTAGATAGCTGGCAGACGTTTACCATTAAAGTTCGGTTTGAAAAATGTCACCGAAACTGCATTATATCTAGCTATTCCTGACCGGAAGCAAAGACATTATTACGCCATGAATTACTACCTTCTAATGGCCCAAACACTGTGCAAGGTAGACAACCTGATTTTGACATTCAATGGATATCTATAGTAAGAAAAATCGCAAAAATTCATTTCATGTAACTTTCAGTTGACACACTTCACATGGTAAATGGATTGTCATTGAAGGAGATTGGCTATAGTTTGCATTATGTGACTTTAGTTAAAGAAGCAGAGTATCAAAAGCAAGGCAATCTTCAGCTCATTTATAAATATTGCTGCTCTCAGAGAGTGATCTATCAATATTGCACAAAAGACGACGAGCTTAAGATAACGATCCAGTTTTAGAACAGATAAAACAGCGCGTGAAAAATAACCAGCAGACGATGCCTTTACTGTTGATACTGTGACATGAGAAGATAAAATATAGTAACTGCTATAGCAACTCATCTACAATTATCAACACCTTTAGTAGTACGTGAATGACTTAAGAATAGAGCTAGAAGTCAAGATTATCACATTACCTCTTTACGATAGGGAGCCTCCAACATCGCCTCAACGTCTAACTCATCTGCCATTCTGCGATAGTTACACACTGATGACTACAACGACAGGGAACAGACTGGGATGTCTTTAGTTGTCCACAAAAACAATCTTCTCTGGTATACTGGATGTAACTATTTCAGTCGTACTGAAATAAAAATGTTAGTAATGTATTAACACCTGGTCAAGTTACGTAAATTAAGTTTGTTATCCACACTTAATGTACACAGCCTGGTTTTTCTACACTCCTTCATGCACACACCAAATCTGATGAGTTGCACATACACATAAAGATCACATAATAAAAAAAATTTGGGATTAAAAAAATGAAATTCTAACATTAAAGAGTAACACATATCACTAAGAAACCTATATCTACCATCAACAAATACATGTGCTGAAGTAAAACACCAACTGGTATTTATTGATTTGCGCAAGTTGTATAGATTTGCACTCGTAGAAACCAAATACAAGGACCTTTAGGATCTTTATCTGCAATATCACTGCTGTGGACCTTAACACACACAATCAAACCCATTAAACTTTAAAATAAATAAATAAGTGAAACATTTTTTAAGGGTAGCATATATGGTTATGGGTATTTAATCAGTGCCAATGTTGGTGCACAGCACCTTCAAACAGTCAACAAAGATTTGTCTTCAATTATGGATTTACACATCCTAGCTGATAATGAACACAATCTTCCACAGCAGTAATGTCAGCTCCATGGCTCTGGCAGTGATGCTTGGTGTTTTATGCCCACTTTCGTGCACATGGTAGGCTAAATGGGCAGAGCTACCTACAAAGGTAATGAAGCGAAGTCGTAGATGAGACAACCTTCAGATATGCCCACACTAAGATTCGAACACGGTCCAACACGCTACCACTAGACCACGGAAGTGCCCCTCTCTTCTTGCAGTGGAAGAAATATGAATATGATTATGAAATGTGTTTTCTAAATAACACTGATGGTCTACATTTAATTTGACCTCAAGTGTTGTTTTACAGAGATAAAACAACTAGATATCAAACAATCTATGCCAGTTAGAAAACTGTTATATAAGGTAAATGATATGAACAAACATCATAAATCTGTATATAATTTATTAAAAAAAGACTATTAAGAAAAATGGTGTATGTATTATTTCAGTCAGCTCATAAATACAAATCATAAATGTTATATTTAGCCACAAATAGATCTGATGTTACTCATAAATTAATACAGGTCTATTTAATGACATAGGCATATATTATGTGTAAGTATGCAGATGTAATAATATTTTTTGCGAGGTAATTACCATATATAAATCTACCATTCTATATAAAAATCAATTAAGAACAAGAAACTTTTTCAAAATATTGTCAGATATAAATCCAACACATTGAAACTATCCTAAAAATTGAACTTTTCAAGTTTTTTAAATTAATAATGTAACCAAGCAGCTTCCACTATATTATAATTGGGTATAGTTGTGTACTGTAGGTATGTTACAATATTGGTCATCTGCAAGTGTGTTTTTATGAGCATACCTATTTCAGGATCTCTGCACCAAGCTGAGGATGGATGGATGGATGAATGAATGTTGTTTAACGACACATCGGCACAATTTAGGGGGAGGAGGTTCTGTAAATTGTCCTGAAGGATTCAAATTTTGGTGGAAAATGGAAGTTTTTATGCAGTAGATGGCTTCTTTCAGACCAAAATAATGATAATAAACACAGAATAATGGTTTATCTAAGGTATTTTCATCCAAGGCCATTGTTATTTGAATACTTGTTTTAGAAACCCGCCGATCACAGCTGAAATCCACGGCCAGAAAATAAAATTGACTTTTAATCTTTTTATTATTATTTTCCCACCTGAAAACTGTGTGGAGGCGGATTTGACTACCAAGCGGCCTAATCCAAGATGGTGACAGGAATTGACATAAAATAGTCAATAAGCATCTCAATGCCTTCAGGTCGACATTCCTTGGGAAACCCCTGCCTATGATATAAAAAGTCGGGATTCTACCATTGGATTTTGTGTCCGCATTCGCACGGCTCACTACATTTTGCAGTACACGTATATATGGATAATCGTGTTCATGCATTTTCAGGTTTTCCATTTTATTGCATCTTAGCTTAAAAGTGTCATTCTCAACTAACAGTTAAATTGTACTACTACAATAATTGTGAATCACTGCATACGAACCATACTTAACAACGAATCACAACCAGATAAATGACGTAGCTCATTAATACTTTATCTGCAACAATGTCAATTACTAATATTCTAATATTTGAACATTTTCCCGCTTTTCGATATTTCAGTCATATAAACGATTAGATTATTTTCCTGCATATTGTTGCAAAATCGATCTCGCCTTGTGACATTTTCCGAGCAAACAGACAATATTACGAACATAAAAAGCCACAGACAATAGATTTCATCTGTGTGTCACACCTGCCACACACCAGGCAGAGTTCAACGTTAAAAAAAATTGTTACAACCGCCGGTCACCAAAGAGTGATGCGCCCGCAGTGTGGTATCCATGTGTTTCGGACAAACCTCTCACCTTCTGACCTATTTTCCTTGGGAGAGCCTGCCTGGACACTCGAGTTGTCCGATTTGTATTCGCTACATGGAGCGATCCATTTTACCAAAAGACACGAACCATGAAAGAAACATAAACAACCCCTAACCCATGACGCAATTTTTTAACCGGATTTATACGTATCGCAAAACGTTATTTTCGGCTGTGATATCTCATGCCTGATATATAAAAGGTTAATTAGCTGGATTTCTGGCATCAATAAAAGCTATTTATAAGCTAAAATGTAAATTGTTAAATGTAAAGGATAAATATGTAAGCAATATGTTGATGTATAAGGTTGTTAAAAAGGTAAAATTGAATTCTTAATCTTAGAAAATGATGTTAAATTTGATAAAATATAGTGAATAATGACTAGTTTTGATTAGAGGTAATCAAAAATAGATTTCTGTTAAAAGAGAAGACCCGCTTCTATGCACCAAGCTGAGCGGTAACCCAGATATATAACTCTTGCTTAGCTCTGATGTGTTATTTTGGCTGCTTTCTAGATATGACAGAAGAATAATGCAGGTCAAACGATTCTTACCATACACCAGTGATTAACCTGTTGTTTATATTATACCCACATCAGTTCACAAACCAGTATATCATTAAACAGACATAACTTCCCCTATTAGATCAATTATCAGAAACTATTATAACTTTAACCCAGAATGACACAAGATGGTAGACATAAACCATATTTCCGGGTTGGATGAAGTAATGGAAATCTTACCACATATCAGATTTAAAATAGTTATAGACAAACATCAATTTAGGGCTTTATTGCAATATTTATTATTATATTACTAACGATTGTGAATTATGGCTAATCTCTCTGGTTAGACCTTTTTCAGATCATGTTTGACTCTCTGATTGGCTAGGAACCTGTTTATAAACAATGTGATGGGTTTAATGTTGTTGGGTACTCATCTAATGGATACAATAATACTTGTTATATATCTGCATGATCCAGCTTTAAATTAAGTGATCAACTATTTCAGGTCAGCAAGTTGGGTTTATAGAGCATATTTACAAAACTCCTTTTAATAAGGGTTTAGTTAATCAACCATTAATTTATTTAAAAACAAAACTTCCCGATTTGATCAATTATCTATAATGAAATTAATTTTAAAATATCAAAAACCTTCTTATCACATTTTTTTTAGATTCTGTTGTTAATTGATAAATCCTCATTGTTCCACTGTCAACAAATGATTCAAGCAAGTGATCATTATCTTGTGGCTTACATGCTTCATCCAAAGTATCAAGGAGCTATCTTAAATACGCAACAGATGGGAGGATATCAACACACATCTCTCAGGATTAGGACCTTTACACTTGTGATTGCTGACTAAGTCCAATCTAGTACGTGTCCTGCTTCATTCTTTCTGGATAACATCATTCTTATGGATCAGATGACTTGGTAGAAGGCTGTTGAAGACGGTAGTGTGTCACAGGGTATCACAATAAAAATGTAGAGCACTAGACACTGTGACTAGTGGATTTTGTGAAGTTCTAGCCAGGTATTTTTACTGGTCTTGATTTGGGGAGGATGTATGCGAAGCAAGCACCTGCATTAGTCACAGTGGGCATGCCCCCGAATTGTTTTTGAAATTTAGCCCCCAAAGGAGCCATATGGGAGCATCTCAGAGGTGATTCCACCATTTTATAAAAATGTTGAGCTTGTGTTTTATTTTAAACAATTTCCTGGGAAAGGTATAAAAGTTGCTGGAAATGGTCCCGTCAATAACAGCATTTCACCAAGTTGCTAATTCGTTCCATAAACTTTGGCAATATCCATATCCCCAGAGTAAGGAACAGATTAGGTAATGCAAAAGTTGCAGTTAGTGCTTTGCTATAGAGTCTTGAGGTGTTAACTACGACATCACAGGGCTAGACATTAACGGTTGTCTGCCTGTCCGGGACAACCAAACTACGTAATCGGACAAGTAAAACCATATGCTTGGTTGTCCACTGTGTCAAGTCGTATTTTCGATGGCTCTTAGTGACTAAGAATCATCAAAAATAAGTTTACTGTAGAATGATTTTATGCTGTTTTGGAGCTCTTCATGGTGGGAAAAAGTATCAACGTTTAAAACACCTGTGCTGATACCTCACCAACGGTCGCTAAAAAGCACTGTTCCCGGTTATAGAAGATTTTCAGCAGAAAGTAGGTCATGATAAATGACAAATATTTATCATCTGATAGTTTCCATATCTGAAATAATTTCAGATGTCATATTTACTGAAGATAAGAACCCTGCTTGAAGGATGGGAGAGATTTCGGTGAGCTTGTGATCTATGCTGATAAACATCCATTTGCATTATGATGGTCAGGTGACTCAAATACTCTCTCCTGATTGGCCAGTTGTCACTGTTTACAGTAAATAAAAGCACTTGGTCTTGTTTATATGGTGGATTTCTATCCCTTTCCTGTTTATTTGTTTGATCACTGTTTTCTCTCTCCATTGTATGTTAATATTATGACATAAATATGGATTCCGTATATCATATTAACTGTTTTCATACTTTGCTGAAGGAATTATATGCAGTGTTTGATAATTTAATTGAGTTTCTTCCTTGACCCTCTGTGTATGAATTATTACTGTCTTTGTTTGCTATTTTGTGCTTTATCTTATATTTAAACAACAGTTTATCACCTCAACAGCCACAAGAAGAAAATTCCTGGCCAGATTGTGGACATGACCAATAATTTATTACTGGATGAACTATGAACTGTTGATTATTATATACTTGTATTATGTTAGATTGTGGATCAATAAACCCACAAACACATAATTACTGTCTTTATCACCTTTGTGATCTAATTGGTAGCGCAGTGGACCACAGATCACTACCACCGAGTTCGAAGCTTATTTTCATCTTTGATTTCGCTTCATTACTGTTGGAGATTACTTGCCCTATTTGGCTTACCAACTGGCTGTAAAACATCAATCATACACAAATTTATGATTGAGTGTTCTCCATGGTTGATTCCAGCACAGTTTTGTTCTGACTAGAAAAAATATGTAGTTTTAATAGATAGTAAATTTTTGTTGGGCTAGTGGATTTAAATTTTAGTAGCCATGGGGCTAGTGAGATGTAGAAATATTTTTCTGGCGCCGAGTTCTTAGCATGTTTTATGGCGCCGATGCCAATAACCACTGGCTACGTGAAAAGACTCAGTTGCTATTTCATAGTACGATTTAGTAATCACTCAAATCACAATTCGAGAAACGAAAACTGCAAAGGGACGTTCTGTATCACACAATGAATACGAAGTGAAGAAACTAAATTTTATTGCCGAGTAGACATTTGAATTACCAGGGCTGTTTCATGATGAGGCAGCCTATGAAATGTTCTACAAAACCTGTAGCTAGGGGTGTGACTACTAAGGCCAACCTGGCCAGTTCTCAGACAAGTGATTTTTTCCCAGGATGAGCAAAAATGTCGAGTCCTGCATCAGTCTATTATATGATACTGATTATACACTCAAATGGCTGTTTATATAACCATTATTATTCTGAGCAGAGAAATCTTTCTAAACATTACTTCCTAGACTGTAGAATAAGCTGGCAAATCATACTAAGCTCGCAGCAAATAAAGAAATATTGTATAAAGTACCTAAATCCCACTTATTTAAATTATCATATTTATAATATATAAACCAGTGTATTTATGTATAAATATATTTGTGCTAGATGAGCCTAGAACATGTTTTAAATGTATAGTGCTGTAGAGCAGTTCAATAAGGAGTTATATAAAAGACTAATATTATCTATATTAGATCATGTGACTATTATTTATTGGATATATTTTTTAATAAACTCTTTATTTCATGTGTATAAGTTACCACTCCAAAGTATTAAAAAAAAATACTAATAAATAAGTATTTCTGACAGATTTTTGACACAGTCCTATCAAAAACAGGTTTCTGACCATTGAAAACCGTGACTGTTAACTGTCCACAATTTCTTTAATCTTGAAGATACATACATAATACTGATATCAAACTTCCTACTGTCACACATTCCATTTGATTATATTAATTAAACATTTCAACGGTGTTTTGTAACATACCTATGTACTTATGTCATCGAAGTGTATGTTCTAATACAGTCATGCACGAATCTAAATATGAAAGATGATATTGTGTTTGGTTGCATGTACCAACATTGACCAAGCATACATATCCTGCTGCATGTTTATCAGCTACACAGCTGACAAATTATATTAATTCAACTAGACACAAACTTATTATGGCATTTCTATCCATACATAATTTAAATATAACTTGTAAGATATAAGTGTGAGTGACTAATCATGGCAATGAAAGCCACCATTACTCATTATTAAAATTGTCTAGATAAATTAGACCCCTTCTACTGGTTATTAAGTCTAAACATCCTTAAAGGGATAGTCCACCTTCATTTCAAATTTTAAGGACTAATACAGCTATACTCACAAATATCATAAAAATTGTCAAAATGCGTAAACGATTACCCACATATTAAATAATCCATTTCAAAGTGCTGATTAATCGACTTTTAATGGCCTGTGAGCGGTGCCATTTTGAAGCTAGACAGTGAACGGAAGCTCAGATATTAACACTCAAGAAACTATAATCCATGTCAGTATAGAGATCGCTCATGTGACGTCAAGAGCATTTCAATTTGCTCCTTCCTGCCTTGGAATCTGGCTTCTGGAGCAGCCGTAATGGTGGCCCTCCAGTAATTTGGATTATTTCCCTATATCTACGATATTAGGTATATCTGTTGATTATTACTGCGGAATTTTTGGGAACTATTCTAAGCATTAATTTTTTTTTTAATTCTGAGGGTGGACTGTCCCTTTTATGTAGTTAAAATATTAGTTTTGATGGTGGTTTAAATTAACTGCTTTAAACATGTTTTTTACAGATGAACTTGAAAAACAAGTTACTTTGAAACAATTTGGTCATTTTAGTAGAAAAAAACCTGAGCACATGACCTACATTCATTGATATTCTGATTTATCCAGTGACCTGATCACATGCGCTACAGCCTATATGAAACTACTTTCACTCAAATCGCTGTTTTATCATATATAATAATGCCTATTAAGTCTAAACGTTAGAGAAAATTACACACTAATACATCTAGTCTAGAATATATTATACAGATCTAGACTAGATCTAATCTACTTCTCTAGAACCAGCGTACATCAGACTAGATCTATTCTTTGATGAAACCAAAAAATACATTCTTAATTTCCAAGAACGGGACAATGCATACCCTTGTACAGATTCTTACCTGTAATTTTAATTTAACTAAGTTGAAACAGATTCCTGACCTCCTACCGCTATTGATTTAGGAAAAAAGCCTAAAGCACAACTATCCGCAAACACAACTTCAAAATGGCGTCGGGTACGGGTTTGATGTAGTACACCAAACACGGTGCAAAAACTAGGTCAATGAAACTATCTAAAATGTGAGCATGGAATTCGGATTTCCTTCCAAGAAATGTTTTTGGGTGTTCAATTATGTGAATTACATAAATAAAATAAATATACTTTGTAGTGTATTTGTGTTATACGGATACTAACAGTTACAATATCGCGGTTTACTAGATCTAGTGTGTAACAATATACTCACTTCGGGTGTACTACAAGCCTTAGACGGTATCAGGTCGTTTCGTAACCAAACCCGTTCGTACCATAGCTTAGACAACCCGCATCCAAGATTAGTCGTATCCGAAATAGATAGTACCATTATGTTCAATGTGTAGCGTTCTGAATTCAATTCAAATTGGTTATTTCAACATTCATAATACATCATTTTAATGAAAGCAAACGCATATAGAATGTCGAAAAGGAGGATGATTGAAGCATTGCTTATATAATTTATCACCGCTTAACATATTGTCACAGAAAATCTCAGTGAAAATACCCATCGGAGTATAAACTAAACCCCCATTATTACATCAGTACCGTAATGTATATTTAAAGACCAGTTTTACAAAAAATATAAACAGACATTTCATGCGAAATTGTCATCAGAAGAAATAAATCTGTGAAAAGTGCATTGAACATTTTCGACTGGCGAAAATAAAGAAGGCACATATTTTACCCATGACACTTTGTACACGGTGACCAAGTTCCACTAAAACAAGTTGTTTTATTTTAGATTTTTTGGTTCGATTACATCATCTGTACTTGTTCTTTATTTTTTTACCAGATTACTTTGACTAATTTAGATGTTTTAAAAACAAATACTGAAACAAGTATATGTTTTGACCTGTTATTGTACTGACTGAAGCGTTACGGGACTGCTATTGTTACGGTATACTGATGTCTACACGAGAGTGACCATTTCGTGAACAAATATTTGCATCCCGAGTATTCTCAGGAGTGCTGACTGATCAATGCGATAGTTGTCTTAGCATCACCTTTTCAACATTACGAACTTAAAGAAGCCCTGATACCAAGGGTTGCCTATTATGGGCGTTACGGTTCTGACAGTATCGTGGGACTTCTGCAAGTACTGGTATTATGGCTGGTGGATGAAGTGCCTGGCTTCTACCAAGTTAGATTATAGTTCCGTAGCGAGATTCCGCTCTGGTCTCCTGTTCATAGGTTCTAAAGGACCAGGAGGAGCCTGTCTAAGGCCCCCAAGCGTCAATTGTGCACCGATGTGCACAATGCAATATGGGTATGGTACTGATCATTACACAATCAGTTCGGCATGCATTGTTTAGATGTGAGAGGCTGCATTGCTATTGATGGCATTCCAATAAACCGATTGCATTTGGTTGGAATAAACAAAGCATGAATAAATTATTTTTAAAGCATGATGTTTTATTTTCAGTAGAAAACTGGTAGATATCTGTCACTACTCGTGCATATATCCAAGCCACTCGGCATAAAACTTAAAAACCTTATGAAAAAACAATTTTTTTTGGTCGTCCACAGAAGGCTTATTATGAACAGCGAAATAACGAAATGACCCAGGGAGTAATAATTATTTTGCCCCTGTAGGCCTATTGCCGGGGTCATTTTATAATATGAAAAATCCAGTGAGTAATATCTGATTGTATTATCATCTCACTGTGCCAAGGAAGCGCCACCCTCCGACAAAAGTGGACATGATCTTAGGGACCATCCATTTGGTATGTACGCACGAAAGTCCTTCCCCCATACGCAAAAAAAATCACACAAATGTACATGCTTACGCAAATGACCCAACTATTCTCAGACCCCCCCCCCTTCAGTGCGTATATACTAAAAGTATGGCCCCCTTATCACGTTAGCTATACGCAAATTCCCCAACAGAAATCCCAGTAGCTCTATATTAGGGACGACTTTAAACACTTCATATACTCCCAATGTTTTGTACCAGTGTTTTATTAGGGGAGAGGTTCTTTTCTTTATTTCGCTGTTCATAATAAGTCTGCACAGAACAAACAAGAAACAAACATACAAACTTATTTACATTACTTGCACGTTTGCAGCAAAGCACTTTAAAGGGACACATGTCACCACCTAGACTGACATTTGTTGGATATTCATATAGGCCTACAATAATAATATGGCTCCTGGAACAATTTGGAATGACGTAATTGCTACCTTCGGTCCTATTCATCACCATTCTCTTGCTTCTGGATCTCTTCCCAAATATTCGGCTCTACTTGGTAATACCGGCTGGTTATCCGTTGAAGCTCTGGTATGAGCATAATTATATCTGTATATTCATACCAAACATCGTCGTATTTCTTGTCATACCAGAAAAATCTATTTCGTCCTACTCTCTACCCTGATTGACTCTTCATCTGCATCCTCAATAATGCCTGGGAAGTCTTTTTTGTCGTATCTAACAATGCAGTACTTACCAATAAGTTCTTCCTCGAAGACATACACTGGTTGTAGTATGGACTATTCGCCACTTTGCAACTTAAGGTACATCTTGTACAGGAGCTGTCAAAGCATTATTAGTAAAAATAAGTTATTGTACAATTGCAAAGAGAGCGTCGTATTGATTTCGGCCACAGTACAGTAGGGGGGCCTACGGTTAGGTTTAGGTTTAGTTGTTCTGGGAGAATCCCCAGGCTGTCGCTTAATCAGCACAGCCTCTATGTTGGAGTGGTTGAGAAACCTCCTCCCCCACCACTCACGGGGGAGCAGTACGGAAAGATGGAGCCGAAATACTCCGAGGGTGGTCACTGCCAGAGTGTTTTACGTCCTCAGGGGGTGTTTTTAACGTCCCCCTTTATTTTAAATAATTCAGTGGAGACGGCAGCGCCATTTAACGTGGTCAACCACCCACGATGTAGTGAGCCGAGAAATTAATCCCTGGAAAAGTTTCGACCTCTTACGGGGTTCGAACCTGCGACGGTTGGCACCAAGTGCCGGGTGCTTAACCGCTAGGCCACCGGAGCCGCCTACGGTCATGACATCAATAATATATGAAGCTAGTGTCAATATTTGTAAAGTCAAAACTGGACAAATCAGTCTAAGTGGTGACTTAAGTATATCCCTTTAAGTCTGACAGATCAGTACCGTAACAAATAGTAAGTACCGTAATACATTACTTACTCATATTTGAAGTACTTCTGTCACACGTGTTCAAATTGCACAAAGGAATGTTTGTGGTTTTGATCCGTCGGCCGAGAGGAAACTTCAGACCACTCGGCTAATATATCAATTTTCATGATCAAGTATTTAATATTTAGGAAAACTATGTTACGGTATTTATTCTGAATAAGAACACCTACCTATATGTTCAGGATTAACTTGAAATAATCGGGAACTAGATCCCTTCACGCCCCATCGACTGCTTTGAAATTGGCGGCATTGTCCACAAGGTCGGGTACACGTGACCCAGTATTTAGTACCGCCGTCAGTTATCAGATGGCGACACCGAATCAAAGACTATTTATTTATATTTAAGCTCTCTGACCGAATTCTACTGGGTTACGGTACTTCTCTTCATTGAAAATACGTGTAAATTTGTCATTGGGTGCAAATATTAACACTATAATCAATGTTTGGCTAAAGTTTCAATATTCTGATCTTTAACGTCAAAATCTGCTAACAAAGAGCGTGCTGTCGTTATAGGACAGCGTAGTTTGGCAGTACAATGTATCTGTTAATGATCGCTATTGTACGTCTGCCATTATATTATCAGTCGATTTAAGTTGAGTTCAATGGCTACCTACATTATCATTCTAGTTTACAAAACTTTTATTATGTGACAATTATTATGGCCGTTTTCTCTGAAAATCCATGGCGATAGCAATTGACCAGACGTTTGCCAAGAACAACAACAACCCAGTGATACTCTCTGTATACTTCACAACTGTGTCGCCATTGTCGTAAAATGCTTAATGTACGTATAGTTATCAGTTTAGTTAACCCTTTTTTTATATGGATGTACCTAATGTTTCGGAATAAAGTTATTGAATTGAATGCTAAACAAATGGTAAAGTAGTTAAGTCATCACTCTTGAATAACTATATATAATTTACCTTATGGCTGTCTTCATGCAGCCAGTAGGCACATATTGTTTCACATATGATTGGAACGCCTTCGATACTTATTGTTTTACCCACGTAGATTCCATGTGGAAATACTAGGTGAAATCCACGTCATATATAACTTTATTTATAGTCGGTAAATTACATATAACATGAAACAGTAGCAAAATTGCTATTGATTAACATAATAAGAATGAGATGGAACTACGTACACACGTTGATGAGATGAAAAACTAGAATAAAATTAAACATGACTAAAGAAAATAAGATCACAATGATATTCCAAGATTAAAAAAGCCAACATAAACCACAATAAGAACATTGATATACCGGTCCATCCCATGAACTTACTGTATTCTTAAACTGATTACAAACTATAGAACAGTAACATTCATCTATAACATATGTGACAGTACGATATAATGTATGATTTCTATTTTGATCATGTCAAATATTTTACAGACATCTTTGCTTTACTATCATATCTTTTCCATTTGCTGTCCATCCTCTTTGGAACTCACTCCCTGAAGATATTAATTAAGTCACAAAACAAAATCTATGACCTATATAGTTTCCGCCACCATTTGAAAATTTACCCTTTCAGACTCATCCCTTCTAAGTTTCGCAACTTTCCACTGCATTTGATCATTTGTTGATGAAGATTGCATTCTACCTTGATTATGAGATTGCCCAAACTATGTATAAGGTGCGCCACAGAGACCAATTATTTTCGTGGATATTGTTGATATAGAAGTTTGTAGTTACTAATTAATAATAATCGTGCTAAGACATTTTGCAGCCCCCACGTTGTGGAATAAGTTGCCGGCAAATATTAGAAATGCGTCGTCTCTTGGAAATTTTAAGTCTCTTCTAAAAACACACCTATTTAAGGTCGCTTTCACAGATAAATAATTATTATCTTTTAAATCATTACAGGGTTTTTACAGACATATTATTTGGGGTATTATTATATTACATATTATTTGTACAGTGCCTTTGAATGGCTCCTGCTAGTAAGGGCGCTTTATTAAATATACATTATTATTATTATTTAACTTCAGTTCATCTTTGGAACATAATTCAGATATTGGATCACAGAAATACAATTTAAAATCTATATTTATCCCTAGCAATTTGACTACAGACTGTGACTTTATAATAACATAATTTACTTATAACAATAAAATACCCCTTTCGACGCATTTTCGTTGAAAATTCTCCGGATTAACCTTTATTATAGTTTTTTTACTAAGTATTATGGTGGGTGACATTTCGCTCGATCGACTTGGGATAGAAACGGATTATAATTTGATATTTTTGTACAGACATGGGGTCAATTCAATTCCGGAATTAGAATTGCTTATTTAAAAGAAATGGAATTGGAATTGATAAATTTGGAATTGGAATTTCCTAAAAACATATTAATTAACTATTAAATTGTTTTAATTACGAAATATTTCTTCTATGACAATACAAAATATAAACTATTCGGAGTAGATATTCCAAGTAGGTACTCGGAGTAGGTATTCGGAGTACCTACTTATGGTAAAAAGTAGTAGGTAAAAATGGAATTGGAATTGATAAATTTGATGTGAAATTGGAATTGACCAAATGGAATTGAGTGGAATGGAGTTGACCCCGTGTCTGTCTTTGTATGGAGATAATGATATGACGATATCACGGAAAATGACTCGCCATTCCAGTATACCGGTAGTAAATTAGGGTGTAACATAATGAACTAGTTAGCCGAGTTTTCAAATCTGGTTGACAATATGCACAGTACATGCAGTTTCACATTTCCACCTATGCAGAGGTCTCTCATTAAAGTGAGTGTCCTTCCAGGAATTGTTTAGCGAATTTCAAAATTCAACAAAAAATTAAATAAGTGCACATTTAACAAAGGTGGCTCATATTACCCAACGTTCCGCTCTTTATCAAATTATGTTTTCAGTTATGCCGGTAATATATTTGTTTAATTAACAATATTTTCTGTTCTGAGGGTTACTTCCATATATATTGCTGCAGTTTAGATAATACAGGAACTATATAGTGTTTTATTACTGATAATGTTAAGGGTGATATAGAGTTTTAATATATGTAAATAATTTTAAAACAAATTTCGTTTATTGTATGCACCAATTTAATTGTTTTCTTCTTATGTAAAAAATAAAGACTTTGAAATGCATACTTTCATTTTATTAAATAAATTTGATTCGATTGCAATTAATGGGACAATCGATGCATATCCTTAATAGTGTTACTGTGCCAGTAGTAAAATAACTTGAAGGACTATTACCGAAATAATACAGAATAACTCAATATATATATCGACTCAGTATCGGGACGTTTTTTATGACCAGATATAATGATACAAGTTTTTATAAAATATTATTAGCCCAGTCTCCGGGCCATTATAGGTTTAGAGGGTTCTGACAGATAATAAAGACTGATTTCTGCTCTTCTATCTTGGGTCAAATAGTACGTTATATTCTATGAATTAAGTATTGACAATAAAGTGTATCACAGACGTACATTCAGTGCTTATAAATATCGTAACTTCTCAAATACGTCTTTATTTATTTGTGAGATTCCCAATTTCCCGGTAAAAGAGATAAAGGGGAGTTATAAAATGATACTAAATAATATTTAAAAGTCTATAATCTACATCAGACTTCGACACACATTAATGCCGCGCATCACTTTTATCTGTTATCTATTTAATTATATCATTTATCTTAAAATTGTGGTCCGTTTTCTATTACTATCGTAGAGATTATAAGAAAAACTAATAATTTAGAATTTATTAGAGAAAAATTGTGTTATAAAATAATAGAAGATTCAGTCAGCTTTATGTAGACATTTAGTAAATTCACTAAACAGAATACTTAGTTGTTGTTTCATGTCGGAATCTTATGGACTTTTCGTTTGATTTTCTGAGATTTAGGGAAAATATGCATATTTGTTCAATATTTTAAAGCTGATTAATTGGTGCCAGTGATTAAGTGTGAATTACAACAGTTGAATTATTTTTCAGTTGATCCATTTTGTTCATAAATATACTTTTTTTATTTGTTTATTAAAATATCTATGTACACAAAGTTCTAGGAATATATAAACAATACACATAAAAATTATATTTAAATAATAATCCAATATAAAATAACCGTGCTTAATGCTAATAATGATATTTCTAAGAACCTGTACAACCTTGATATAATTCATTAAACCAGAGGAATGTTGGATAAGTAATTAGTGTTGTGCAGCATTCATTCATCAGTCATTCGTCATTCATCCATTTCGGCCAGGTTTAATATTTCGTAGATTGTCCATGTGTTGGAGTCTTTGTTGGAGTTGAACGTTTCGATGTTTTAAACTCCAGGTTTTGTCGTTTTGCAGTCGGCTGATGTTGGGTAGAGTTGAACGTTGTACCTTTGGTCGGTTGAAGACCTCACAAATCTTCCCTGTGGAGGAGTAGTGGGGTAATCTCGACTCTGGTTGGTGTTTATCGAGTGGTGAAGACCCCGGCGAATCCATAGATTATGGCTCCGTCGAGATAATCCTCTTTCGATGGCGTTGCTTTTTCTCCGGTAGTATCTTGTGGTGTTGTTATTTCTTCTAGCTCTTTTGGAGATAACTGTAGATGATTTTGATGGAATAGGTCCTGGCCACTTTTACTGTCACGTTCATTCATCCTTTTATCATGTCATTCATTCTGTGTAGATTGTGTATGTATGTAGGGTTATTATATATAGGTATGTGTACATGGTTTCCTAGCAATACATGCGTTATTGTACTAATGGATCGCTCCTAGAACTATGGTTTACAATTTATACTCATTGATCGCTCCTAGACCTCTCTTGCTCCAGAATCAGGAACTTTAGAGAAAGAGAGAGATGGGCGAAAGCCAGGACGTGAGAAGAACTTCCTCAGCAGCATGATACTAAAGCAGGGCCTTCAGTTTGCTCGATGTAGACAGGGTGCTCAATAGAAGAAGACTTAAATAAATATCTCCGCCACCATTTAACAATACGCCCGATGGTTGTCTTAACCATATATCTTTGAACGTTTCAAACGATAACAAATTCTTATCAACATTCAATCTATACTTAATACGGTTGGTGAAGAGGACGGTTATTTCGTTATTACTAAAAAGATTGTCCTCGAATTTCTTAAAATTTCGAATTTCCCAGATTATTTCTTTTCCCATGTTGACTAAGATAATTATGATTTGCTTTAATCTATTGGTTATTGGCGGTGGGATGATATTAAAAAGTATTATTTTATGATTTAATTTCAATCTACGAGTGTCCGGATTAAAGTGTTCAATGAATTTGGATATTTCTTTCCATAAAAATTCCGCTTTATGGCATCGAACGAAGAGGTGCTCCACAGTTTCCTCGGAAGTACAGAATACACAGGTAGGGGAGGGAGTGATTGAAAACCTATGTAAGCGTTCGTTTGTTGGGAGAATATTGTGTAAAATCTGCCAACTAAACTTCTCGCATTTGGGCGATTAATCTTCAGGTGAATGTTACCCAAGGAGGAGTGAAAATCAATTTCTCTTTGCCTGAGGAAAATTTCTGGGGTTACGCTATCTTTTTCTATTAGTTTCCAGTATATAGTTTTCAAATTCTCGTTTTGTATTTGAAATAAAAGAGGGTTAGTAAAATAGGACTTAAAAGCTGTCAGGCAGTCTTTGTAAAAGTGTGTTGGTTCTAAACCATGTGGTATGGAATTTTTCCAAAGGGAAGATTTATAATTCCTTAGGGATAAGCCCGTCCAATATTCTGCAAAGGAGTGCCACTTAACAAAGTCACCGGATAGAAATTGCAAAATATGTTTGATCTTGTGTGCTTGAAGCTTTTTCTGAAAATCAATCACTCTCAAACCTCCTTGGGTAAGATCTTGAGACATGATGGACCGTTTAACTTTCTCTGTCGAACCGTTCCATACAAACTGATACATATATCTGGTTAGTTTTCTTATAAGTAAGCCGGAGAGGGGTAGAACACTTAAGGTGTACCAGACTTTGGAGCATGCATACACTTGAGCTATTATCGGCTTAGCGATCAAGCTAAGATTTCTCGTTTTAAGATTATCTATTGATTTACAGAACTTTGCAAAAATAGTGTTGTAGTTTTGTTCTAAATAATTACCTGTTCCAAGAATTATACCATAAAAGGTTTGTGTTTTAGAAGACCATTGAATAGGGACAGGTTGGTATTGTTGCCCCCTCCAGGATCCCAGCCACAAACCTCGTGATTTTTCTTTATTGATACACGCTCCACTCGCCATTCCGTACAGTTCACACAAAAGGAAAACTTTTTTCGCTGAATCAAAGTCTGTTAACACTAATGTTGAATCGTCCGCGTATTGGATGATGCGGGCTTCGTGCGGCATAGTTGGTAAAGGAAGGCCATGGATGTGTGGGTCTGCACGAATTTTGATAGCGAAAGCTTCAATGCAGAGGACATATAATAATGGGGACAGGCTACACCCCTGTCTGACACCCCGAGTGGTGAAGAAAGGGTTGGTGAGGTATCCATTCACCTGTACTTTGGACTGACTTGAGGTGTAGAGTATTTGAATCCATCTAATGAAATCTGGTCCGAAACCAAAAGCTTTTAGAATTTGGAATAAATACTCGTGTGAAACGCGATCAAAAGCTTTACTTTGGTCTAAGTTTATTAGCATACAACCCAGTTGTTTGTTGTTACAGTAATCTACAATGTTACGTATTAGATGGATATTATCATGGATTGATCTGCCCGGAATGGCGCAAGTCTGGTCTATACTAATTATTGTAGATATTATTTTGTTTAGGCGTCTTGTTAGTATTTTGGAGATGATCTTGTAGTCAAAATTTAATAAGGTTATTGGACACGTTTTTAATTAATTCTGGTTGTTTATTTTTGCATAATAAGGTAATTATTCATAATCGTTGAGATGGGGTTAGTAAATTATCCGTGTAGCAGGTGTTAATGACTTGTAGAAATTCGTCGATAAAGCATGGTATATATTTGGTATAAAATTCTTTGGGGAACCCATCTGAACCTGGGCATTATTCATATACTTTTTGCATTATTCATATACTTTGTAGGATAATTTGATATGTAAAATCATCACTTTACCCCATCCATGGCAACACTGAAGTTATTCATTCGACATATTCTGTTATTGTGGTGTTTTTACTAAATTAACCTATGGCGTGTTTCGCATATTTAGTGTGAGTATTTTTAAGTCTGCTGATTCTGTGCCAAAGAATCGGTTTAGTTTTCATGTGCCAAGTGATTTATTTACTTCAGAACTCCCGAAGAGTTTGGTTAAAATCCGTTGATCGGCAGCAAGCTACCTCAACACTCGATCTATCGTATTTCTGTATGGATGACACGAAACTCAAAGAAGTGCGTGAAATGATGTAGTTTAGGTAAAGTTATGAGGGCATAATTAACGGGATATTTCGTGATCCGTTAGTGTGCTTTTATTTTTTCTGTGAACCGTAAATTGAGAATTTTTGCTCGTGATTTGAAGTACAAGTATTACGAATGCCATGTTTGACCTGCATGACCATCTAAAAGGAGACGTGTACAACGTCACTGCATTGCTGCTGCCTGGCGATCAAACCGCGAAATATAAATTTAGTCCCGGAGCAAAATATGGAAACAAAAAAAAAAACGGGAAAATATCGCAAAAAGGAAATAAAAAAGATGTCGGGTCGGATGTCAAACGTGGGTCGGTCGGCGATGAGAAACAAGATATTTTTTTATGGCGCCTTATAATTACTGTTAAAGTCAGGTGACCGTTCATATACAGGATTAATTTATTATGCTAATTAAATGCTATTATGATTATCGGACAATACAAATATATATATATATATATATATATATATAATTGAAATCTGTTCTAGTTCACATAACGTAGACACATTTTATACATAAATGCTCTGATTTATAGATATTATAAATAAGTTAATTTAAATAAGTGAGTTAAAGAACATTATGAAATTTTTCTTTACTTGCTGTAAGCTTAATGTGATCAGACAACTTATTTGACAGTCAGAGAACTGATGATGGGAAGATTTCTCTCCATACATTTGTTGTGTGACTTATAATAATTCTCAGATTTGAACAGTCTTACTGGTATACTGTTGGTTTAGATCACTACGGTTATAGTGGTGCTGTTACACTCGGTATGGTGCATGTGTGAAACCAGATTTTGTGGTGATCTAAAACGTGCAGGAAGTCGGTGCAGTTAGAACAAACCGGTGTTATATGTTTATTTTTGCAACTGAGTTTTGCTGGCGATGCTGCACAGTTCTGCACTTGCTGTGCGAGGTTTATCAGAGAGAGAGAGGGAGTATATAACAATCCATTGCCACAGTCAAATCGAAAAATTACAAAAGCTTGGACTCAGTAAAGCGTTGAATGTCTTGTTATTTATGCACTGACGAATAAACTAGGTTTATTTTTTACATAATAACAGGACTTGCATATAGAATTCATTTGTTTTTCCATATCTAGGCTATTATACAATATAATCACTAGATTTCTCACCGACATGGAAGAACCTTGTTCAATTTCAGCATCTTGATGTTCTTCCAAATACTTATATTTCTGCAATACAAGCTTTAATTGAGGATGAAATATCACCCCATTTATCACATGGCTTTAAAGTCAGGTAGACCTGCGTATCATCGGCATAACAATGACATTTAATGTTTAATAATTTCACCAAATTGGTTAAAGCCAGACACTGTGAATGTCTCCCTGCATATTGTAATATATCTTTATCTATAAGATAATGTGACTTGTATCTGTGTTGCAGGTGATATATATTTAGGTATGATTGTCGTTGTAACATGATACACTAGTCTTCTTTGGTCAGAAAGGAGTTATCTGCTGACATTTCCTCTCCAGTCGTCTATATGTGGATAAGTTCTGAAGATTAGACTACTGTTCTGACCTTGACCTCTACTTGCTGGGATGAAAGGTTCAAATTCTTATAATAATGGTCATTTGTCCTCGATCAACATACACTCTTATCACAGAACTTTATTAAACCTTGAATGATTTCCAGTCATGATGCAGACAAACCAGTCATAATACATTATTAAGAATAATAACTAAAACTTAATTTATTATTCAACATAGAAAGCTTAATTTCAACTACAACATTCAATAGGGTAAAGCAAAATGACTGATCTTTATATATAATCTTTTGGTTATTGTGCTAAGGTCTAAGTCAATATTTGTAAGAAAAATGACTGAAAATAAACTATAAATTTAATTACAATTAAATAAAAAAATGATCAATTGATTGATTGGTTTTCTTTTGTTTCATGATTTAAGATCATGAAATAGGGATAGCACATGAATGTGTGAGCACTTATTTCCAGCATGGTCCCTTTTATTGAGTGGTTATTCATTCTTCTTTAATACATTAATAATCAACTACTAAATTATGTTTCGTGTGTGTGTGTTTATTATAATAATTAGTATGCTAAATTTCAATATAATGTAGTAAATAGCCATCAGTAAATAGTCTGAGCAAAAATAAGTCAGTCTCATTTTGTAGGCCTTACTTGTGATATAATGGAGGCCAAAGTGTGTGCGTGCATGCACACACAAGCACACACACATATACACACACACACACACACAGAGACAGACACACCACAACTAGATACAAATAAATACTTTATAGTAACAAATGGGACTAACCTTGATAGGAAAGAGAGATAAACAAAACAAGAAATAGTTTACACTTTATATTAATTTATTCAATAAGAAACATTTCAGAAATTACATTAAATTCAATAATTTCTTTATTTTAATGAAATGAAATAATCAAGATCTTTACAAATCATCTTTTATGATAATAACAATATTGTGTCCTGTGTTTAATCTGTCATTATAAACCAATTGTATAACTTCTACCTTTAGGGTTGTGTATAGGACAGACACGTGGCTCAGTAATACACCACTCATACCACACATTCTTATCAGTAGCCACACGCCAGAAATGTAGCTTTAGTCTATCTCCAGCCTTTAAATGAAGTGGTTCCTAAAATGTAATTACAGGTGCATGGTTGCGAAGAACAATAATTTTACATAATCATTTGTGTTTATATGGGCGCGTGTGCACACACACACACACACAGAGTGCAACTAAATACAAATAAATACTATATATTAACCAAATGGGACAAACCTTGATAGGAAAGAACATTGGGAACCAACTAAACATGCCAGGAGAATGTGTCTCTGGTACAATACCTGTTGAGAAACAGAAAAGGAAAACCTGATTGATGGCAGTAATGTAATATATATATATATATATATATATATATATATATAAAACTCCCTACTATCTATAGGATGAGCAGTCTGAGATTGACCAAGTGCTAAAGAAACAGAAATAATCCCAACTAGTGTATATCAACAGAGAAACCAAGTTGTTGTAGTCTTCTTATTCACCACACTACTACTGAGCCATGAAGCTCTATTTAACATAAACTTCTACAAGATGATAATAGACTTACTAATGGTGATGTCTCCGAAGAGAACACAATGGAAATAACCACCGAATCCATGTAATACTGTATCCTCTCTTACAGTAAATATCAGCTCATCGTAACGATTATTGTCTGCAATACCTGTAGTAGATGGTAGTTGTTATAACTAAATAATGACACGCATGCGCACACGCATGCACACACCCACACCCACTACAGTAGAGTGAACAGTTTATTTAGCCTCGATACTGTTCACATCTGTAACATACAATCAAGAGTAACATCATAAGGAAACATTTCACGAATACTGGAAACATCGGTACCCATTTATTTTGAAAATATTTTCTGGTTAGCCTTACTACTAGTCATATCTGAGACACATAACTGAGGGTTGAATTCCTAGGGAATGATCCCTACAAAAACATACATATTATTGATTATATTATAAATTGCTTAATGACAGCTAGATGACAGCCCTGACTTTTATATACAATACTCTAAATGACACTGAACACATTTGTCTAAATAAGTTTGTTCTAATTAACAAAGATAATAAAGGTCACAGCTGTGGGGATACCTTTGTTTGGATGACGGAATGTAAACAATGGCCTTGGCTGGTCTAGGAGGTAAACATTGCGCAGACGTACGACATAAGGCGTTTCAAATGGTGCCTGAAATAAGATGATTGCGTTTACACTTGATATTACTTTCTTGAATAGTTTACATAAAAACACTAAAATATAAGACTATTTTATTAATCACTACATTGATTAATACCTTAATTTTCATTAATGATTGCGAGTACTGTCTATTAGATCGTACAATTTGTGTGTAATGTTTAATGCAGTGTGTAATAAACTTAAAATAGTTGAGAGTAGTGTCAGAATGTATAGAAATCGTTTTTTTAATGTTTTTATTAAAGTAAAGAGACTATCTATGTTCCAAAATCATTTATCAGCCTACACCCTGTCACCAGTATAACTCACCCTTCAATTTTACAGACAATGGACACAATCATATTGCATCACAGAACATTAGTAAGATACTATGACAGTAATAGATCATTACTATTAATTGCTAGGCTAGTGCTGTCGATCAACAGTTGCGCCATAGACGAAACCGATATCCGAGTGGCGAAAGAAAAGAATGGACCCTTCGCCAAATTGGCAAAACTAACAACAACTTTAGCCGAGATTCAATATACACGGTATGCGAATCCGACCGAAACACATGGATATCACAATGTGGAATCTCGACTTTACGCAAATACGACAAGAAATGGAACACATCTAAACGTACAAGCAGGATTCCACATGTGCTATTTGTGAATGCGACAAAACGGATCCCTCAATGTAGCGATTTGTGGGTATCGAAGGTTGAAACTTAAATTTTACGACATAGGCAGGGTTTCCCAAGGAAAATAGGTCAGGAGGGGGTGTCCTAAAACGTATGGATACCGCAATGTCACATATACCGTGTATATGGAACATCAGCTTTAAGATTCTATATAAGCAGCATAAATGGAAAAGTATGTAAACGGATGAGGGCTTCCTTATGTCCGGATGCAGCATGCGATTTGTCCTGAGGCTCCGAATGAAATAAACAGAAATGCTCTGCGATTCATGTGCCTACTTAGTTAGTTAGTCAAAATTTTAATGGGGAATCAAGAATATGAGGTCAGGGAGGAGTCTTTCTCGAACAATTTGGCGGGATTTCACAATGAAAGACAACAATCTTCCTCCACATAACATAACACCTGACTAAACTGATCTCTGATAAACCTAAAGTATTGTTGGAATTTCTCGCCATCGAATTGTAACTCCTTGACCAGATTATGTTTCTTTGTTTTCTACGTTACCACAGTTTTTATCTGTGATCTCATCATAAATGTCTGTGGTGTTGTGGAAGGAGCTAAGTTTCATGTTGGGTGGTTGGTTAATATTATATATGCTTCATCCATCCCACTTCACCTGACTCATGTCATCTCTAATGTTGTTAATGATGGAACACATGAGAATGGTTAGTGTGATTGCTTAGCATGACTTGAAATATTTTTGTATGATATCTGAGGGAATACTTCATCAATAAAAGCAGGATTATGCTACAGATCAGTTGTACAAAGCTGCAATTTGGCCTGGTTAGCCATGTTCTTGGCATGACAATCTTCGGCCAAATATACTGAAAATGTTTATATAGAATAATACAAATCACATCCCGCATTTATGGAATTTTAACTTCGCTGTTCTGATATTTTGCTGTTCGCAGAATTTATTGACAGGTGTTTGTTATTTTTACTTGTGTACATCTTAATTATGAATGAAAAGCTAAATCAAGAATGGAGAGAAAAAACTGGCAAAATAGTGAGCTTACAAAGCCACGACTCATAAAAGCTGACTGGTTAGTGACTTTTCCTTGGTTAATTAATAAAAATACACTTTTCAGATGCAACATATGTGTAAATACCAAGACGTCAAACGTTTTTGTCAGTAGTAAAGATGACTTAGTTAATCATCAATCATCACCAGACCACGACACTGACAATTGATAGTTTGACCAAAACAACAAGTATTACTATATTATATGTCATCGTTATAGACATTATTTATGTGCTTCTAAATTTATAGCTTAAGTTTTAACATGTTTCATGCCACGCAAAAAAATGGCTAAACCAATTTTCATTTGGCTAAAAGAATTTTGGCTCTTTAGCCAAATTGGCTAAATGAGATATCAGCTCAGCGCTAGCCTAGAATTGTAAAGACTAATACTGTTAAAATGCGAAGTAGAGTCATTATTGTATTTTTGTTTAATGAATTTCAATACTAAATATAAGGTGATTAATCACAGGCTAACTACAGGTTCTGAAGATAATATTCCTGTTAAGAGGAAACAAACTTCAGCTAACATAATACAGCTGATGACAGCGATGATGTAAACGTGTAATACTTTTGTATATTTGAAAGTAACAAACAGTCATCATTATGGGACACTATTTCTCCATATTTGTGCAAACACAACAAAACTTCCTAACAACATTATTTACCCATATTAAGGGTTATGGTGTGTGTGTGTGTGTGTATGTGACTGTTAAATAAATCTGTATATAGCCGCCCTTTGTAAACCTTACCTCAGGTGGTTTGTTCAAGTCTTTACAAAGTCTGGCTTCATTCCATAATTTACAAGAAGACAGTGGTGATACATAAGACGTGTACTGTTCAGGTATGCTGATACCATCATCTTTGTAAATAACATCCATCAAACAAGCATCAACAGCAGATCAACAAAAACAAACATCAATAGCAGATCAACAAAAACAAACATCACTTTAAACAATCATCATACATTTTTAAATATGATTTGACCAGATTAATGACAAGTAAAATATGTTAGAAGATTAAAAAAATTAAAATAGGAATTAGCATTTAGATGCTGATTTATATTATTATCATATGTTTATGTCATGTCAGTAATTAGGAGAAAGAATATAATTTGGAAGAGATGAATGAACAGCTAGTCACATAGAAATATCAACTGATAAATTATGAAAAAACTAAATATTACCAAAGCACAGGAAGCCTAAGATAGCTGACTTATGTCAAGTAGCGGGTACTAAAGTCAGGTCTCTTTTGATAAGATTTCATGTAATCTGGTCGATTTGTATCAATATTTAATGGATATATATGTACTTCAAATGTGATTTAAAATACATCATAAAATGTACTTTAGTAGCAATTATGATAATCTACATGTGATCTATGCCTACAATATGATGTACAAGTATAGAAATATAATTCAAAATGAACTGCTTTTCTGAACTATTAGATAACTTCATGATGCCACATCTACAGGTATTTATAACTAGGTTCTTTAAAACCCAAACAATTTAACAAGGGATGTATTAGGTTTTTTTAAATCATATACAATACAAAAACTCAGTTTTTCATCATGATCCTATGCCAAGATATATTAAAGGTCTTCATACAGTGAATATTAAAGAGTGTCCTCAGCTTATCAGTGACATCACTCCACATTAATATCAACACATTATTTGGCCGGGATGTGTGATTAATAAAGACTTCAGAAACGTATCCAACTGCATTAAACTGATTGTCAAAATGAGCAAGCTTCATGTTTAAATGCAACCAAATCAATGGAGATCTGCCTACAATGTATTCTAGATAGCTATTTCTAGATCTGATATCTGATTTAGAATATTTGACATCACATCACAGAGATAACCCGATTCATAATATATACCCAAGTAGACAGTGTTCCTCGAATAATGTCTGTTGATTTAAATACTTATCTCATTTGATGTATATATTTGATTGATGTAGCAAACCCATACTCTAGTTAAATATTAGTAAATCCAATCATGTTTGTTTGTGAATGTTTCTAATGCTATTTGTTCAACTTACTTAGATCATTCCGTTTCCTTGCATTATTTTACCCCTTGTTAGATTTGTGGTTTGAATAAATTTGATTAAAAAGTACATTTTACAAATTAAAATTATTTATTTAAAACAAATTCCTTCAGACTTTTAGCAGCTAATAATATTCATTAACATGGAAATGAGTGTGTTTCGCCTCTGAAGTATATTTTATATTCCAAATGTTGTCCATATGTGCGCTATTCCTTACCGGTTGAAGGGAATGGATTATCTGATTAATATTAGGTTTTATTGTTACGAGAGCCTGTTTTATGTGTGTACAAGTGTTACGCTCTACCGGATGTGAAGCTGGTTATGAGTTGATTGATCACATCAGATCTAGCAAGCTGTCATCACCAGTCAGTGGTCAACTTATGTAGATGTCAGTGTCACATACAGAACTAACATCACACCTTGGTTATAACTGCCTTATGACTGAGTGACTGTTGAGTTGCCGATAAACTCTTGAACACAAAGTCACGATTTAGGTCAGACAATAGTAAAACAGGCATCGATTTTAATATGGTAATTTGATTCAGTTCAGCTATCAGTTAATTAAAACTGTCAGTGGTCTATCATATTCTTATAAATTTGTCTGTGCTGTGCAATAATCCTGAATCTTTGATACTCGAGACAAAGCCATAGATTCAAATTTACATTTGTCACAAGTCTGTGTCTTCTTTAAAACTAGATCTAATATGTCAGAAGTTGATAATTTAAACAAAATGTATTTCCAGGGAAAGAGACATGAATACAGCTAAGTGAAGTAAATAACATAAGGAAATAGCCATTCCCATATACATGTACGTTGAAATGTGTGAAAATCAGGTTATTAAAAGACTCTTAAAACAGAATTTGACAGTATCTCGTAGAATTGCCATGACCTAAACATATATTAATTGTATCTTTGAGGCAATAGTTGATTTTTCAGCATCAAAACTAAATATGGTGTTAATACAGAGTAAAGTACCATTTTATATAAATGCAGATAAATTGATACATCATCACATTTATTACTCCCATGTTTACTACCACACACTAGATTTAACATAGTTGGACCTATAATATGGAATGTTAGATAACTGAAGACTTTGTATAGTCAGCTAAAGTAAATGGGGATAATTTTGAATGAGACTGTAAAAAGAAAAACGTAAACATTTACTTTAAAATATCTAATTTAGCCAACACGCTGACTTCCATCAGATGATGCGAACTGACCTTTGAGGAATTTTGTTACACCATCGAGACATTCTGGCGACAATTCATTATCTCCAAAACTGCCAAGAAGTTCACTGATAATGATGTCGGCTTTTTCTGGAGCTTGCCATTCTCTCATATCTGTTGATACTATGGTGACCTGGTCACCCCACATCTCATACTTAAGGTTCTCTAATCTGCAGAACAAATAGAAACAGAACTATATCAGTTAATAACAATAATATTTGACATTAATATTCAACTGTGGAATCTTTTGTGTCGTGTTTCAAACCAAGAACACTTAATCTTATAACTTTATACTTAGCTTAAAGGGGAACTTTGCTCTATTTTCATATCAATAAATGACTTTTTCTTTACACTATATTGTCAATCATTAAATAAAAGTTATTATCAACATGTTTATGTATAAAAACCGCTGCGTTCTAATATAGTTTTCATGCATGGAAGACGGTCTGATAATCTGCGGCAACTGAGCTTCGAAATTGGCGCCATTTATTTTCTCGACCTTGACCTTGCCTTGTGACGTCACCAGTGCTTAGCTCTGTGAATCATCTCGTATATCCTTGTATGTTTTAAGCAACAGAAAAACCATCAAAATGCTGACTTGTTGCGCACCAAACTGTCTGCTTACGGAGAAACCAAATCCTGGATACTCCTTTTTCACGCTGCCATGAGATAATAAATTTAAATTGGATAGTTGGTTGAAGAAACTAAAATTATTTCATCCCCCTGCAAGACAAGTTCGGATCTTTCAATGTCATTTCAAGCCTGATTTTTTCACATTTTGTTATGGTTACATAGATGGTCATCTTTGTACAGGATTAAAAATATAAGACTAGGTCCATGTAGTTGGTTTCTCATTTAGGTAACATGGATACATTTGTATTTGCCATATTAACTCCCTTAAAATATGTTTCCTTCGAAGAAATTTTTTTTCCTAATGTTTGTACCACATAATGTTTGCACTTTAGTTTTAATTATTGATACAAAATCACTTGGTGCCTAATGTGAAATGTAACATGGACTATTTAATTATCTGCCAACCAATTTAGCAAGATATATACATCTGAATTAAGTTGATTATTTTGAGCTACAAAATAACTTTTAGCCAACAAATGCTTCCTTCTTGAATCTTAATTGGGCTAAAAGCATTAACGTGTAACACCTACATGTTCATTTCACAAGCTAGTGAAATATGTCTATTTCAAATAAGAAATTGTCTAATTACAGCCAATAAATGAATCAAACATTTTTATTGCATGGGTATCTAATTCATGAAAATTGGGGTGGGGTGGATTATATGGATAATGTATAAATATACAAGAAAATATGTTTTATTCATGGATCAAATTAGTTGTAATATTGATTAAACATTGAAGTGGAATTATTTGAATTGCCTTGAAATATACATATTAATCTTGTAACTTGTGAAAAACTAATGACTATAGAAGTTGAATGTTTTGTCAAAATGACTTCACTTTGTGAAGTATATGTAGATGCTTATTTTTTGTTTAAACCATATCTCATATTGACAAGGATATATATTACCTAGCTGTCTCAATAAAATGTGTTGCATGTGTGTAATATCATTGACATGATACAGCTATGTATCAAATATTGTAATAAGAACAGAATTAAGTCATTTAATATATATATATATATATATATATATATATATATATATATATATAAGGTGTGTAATGCCACAGAATCAGAATATTTTTTGAAATGTGAAAGTACTGAATATAAAAGAACTGTAAAATATTAACAGTTCATTTATCAGACTAAATAATTTCATGATATCCCTCATATACACCATCTTCTTTGGGGTATGTGTTTCTTATTGATTGTTGAACCCATGATGGTATAGTAATTTTGTTTTTGGGGCCAGGTTTTCAATAAACTCAATAAGTGAACTGCCTGTATGATCTGTAAAGAATCAAACATGAATAAAGTGTTCTTCGGTGATGTGAATTTTGTCTTCGTTATTTAAATTCCTGAGTAGATTTAAAGTCTAGAACAGATCTACAAATACAATGTCTGAAGTAACAAGATCTAAGCTGCATGTATATGTTTTGATAATTAACAATAAAAGGTACATTCTATAGACGCTAGCTGTAGGCCTTGGAACGCATTGTTCGCACGAACACCATTCTGCAATGACAGCTGACGGCTCCAACTCGGTGTTGATTGTTCTCGGTATTTATGAACTCTGTTTCTGTGTCACTCTTAGTACTTTCAGTAATTGATAAATCAGAATTATAACATACTGGTTCAAAATCATAAGGTGGAATATTTGAGGCTATGACGGGGTAATTATGACAATATACAAAGTAATCCAATACAAGAATCCGGTATGTTTACATGTTGGAACCATAACCGAAAGTCGGTATGCTAAGCACTGGTGACCTATCGCTCGCTGATTGGCTGACAAATCTTGGAGCTGGAGATTAATAGCTTCAAATAATACTGATAAATCTGGTGGAATTTTACTATAAAATATGCTTTCTCGTTGCTAAATACAAAAATGCCAGTAGTAATCGGCAGAGAAACCCATACACTTTAAAACAGGCAGCATACATTGGCAATAACCAAACCTGAGCCAAGTACTGCTTTAAAGGAATTGTCTAACTTCATTTCAAATTTTCATGACCAATAAAGCTATATCCACAAATATCATAAATGATGTCAAAATGTGTAAACGATCACCCACATTTTAAATAATCTAATTTAAAGTGCTGATTAATTGACTTTTAATGGCCTGTGGGTGCCGCCATTTTGAAGCTAAACAGAGACTGGAAGCTCCTGAATGCTGATGTCACTTGAACCCAGGTAACACAAGTGTGAGCAAAGAATTGGTCCAGAACATAATGCAATTATCTTGTTAAAATTACGTCATGAATGACGTACAACCTTGCCATTTTGAGCCAGAATGAACCTTAGAAGAGGAAGATGATTCCTATTGTTTCGAAGAAAGCGGAATCATTTAAGAAACCTCGAGGAGAACCGGGAACACTGACTGTTGTCTGTGTGAACTCTGTGAACCAATGGATTCTGAGAAGGAATCTCTTTGTTGACATTCTGTGCAAAATTTGAACTGTATTTTAGCTGATTCAAATGTGAAATGTATATCACAACATCCCAAATGGCCGAGATATTAATGCTCAAGAGTCAGTCTAGTGAATGCTCATATGACATCATAGCATTTGACTTTTCTCCTTTCTACCTTCTAATCTGTTTGGTGGCCCTCCAGTAATTTGGATTATTTCCCTATATCTATGGTATCAGATATATTTCGTGATTATTATTGTAGAATGTTTTGTTACTATTCTAAGCATTATATATTTAAAAAATTTTTGTTTGAGGGTGAACTGTCCCCTTTAAGCTGAAGACTTTATTACTTTGTCCTCTGGTTTATGGACATTTATAATCCCAAATTATTAATAACCCAGTCACTCGTACAATAATGATACAAGTCAATTATAGTGGATTATTTATCAGTCATCCATGTTTTTTATGATCATAATGGTTATATGACTGGCCAATAGATAAAACGAAGCAGGGTTCAAATCCCAGCATATTCTATTTTCACTGTATTCAGAGACTGATTGACCTATTTAACATACCATATTTAATCACACATGGCTTGATAAAAACATTTCTTAAGTTATTCACCTTTTAGAACTAACTCGCCACTTAGCTAAAGTTGAACCAAGCAGTGAATTCATAAATAAAAACTAGATCCCAGGTTTTTCATGTTCCATTTGGCTAATAATTTTCCATGTTCAGTGACAGTATTACTGAGACTAAGTCTATACTTACAGTTGATACTGTGACATTAACATCACAACAGTTGATAACTTGACACATATGTCACCATAATTGACACCTAGACACTAACATCACAAGAGTTGTTATCTTGACACTTACGTCACAACAGATGATCCCTTGGCACTTACATCACAACAGTTGATACCTTGACACTTACATCACAACAGATGATACCTTGACACTTATGTCACAACAGTTGATACCTTGAACTTACGTCACAACAGCATTTGGATTCTTCTCAACAGCATAAATAAAAACTCGTGTCTCAGCCTTCTGAGCAGCATTCAGTGAGGCAGTGACTAGAGGTCCTCTCCCAGCACCAAGTACCATCAGAACTCTGAAGAGAAAAAACCCCAAACCAATTATAATCCATATAGAATCGTAATATATCATGCTAAAACACATTAATTCAGCTCCTTAGTGTCATGTCATCATCATATTAAGCAAAGGTACTGGCAACAAAAGTAATGACAGAAATTTGTTTTATTGACAATTGTTCCTACTACTAGCCAGAAAGATCTTAATATTCATAAAAATCAAAACTTCAGAATGACCAAAAACATTTAAGCTAAATTTTTCTCTGAATTAAGAATAAATAATGCCTTATAAATGATGTGATACTATCTACAATAACTATATTAGTAAAATTGAAAAGTACAAAACAATTTTACATTGTAATTAAACAGTCTTTATGTAGAATGATTTAAATTATTTTCAGTGAAAATGTTAGTGATGCTAAAATTCATTCAGTTAAATCTTGACTGTAGTGATTGTTTAAATTATGTTTCTCCAGTTGGATTATGCCTAAAGTCATATTTGGATGGGGGAGTGTTCGTTTCTGATGTAAAATACCTAGTGACTGGATGAATTGTTTGAACTAATCAGGGATTGTTTTACAAATAATCTAAGCCTCTGGGTATTTAGATTTCAGGGAGAACCAGCCAATATGTGAAAATTATGAGAATTCATCAAACATTGATTTAATCTCAGTCTGATGTTGATGTATCAGTGATACATTTAACCAGGAACCAAGATGACGATGGTGATGATAATGATCCAACATTGGAATGGAGTGATTGATTTTTGGGAGTCAATGTTGACACATTCAGAGGAAATCCCAGACCTAGATGCCCAGAACTATTTAATCCCGAACTGTTTGATTTGATGGCAAAATGAAACCAACAAATATGCAGTCAAAAGGACCTGATCCAAAATGGTGTAATGTCAAAAGGGCCCGATCCAAAATGAGGTAACATCAAAAGGGCCCGAGCCAAAATGGTTTAATGTCAAAAGGGCCTGATCAAAAATGGTGTAACGTCAAAACGGCCAGAAGAAAGAAATAGACTTTTTCTTTCAACTATTTAATCCCGAACTGTTTGATTTGATGGCAAAATGAAACCAACAAATACGCAGTCAAAAGGACCTGATCCAAAATGGTGTAATGTCAAAAGGGCCCGATCCAAAATGGTTTAACGTCAAAAGGGCCTGATCAAAGATGGTGTAACGTCAAAAGGGCCTGATCAAAGATGGTGTAACGTCAAAAGGGCCTGATCAAAGATGGTGTAACACAACTGATACTGAAATGAAGGCCTATATTGCTTTTCAAATAGTGATGGGAATTATTTCTGTCCAAAATCGGAACATGTGTTTTTTGAAAGTTAACTTATTCGGGTCTGCAGGGATCAGATAATTGATTATAGGGGAGGCTAGACAAACTGAACCAATATTTTCATGTTTCTGATGTCAGCCATAATTTGACACTGCGACAACCAATGCTAGACCAAAAACAAAAAACTGGGAACACATGAATGGTCTAGACAATAAGGATCATTTTAGATCCAGTTACAACTTTGCAAGTATTTGTTTTATTGTATTGTCAATGTGGCTATAAGTTCATCAAACAAAGACAAAGATTGCAATCAGTTGGATTTCAAAAACTAATTGGTGACTACTCATATGAAAGAAAGGGGGCCCTAGAAGAAGTTCCAAAGGTCCAAAGTGCCATGCACTAGCCTATAGATTTGGAGAAAAAGAGAGTGAAACATTAGAAGAGAACAAAACAAAATGGATGTGAAGAGGGCAAAATGAAACTCTACATCAGTTGTTTCAATTCATATCATCTTGAACACCTCCGTCAGTTTATTTGAACAAACCTCCTGGTGTATAGGTGCTGATTTATTTGCTCATATTTTATCACATTAAATTGTTTAGTTGATTTAATAAACTGTAAATATAATGATTTTTTGCAATATTTTTTTTGGTCAGAACATTTCATGCACTTATCTTTTATATATATGTTAATCTGTATAATCAGGCAAAGTGTATAAAATGTCAGTTAGCAATACACGTATTACCTGAAAATGTCAGTTAATATTACTTTAGAACCATCCTATATCTAACATTTTACTCTTAACATCATCTATGACATCACTACAATACATGATATAATATTATCACCAACATAAATGTAACAAAGACTTTGATATAAAGGAACAAATCATTATAATATATATTGTACGCAATATTGGACCCAAAATTGATCCTTGCGCCGCACATTTTAGAAATCACCATCCATTCACTTATTGAACTTATTAAGTTTTATCTCCTGATGTCTATTATAGAAATAATTCATAACAAAGGAACATGTATGTTCACTGACACCATAACTATACGATTGTGCTCAGCCAAAATAGTTACGTCAACTTAATGTGCTACATAATTCTTAATGCCAATAATTGGTATAATAATTATTGTGTGAGCTGTACATTATGGTAGGACAAATAAAGACAAGAAATAGTTCTCTGACTTATGTCACATGTCATCGAGTTACCAGAATTAAGATGTTTAATGTGCAGTATTAAAATGGCTGCTTAATTGGTCAAATTAACTGTGTTAATAATAGTAATACATGATATTTATATAGCACCCTATCCAGTTAGATAACTGCTTTAAGGTGCTTTACAGTATTATTATCCCTTACTCATATCTGTTTCAATCCATAACACACCTCAACTCCCAAGGAAGCATACAATACATGCTGTCATTATAGGGCCCAGTGATATTGAGAGATATAGCCATCAGGTCTTGTCAGGTTCTCATTTCTGGCCATATGACAGCATTGCAGCTATGGAGCCTCGAACCTGTGACCCTTCAGTTATGAGTCTTATGGTCTAACTAACTGCGCCATCATGGCTCATTGTGGTGTATAGATTAACAAGATATTTGTACTCACATCATACTATCATCTTCCTTCTTCTTTGATACCAAAGCACTGTATACAGCCTGTGGTGAAGGAGCATTATAAAGATTGTCATACGTCGCTTGAAAGACATATCTATTAATCCAATAGCACAGGTGACCCCCACCCACCCCCCATGCACATACAGAGGATCATACATTGTGAAAAAGAACAATAATTATAATTAACTGACAGCTATTGAACAAGAGAGTGACTGACAAATATAATCATGTTGATAAATGATGATTAAACTTTGCTTTAAAATATGTCAGAATGATAATTTTTGTTTATTATTAATATTGGAAATGGTGATGTTACCTTCTGATACTGTGAGTATTTTACAGGATCTTTCTCAAATACCTCGTAAGTCTGAGATTCTAGATTATCCATGAGTGGCTAAAATAAGACAAGAGTACTGCTATTAATATTATGCGCAATTGTGTTATTGCTATCTGCATGTTATAATTAAGACATACTAAATATAATCCGGTAAACACATACAATATAAACTCATGTTATAGGCAAACAAACACAATATAAACTCATGTTATAGGCAAACAAACACAATATAAACTCATGTTATAGGCAAACAAACACAATATAAAATCATGTTATAGGCAACCTAGTGATCAGGTTTGTAACTATTTAATGAGTTCAGTATCAAAATCTTTTTTGTTATGATTTGATAAATAATTAAGATTGATGGGGTTCTTTAACTCTGCTAAAAGATTCTGAAATTAACATGAAAGTAGCTGAGTTGACGGGTATATTGTTAAATTGCTCTAATATCTGGGTTAGTATGACATCTTTCTTTATTTAGATTAACATTGAATAGAAAAGTTAATACATTATTAGTGACAACTAGGTCACCATCAACAAAATGATTTAGGTGTTAAGTTTAACTTAGATCTATAATATTTAATGGAACATCACAGATGGCACTGAAGGTAATATATCTGGTGCAATAAAGTGACAGATGGCAGTGAAGGTGATATATCTGAAGTAAGAAAGTGACAGATGGCAGTGAAGATGATATATCTGAAGTAAGAAAGTGACAGATGACAGTGAAGGTGATATATCTAAAGACTAAAGTAATAAAGTGACAGATGGCAGTGAAGGTGATATATCTGAAGTAAGAAAGTGACAGATGGCAGTGAAGGTGATATATCTAAAGTAATAAAGTGACAGATGACAGTGAAGGTGATATATCTGGTATAATAAAGTGACAGATGACAGTGAAGGTGACAACCATTTGGACAAACTCACAAAAATATTTCCAAAACATCTACTTTCATTACAGTTATGACAGAAATTTACTGCACATACAGTTTCATAAATTAAGGGATATTATTACGTCTCTAAGATATCAACAAAACTTGTATCCTGTGAGCACTATTAAGACAAAAGATTTCAGATTTATTTATTTTTAGTTAGGGTATGCAGCATATTTGGGGGAATTAAGTAATGGGGGTACTTTGCTATTGGTACAGTAGGCGCCCATGATGATGCAGACCAGTATAATATGGTTAGACCTTGGACCCCGATTCATGGGAGCCATGACAGTGCATTTCCAGGAAATGGGATGAAATCTGCCACTGGCTGATCAAATTTTTCAAAATAATTTGAACGCATCTTCACAGTTTGTAATTCACACATAAAAACACAGCCAATGGCCACAAATTACCCACAAATAGATTTATTGATCACACCCTTAATTACACATCATCTTGGCTCAATCACAACCTCATTTATTGTGTGAATCCACCCATTAAAAAAATCCCTTTTGTTAATTCACAGCTATTGCGTATGTTTTAGTTATTGCAATTAGGAATTATATTTTATGCATAAAAAGGGCATAAAAAGTGTTCTGATCATATATACAATACTGACAAAACCATGCTCTACTACAAGACAAGACACTAGCTCTCAAGACCAGGCATCAGTGGCTTCAGAGAAAAACGCCGGAACATAGGGAAAGTAAATCGGGGGTGGGGGTGGTTTGGCTCAGTGAGCCCTGAGAAAAATTTTTTTTGGCATTTTTAGGACGATCTGATACTATTGAGTGGTCTTTCACAAGATAAATTTTCTTCAAATCATCAGTTTGACCCACTCCACATTTTGGTGGATAATAAATTTTTTTACATGCAAACACAACATAATGGTTCAACAAAGGTATTTTCAATACTCTCATCTAAGGCCAATGTTTTCTGAATACTTGTTTTACACACCCGCCGATTATAGCTGAAACCCGAAATACCTTCCCCCCTTGACGTCATAGTCTAGATTCCTCTGTTGCTGTACGAATCATTACATCGAGCAATGCAGTTTGCCGTATCCGCAGTGATACGCAGCCGCATGATGAATCGTATGCTGTACCTATACAAATGGAAGCATTCTTGTCTGTTTACGTGCTGTTCTATTTTTGCAGCAAGCGATTTGTGTAATTCCATATGCACCGTGTGTTCCCATGGGTTTTCAGTCGCTCATGCCAAGAACATGGCAATACAACAGAAATACAGATAGCAAAGAAAAAAAAATATCAGGTGTGTGTCAGTTACTTCCCTAAAACAGATTACACTTGAAAAATTCCCCAAAATACATATACAATTATTATTAAAACAATATCCTGTTCTTACAGCCTTGAATGTTTATTCAGGAATATATAGATTTTTAAGCCAAGAATATGGATAATCAGTCCAAATTGCTGCTTTCTCTGTTGGAAACGGAGCAACATAACTTGCTACTGATTGGTATTGATACCAGCTTCAAGAAGGAGAATACCACAATCTGACCAAGGAAAGAGAATTTGATGGGGAGAAATTCCAACAATATTTCAGACTGACCAGAGAATTCAAAATCCCACCAAATTGTTCGGGTAACATGTGCCCCATATATCATATTCTATATTCCCCAGTGTGTTTTTTACAAGCTGCTGAACAAAGCAATTCAGTTTGCCGTATTCATATCAAAATGCAGCTGCATGACAAATCATATGCCATACCCGTACATATGGAAGTGCTCTCGTCTATTTACATGCCGTTCCATTTTTGCCATATATATGGAATCTTAGCTTAAGATGCAGTACTAATATTTGATTCGCATAAATGAATATCGTTCGAATATTTTCCTGTTTATCGTCACAAAATTGGTCTCACCCGGTGACATTATTCGGAGCGAACGGACAATATCGCGAACACAAAAAGCAGCAGACAAGAGATTTGATTTGTGTGTCACACCCGCCACACACCAGGCAGAGATCAAAGTTAAAAAAATGTTACGAGCGCTGGTCATCAGAGTGATGCTGCATGTGCGGTGGCCTGTCTGTCTCTAATTGATTCACTCAGTGATCCTCAACCACACACAAATATAAGGCCCAGTAAAAGAGAAACTAGTTAAGCCGAGATTCAATATACAATGGCATGTGAATCCGAAATTGCGGTAGGCATGTGTTTCGGACACCACAATCACAAAACCTTAATCTAGGCTGTGAAAAAATGGAATATCGACAAAAAACGGAAACCTCTCATTCATCTGAAAACATTTTCATAGACATTTATCTGTGCACATGCACCTATGAATATTCATTTATTGGTCCATATATTTGCTACATTTATCTGAAAAACATGCACTATTTCTGGCAGATGAATATCACCAATAAAACCCCGATGGTGCTCGTTCTCACTTCGTGGTCTACCTATAGCTTGTTGACCCCAACATCTGTGTTATAACGGGGGCCTACTGTATTACAATTTTATATTAGTTTTCTGATTATATGTAAACAAAATCCCACAAAATGGTTGTCTTGCCATTTTATAAATGATAGGCTGTTTATAATTTATGTTAAAGTGTTATGCTATGAAAGAGAATGTGAGCACTGAATAAGTATGAGATAAATCAACATTTTAATAAGTACTATAAGACAAATAACATATGAACATATTTAGCATATAATCAACACATATAAATAATATCCAAGTTAATATAAATCCATCTTTGCTGTCATGAAATATATCCATTTATTTTGACATTCACATAACCCGGGACTGATGTCAATAAAATCTGGTTTGGAATTTTTTTACATTGAGCAAATTAATAGGAATATCAATAAGGCATAGTATTAATGGCATCGTGCAATAAACATGGTATGCCTTCAGATGATGTTGATGATGATTGATGTTTTACAGCCACTTTTGTGCACAGGGTAGGCTAAATGGACCGAGCGACCTCCTAAGGTAATAAAGCGAAGTCAAGGATGAAACAACCTTCAGATAGGTATGCCTTCAGAAACATTTAAGAAACTAAGATTTCTTTAATGATAAAGGAAGAGTGAGTGAGGGTTGGGTTCAGATATTAAGATGTTACCTGTAAAGGACACTGTAAATAATCTTCATAACCTTTAGCAAATCTTGATATGTTATCAGGTGGATCTTGTGTCTGAAGGAGAAATTATGACTTTATTGATCAATAAATTAACCACTGATTGCAACAACAACAACAACAACAATGTAAAATAACAACAAATATGTACATTAGATCAATAAATATAATAACTAATTTCATTATTTTATTGATGACAGTGTACACAATAATAATTGTATGGAATGTTATTTCAATGTTCACACACGATTAATGAGGTATCCATAAAGCATAATACTCTATATTCAGATACTGATACACAAAACATCAAATCATTATAGGGATATCTTGCGCAAAATAAAATTCCAGTCATTATTAATACAACTATATATCATATTAATATATCTATCCATTTGTTTTGACCTGTCAATTCATAAATATAGAATTTCATACCTGCCAGAGATGATCCAGGTACTGCTGATATGTCTTAATACCCTTTTCAGGATGACGATCTGCTCCAGATACGATCATCTGGACATCCAACTGTACGATATAAAAAGATAACAAGTTAATGTTACATAGAAATTATAATTGTTCAACTACTATTAGTACAAATAGTAGTAACTATGTGTTTACTTATTATAACAAAAAGTAAAGGTTTGGATATAATAAAGTTTAGTCATTGACTCCAATTGTTTGACCCATACCTAGAGTTTTCCATCACACTTCTGGAGACATAATCCCAAAATATGTAAATAGGTATTAAATTTTGTTTAATCCACTGTTATAATTTATATTTTGTTCAATATAATTACGAAAAAGAGTGCAAAATAAAAAGATCATTATTACACGTTATTTATTAAGCGTTTAATCAGTGCAATCCAATAACTCATCTTTCAATGTCAACATAGTATCTCTTATAAAAATTAATGCATTTCAGATGCTTGCTTCATCAGGTTTATTCTACATTGATATCAACAAGTCAAACATATTCTTAGTAAACGGAAGCCAAATTTTGATATTGGGGACAGTGTTTAATTTATCTCTGACAAGAAATTACATTTCGTGTGGCAGATTACAATTAATGTGCTACAAATCAGATATAAAAGATGTGATCACAATTAAGTAATCACACTCAGAGAATACACATTATTTACTTGATAAGATCTAGACCAACAAGTAAACATCGTATGGTAGTATCACCGAGGTGGAACTCACGTCTGTATAACCAACAGTTAGCTGCTAACTGGCTAATGCTAACTGGCTAATACTTACTCAACTTGTATGGAAAGCATCCCAGACACATTTCAATGTGGTGCTATATAAACCACACAATATTATTATATTGTGAGTAAGATGTGTACAAATAAAGAAATATGGTTATACGTTTACATATGAATCAGATCTGAATACTCCAAGATGAAGAGTTCTCTACTGTAAAGTTCTACTCCATAGATTGTCCACGGGGATGATGATATGAATCAGATCTGAATACTCCAAGATGAAGAGTTCTCTACTGTAAAGTTCTACTCTATAGATTGTCCACGGGGGATGATGATATGAATCAGATCTGAATACTCCACGATGAAGAGTTCTCTACTGTAAAGTTCTACTCCATAGATTGTCCACGGGGATGATGATGATATGAATCAGATCTGAATACTCCAAGATGAAGAGTTCTCTACTGTAAAGTTCTACTCCATAGATTGTCCACGGGGATGATGATATGAATCAGATCTGAATACTCCAAGATGAAGTTCTCTACTGTAAAGTTCTACTCTATAGATTGTCCACGGGGATGATGATATGAATCAGATCTGAATACTCCAAGATGAAGAGTTCTCTACTGTAAAGTTCTACTCCATAGATTGTCCACGGGGATGATGATATGAATCAGATCTGAATACTCCAAGATGAAGAGTTCTCTACTGTAAAGTTCTACTCTATAGATTGTCCACGGGGATGATGATGATATGAATCAGATCTGAATACTCCAAGATGAAGAGTTCTCTACTGTAAAGTTCTACTCCATAGATTGTCCACGGGGATGATGATATGAATCAGATCTGAATACTCCAAGATGAAGAGTTCTCTACTGTAAAGTTCTACTCCATAGATTGTCCACGGGGATGATGATATGAATCAGATCTGAATACTTCAAGATGAAGAGTTCTCTACTGTAAAGTTCTACTCCATAGATTGTCCACGGGGATGATGATATGAATCAGATCTGAATACTTCAAGATGAAGAGTTCTCTACTGTAAAGTTCTACTCCATAGATTGTCCACGGGGATGATGATATGAATCAGATCTGAATACTTCAAGAGGAAGAGTTCTCTACTGTAAAGTTCTACTCTATAGATTGTCCACGGGGATGATGATATGAATCAGATCTGAATACTCCAAGATGAAGAGTTCTCTACTGTAAAGTTCTACTCCATAGATTGTCCACGGGGGATGATGATATGAATCAGATCTGAATACTTCAAGATGAAGAGTTCTCTACTGTAAAGTTCTACTCCATAGATTGTCCACGGGGATGATGATATGAATCAGATCTGAATACTTCAAGATGAAGAGTTCTCTACTGTAAAGTTCTACTCCATAGATTGTCCACGGGGATGATGATATGAATCAGATCTGAATACTCCAAGATGAAGAGTTCTCTACTGTAAAGTTCTACTCCATAGATTGTCCACGGGGATGATGATATGAATCAGATCTGAATACTCCAAGATGAAGAGTTCTCTACTGTAAAGTTCTACTCCATAGATTGTCCACGGGGATGATGATATGAATCAGATCTGAATACTTCAAGATGAAGAGTTCTCTACTGTAAAGTTCTACTCCATAGATTGTCCACGGGGATGATGATCATATGTTGGTATTTACGGTTTGACAGTATAGCGATAAATCTCAAGGTCACTGATTAAAAATATTTCACTACTTTTTAGGATAAAAAGCTATTCATTATAATTTCATTAATGATCTTTACCTTAATATGGACTTATGTTATATATTCTGTTAAATTAATTATCACAAATAAACGATCTGCTCCAGGAATATGCCCCAATACTGACCTTGAACAACCGCTTGATGATTTTCTGGTGTTCTTTAGACAGTACAGGGAATCCCTTTTTGTTTGTCATAAACACAGATGTAGAGATGATAGCAGCTTTAACTGGTTCTCCATACCAACGATCCATTATTTCTGATGGAGGAAGGTCAGCTGTGATCTCTAAGGCCAGACCAATCTTCTTGCTCGTGTCACATAAAGTACGTAGTTTGTTCCACCTAGATTAAATCCAGATATTTTAATGAAGATTTAGCATTCAAGCTAAATTAATCCATTAAAATATGATGACTGGTTGCTGTGATCATTATTTATTGATGTAGTGAGCTATACGGTTGATCTGTCTATAAAGTATAATAGACTTACTACAAATACTTGCAGTTAAGTCGATTTTTGGGGGGAGGGAAAAGGGAGTTCTCAGAAGTACCTCAACTTACATGTGTGTCATATTTCCTACCAGCTGAAGGAACGACGTTTTGGGCCATCCTCAATGCACAACATTATAAGATTCAACCGAACAAGAGCCAGAACAAAATCGCCACATCTCTGCCTACTAATCTATTATTATTTAATAAACAACGATTCTTTTTCACCAAACTGTTATTTGGATTTCCTAAAGATATGCCGGTCTTTATGTAATAATACTTGATAGCCACACGCTGTTACCTAATTGACCTCCAGATGATTAGCGATACAATAGAAATCACTGCTCACATTGCAAACCTTCCTCCACAGGTGAATTTACGATCAGGCATGTTTGGTGTGACATGCTTGTATACTAGTTACAACATCGGTGTTATACCACCTGAACAAACTGGTTAAGGGTGAAATGCGCTAATTATAGAATGGTTCGATGACAGAGGGTGATAAACCACTACCAGCTGCCAGTAATCTAAAGAGACCATGGATTCCTGTGGCCATCGGGTTGGCTAAACCTGTGTGAGAGCGAATTCCCTAAGAAACGTCCTACACAAAGTGTGGTATTTCTAACAAGACGGATTGAACAAAAGACGATGCCCTCTATGAATCTTTTCTTTAAAACTGGCAAGCAAATACTTGAGAAGTTATGCGGTGAGCAGAAGTCTGAGGAAAGAATTACGGGGTAAAGAATTGACCCAGACTAATACACGAGTATTTACGGTATGTAACTTTTTGCCAATAAATACCATTTCCAAGTGTCATATTTCCACTCCATCTCATCGCCAGACAAATGACCTTCACCTTGTATAACATCATCACATTGGTCCAGGGCTGACTTCAGAGGTATTTGCATCCAATACTGAAAATAAATTTAAAATAGTTAGATTATATCAGTTCTAATAAAAACTAATAATGCCATAGAAGTATTGACAAAACAATTAAAATGCTGACATAGTATATTACAATCATTTTGTTTACAGTATTTCCTTTTTATCAGTAATTCTATTGTTGTTAGTTTGATATGCATTTCTTAAAAGAATAACACTGGGTTTTTGCTACAGATAATTATATCATTAATTTACAGTTAATTATCACAGATGTTTGTACAATATTGATCTATCCAGCGATATCATACTTTATAAAAGATGATAAAACCACCAACAATATTTAATACATACATTACAAACAAACCCAGTGACATAAATAAAACATGCAAGATTATTAGCAAAATATTGTATGGTCAAAAGTTAGCTAACCTGGTGATTATGTCCACGTAGAATATGTTCATTAATCAGTCTCGCCATGTTGACACACTCTGTACCCTTCAACAGTATCAGAATAGCAGGTACACTGAGGTGACTGGCAAAGATCAACTCTTGTTTGAAAGCCTGATCAACATAACAATAAAACATCTGGAATCAGGGCCAGAAAAATATTTCTACAGCTCACTAGCCCCATGGCTAGTAAATTTGAATCCACTAGCCCACCAAAAAATTACTAGCTATTAAAATTGTGCTTGAATCGACGGAGACAATCGTAAATATCTGTAATAAAGACAATAATGATAAGTTTGTGGTTTTATTAAGTATAGAACAGTTCATATTTCATCCAGTAATAAATTATCTGTTTTGTTCACCAACTGGCCAGGAATTATCTTTTTTTGGTCCATTGAGGTGACGACCACCAACTACCACATATAAGCCTAAATCAAACTTATTTTCCTCACATAGGAAGCTAGCAATAATGTTCATTAACATTTTACACCCCTTAGCATTACTGTAATTTTCTCCCAATGCTACACCATTGAGCTATTGAAGCTCATAGGACCACTCGAAGTCAGCAAATGGGCGCTTCTTGTATGACATATACTAAGCTGCTCGAACGAGTGATTCCAACACTATCTTTTCTTTTCATGGAGCTGAATAACTGCTTGGCCCAAGCGGGTACCTTGAAGATTTGTCGGATGTAGATATTGTTTGATTTAACTGTAGCACAGGTGGTGGTGTGTAGAAGTGGTGTGTGTTTTCAGCGACTCAATCTGAAAATTGATACTATCTGCATGTAATGGTAATTTTCTGCATGTGACACAGAACACGATCCCTTCATCACTATTGTATTCCAACCACGGAAATAAATAGCGCCAATGTGGGATGAATTTGCGTTTCCTCTCTGTACTGGCATAACTCTTGTCATCAAACTTTCGTTTGTTTACACTTTTTGGAGTACTGGGTCCCTTCACTGTTGTTTTGGAGATCTAGCCATTATGGTACACTACAAATGTGAGTATTTTCAAAAAGGATTAAAATTCAAATGTTTTTTAAACCTACGTCGCTGGTATCATAAGTAAGACTGTAAGTAGATCTAGATTATGTCAGTATGTGGCAGCGATAGATGAGAATGAATAAGAGTGGAGGACCATCTTTTAATTATAGGCAGATTCTAAGTTTCACAGCCTATAATAAAGTGTCTGACATCTGCTATCAACCATTTAATTTGTTTTTACACATACCCCCCCCCCCAACAAATAAACACTGCCAGATCATGTTATTGTCGCCGTGTCGACATTGTGATTGTAAAGGTGGTAAGTTGGCAATGCATGTGAAAACTGTTGATAATATTAAACATATCTAAAGTGTTAACTAATATTCTCAGGCTTTATCAGAGATTATTTACGAATAAAATTAATCAAACATATATTTCTAGACAAACATTGTCTGCCATCTTGGAAGTTCCAGGCATTTTTTTCCACCATGAAGAGCTCCAAAACAGCAGAAAATCATTATACAGAAAATGAACTTGAGACTACAGCATATCTTGCCTCAAAATGCCGGTACCCACTAGCCCAAAGACATAAACCTACACGTCCCAGGCTACTGATTTTTCTGGCCCTGTCTGGAACTGATATACCAGAGAGCTCTGACCAACTGAGAAAATCAAACATAAACAAGTAAAATTATTTAGTTTCAAATAAATACTGATATTAAAAATAGCGTTCATTTAATACCTTTTCAGAATTACACCTGATTACATCATGTTTGGAATCAAGCTGTAACCATGGCGATATTTTGGCAACAATCAGAGTACTCCAATCTGAAAGATACAAAGAAGTGTTCTGTTCAGCTAACACTTGGTACTATTAACACGGAGATGGTCTTAATGTAGAAATACAAAAGCAGAGCAATTTTTTTATCTATTTTTCTACTGTATTTAAACATGTCTTAGACTAGACTAAGGAATCAATAAATTAGGTAGACACCTGAAGAATAATGATCAGGTAATTATTGCTTGATACTGAAATATATATAATGACAGCAGTTAAGTAATTACCTTGGCTGGTTAAGAGCATATCCGATCTAGTTAAGGCACCAGGTCTCTTCACAGCTGGTCCCTCAATAAACTCACGCTTGTATCGTGGATTGACAATAGGCATACAAACAAAATCAAAACTGAAAATATAACCATATAGCATACACATATTAAATCACATGCATACCCACAGTATAACTTGTCTACACCTAAACCTCAGAAAACAAGAATGTCACTCTTATGTTAAAGATTTTCTAATTTAAAAAACTATTTTTTAATATCACGTCTTGTCAATATTAACTAGACTCTCTGTTAATTTTATTGAGCATCCTCAGTTTCCTGTGTCTTAGACATCGTTATTGAATATTGGTGAAAGCAGATATAAAATAATCTTCCCAGTTTCCAACAGCTTTTTTTATAACACTTTTAAACGAGATCTATTTTTTTATTGTTTCAGTTCTTTTAAAACAGATTTTACACGTATAACAGTAATAATATTCTTTTATATATACTGGAAATCAGCAATTTTTTCAGGAGGAAAACAACAGTTATCAGGAATATTCACCAAATAATACCGCCAATATCTACATGGCTGCGTTCCAGATAACAGACGGGTCTCGGGTCGATGACCCGACAGTCTGTCATCTGCCAAGCCAGAGATATTTGTTAATTTTCCGTATAGATGACAATCTTTCCCAGGTCATCACCCTGCTGCTTCGTGGGTTGTTCTCAGCATCATGCATTGGAATCAATTTATGAATGAACTTTAATAACGTCAATCTAATCATCCAATTCACCTCACATAACAGCCAATCAGCTGTTGGAGTTTTATACACGTTGCAGCCCAGGCCAGCCACACCATGAGGGGGGAGGCTCCATTTACAGTAGGCCTACAACACATGGGATGGCACCGTTTGATGCCTCTAATCTTGTCTGGTGAATGTCTCCATGTGAGAGCTGCAGTGTGTATACACAAGGGGAACAGGTCCAGTTTCATTTATAATTGTAAATGCACACACGAAGCGACAAATTTCTTTATCAGGGACCAGGGGAATAAGAAGTCTTCAGCCAAATCAAGATCGGGTAATTGAATGATTTTATTACAAATATTGTTCAATGTTTTAAGTTGCTTTTAGTTTCACTGCTGAAATCACGGTGCTTTGGGCAATAATGTGGATTATCTGGTCACACATGGCAAAGCACTTTTATGAAATGTGGTGGATTGCAGAGGGAGTGGCACGGGTCATAAGCGATTGAATTACAAGTAATTGGTTGATTTACTCTAAATATTTTTTTTTTGACACTGTGGATTATGTGGTTAAAGCAGCATGAATACCAAAATAAGGAATATAAGGCTGAGCCTGTCTGGTATTCTGCTCTTTACGCCTATAGTGCCACATATCTTATTGCCCGACACTTTAAATATAATGAGGGTAGTGACCGCAGTTTTGGACTATCCTTTGGCTGAAATAGTTTTTACGAACTTCAAGCCTACTGTGACGCATGAGTAACTTGTTCTTGTGCCCCATGGTACATCGTCCTTCAGCTCTGAGAAAGAACATCTCGGGATCAAAATGATGTAACCCATTCATGGTTTTGAACACCTGGATACTGCGAATGAACCAAGTATATCTTTTATTTACATGCTTTAAAAGTAACAAATCACTTGGGACATGATAACCAAACAGGTTCCTTAGCATAGAACCAGCAGGCTTAAAATGTGAAGTGGACCCCACCTTATAAATTGACAGGAAAGTTATTAAGTTACATCTGCACGTGATAAATGGCGCAACCTCTGGACAGTATACACAAGAAACATCCTGCAAACTCGAAATAGTGTCACACTTATGCAAATCACACTATAATTTATTAAACAAAATACCATAATAACAGAACCTGTCAATATAATACCTTCAGTGGTGCCGTGAGTGTGGGGAATTGCCGATTGTACATATCAAATTATCACACAATATATATTTATGACCAAAGAGTATGAAATGAAAAATATTTGAATTTTTTTTGTAATTAATATTTATTCTTCAGATGGCAGAATCCATTTTAATATAAATTCTTCATTATTTTGATGACAATGACTAAAAATAAACAATACTCCTTGTATTTGAATACAGAACACACACAAAAGCTAATCAACATCCAGTATTGTTTGTTTTATGGGCTCTTAAACTTTCCAATAAACTGACACAACTCACTCCCCTGGATACAGCCCAGTTGTCGTGGTCAAGAGGAATGGAACTAGTATTCCAGCTCTGTGATATCAAGCAAGCATGGATTCTATTGTTCAATAAAATAAGTTAAAGAACCCCCCTCAGGACCACTGGTCCCATGACTTGTAATTACTGGACTGCCATAATAATGTATTGAATGAATAGAGAATTGTGTGATGATTAATGTCTACATGATCTAGTCTGTGTGTGAATAATGCAATTATATTGAAAAGGAAAATATAAGCGTGAAAACAATATGATACCAATGTGCTACATGACATGATGGCTCAGCAGCAACAGGTTAAAATACAAAATGATACATAATACAAATAATATCTTCTTGTGCTCCCGAGACATTGAAGTATACCTCGAACTCTTTCTCACAGAATCATTTCTACAACTTTTCCAGTGGAGCTTTCCCCCCAGACTGATAGGGCCAACTCGAATCCACACATGGCCAGCCGTGCGCTATATTTTTCATTAACCCTTTTATTTTTTCTGATGCCCCTCCAACCTCAAATATTACCTGGAACCCTGCACGGATGTATATATTACATTTATTGGGAAAATGCTCTGTTGGTTTCGATGAGATTCTGAAATTGATTATCAAGTTACCGATTGCATCATGCGACTTCGCTACCTTATTGGCTTTGGAAGTGTATGGATCAACTTCTGCCACTGACAACAACCATTTTAAATAGGTTAATGGCTGAATCACTGATATGAAGAATTATCTTACTATTTCTAACCTTGCTTTCATCTCCAAATTTACTAACAGGTAGTAGCAAGGTATACAGAAGAACACTTAAGACTTCATTTTGGTATAATACAGGGAACCATTTTTGCACCAAAGAATTACTGTATGTATACTAAACCAGCTGGCAAAATGATTAAATGGCATAACATTAAATTTCATTTTTATGCTGATAACCTCAAGTACAAATAACGTTAAAGCCATGTGATAAATGAGATGTTTCATTTCTATTGAAGTTGGTATTGCAGACATAAGTATTTGAATGAACAGCAACATATTGAAATTGAATAAAGATAAGACTCAATTCATTGTTTTATCATCCAAGCAACACAGTAAGAAAATTGAGAATCTTCACATTAAGGCAGTATCCAGTTACATAAATTCTTCCATTTCTGTGAGAAATCTAGGGCTTATATTGGATCACACTCTAGAAATGGATAACCAGGAAAATTTAAATATAACTTTATAAGTCCTGTTATTATCAAATAAGAAATATAGGACTTATTTATAAGCATCTAAATGATGAGACATGTCCAAGCACCTATAATTTCTTCGTTGGACTATGGCAATGCATTGTTATAAACTATCTGCCTCTCTCTGATAAACTGCCTATAGTGAGTGTAGAACTGCTGTATGTCTGGTGATACATACTGAAATAAGGGAATGCCAGTTTGGTTCCAGTTACACTGGCTCCCTGTACAAAATCCTGTTTCACACAATCAAAGTACTGAATTGAAAAGCAGCACTGTATTTAAGCAAACTGATCCAAAAGTATACACCAATAAGATCATTGCAGTTTGAGACTTGTTCACTTTTTATCATGCCAAAAGCCACAGAACAATGTAGTCTACATATTATAGAAATATTTCTGAGCATCACCACACAGGCTGTGAAATAAGTTGTCAAATCATATTAAACTTGCAGCAAGTAAAGAAATTTTGGATAATATTCTTAAAACCTACTTATTTAAATTAGCCTATTTATAATATAGAAACAAGTTACAATCATAAGAATGGCTATAGATAAATAAATATCTTTTATTTCATGATCTATTATCATGAAGCAGGGATAGCACACAAAAGTACGAGCACTTATTTTTAGTGTGGTACTGGTAGTTCATATTTCCTCCACCGCTCAGAGGAACAGTAAGGAAAGATGGAGCTGAAATGCTCCGAGAATAGTCACTTTCACAGTGTATTATAATTATGTCATTCTATTTTAATTTAGTTTTGTTGTTCGGGGAGAATCCCCAGGCTGTTGCTTAATTGACAGCCTCTATGTTGGAGTTGTTGAGAAACTTCTCCCCCACCACTCACAGGGGAGCAGTAAGGAAAGATGGAGCAGAAATACCCTGAGGGTGGTTACTGTCAGAGTGTTTTATGTCCTCAGTGGGTTTTTAATATCCCCCTTTATTTTAAATAAATCAGTGGAGATGGCAGGGCCATTTAACATGGTCATCCCCCCACGATGTTGTGAGCCAAGAAATTCATCTCTGGAACAGTTTCAACCTCTTGCGGGGTTCGAACCTGTGACCATTGGCACCGAGTGCTTAACAGCTAGGCCACCGGGGCTCACATATTTTAATTAAGTGGAGATGGCAGCACCATTTAAGGTGGCCAATATCCCACGATGTTGGGAGCTCAGAAATTAATCTGAAAGTAGACTACAACGTGCCTAACTGCAAGCCCACCAGAGCTCGTCATACTATTTTGTGGTGTTTTTGTTTTTATACTTATGACATACATTATGTACTGTTTAATCAATTTTTTTAAACTTAAAAAGAGTCATAGAGTGTTGTCCAATCATACAATGACAATCACAATGTGACAGGGAAAAGCCGGTGGACGATAAAAGGGACAATAATTGAACTCTGTTATTCGCAGTGGTCAGGGCACATCTTCTCGAGACAAGGCAACAAATCTTACCCATCGCTGAAGGCTTTACTTAGCGACGTATTTAAGTCACTAGAAAAGGTGAAATCTCTACCACAAGACAGTCTCTTCCCTTCCATCTTATAACCAACAGATAGAATAAAGCAAACTCTACTAGACACAAGATGGCGCCTCGAACGTTGACTTCCTGTTACTGTAATTTTTCATGAAATTATATACATATTTTTATATTTGATTAATTTTATTCAGGATATGTGCAAACACGTATAACATAACAACAATATGCATTCAAGAATGAGGACCACAATGGAAATAAGTGTTTTCACTTTCTTGTGCTATCCTGGCACTTTAATGTATCCATGTATTTTAATGTTATTATATATATTTACATTAGTGTACAAAATAAATCAAATCAAAACATAAAAAATTCTTAAAAACAACCCACATTATCTATAGCCTATATCATGTATGCCTAATATGACCATTTACAGAAGCGGATAACTATTTACAGGCATATTTATACGACAAGGCATTACTATTTATTTATTATTTTCAGGCTTGTCATTGAAGGGGGACCCCCCCCCCCACATACACACACACACACACACACACACTAAAATAGCATGCTGGAGAGAGAGAGAGAGAGAGAGAGAGAGAACAGGCTCGGCATTGTTGATCTTCCAGTTTGGGGATCGAAAATCGTGCCAGTATAGGGGTTGTATGTGGTCATGGGATATTCCACTCTTCATTAAAATACTGCAGTCGAAGTCGTTTCAACCACTGACTCTAAGGGTTTATTTTTGTTAAATGTATAAATCGATATAATAATAATAATGGCCGAAATAGCAGTTATTTTAAGTGGTTTAATTAGCTACCTCAAATAAGGAAGACACATATGGTCACCACTAGGACTTAATTCTAAACGAATTTAGAATTTACAATAGATGACATATTCGGTGGAGTAAACCTTGCCAGTTGCCTGGTTGGGCGAAAAACTCCCCCTACAATAGTGCCACGTACGGCCGGGATTCGAATCTCCGACCTCTTTTATTTCATGATCTTTTATCATGAAGCAGGGATAGCACACGAAAGTGCGAGCACTTATTTTTAGTGTGGTACTGGTAGTTCATATTTCCTCCACCGCTCAGAGGAGCAGTAAGGAAAGATGGAGTTGAAATGCTCCGAGGATAGTCACTGTCACAGTGTATTATAATTATGTCATTCTATTTTAATTTAGTTTTGTTGTTCGGGGAGAATCCCCAGGCTGTTGCTTAATTGACAGCCTCTATGTGGGAGTGAGTGAGTGAGTGAGGCAGCATGATCATTAAGATGGTAAGCTAAATGGGCTGAGCGACATCCAAAGCTAATGAAGCGAAGTCAAAGATGAAACAACCTTCAGATGTGCCCACGCAGAGATTCCAACACGGGTGACAGTGATCTGTGGTCCAACGCGCTACCGCTAGACCACGGAGGCGTCCCCCACGAATAAGAAAGTCCTATACGCTCTTATCCACTAGGCCACCGATGTTCTAATAAATTAATGATTGACCTGGATTAGATTTGTTTAGGGTTATGTGAGCCCCACCTCGTAAGATGATACAAGGAAGTATGAACGTTTTTTGCCTGTGCACCTGGTCAAGTACGAAAATAGAATGGAGCCGAAATGTCCCCGAGGCAGATGATCTCAAATTGTTTTATTTCTTTACACGCTATTTAACATCATGATCATACTTTTAAATCCTATCAGATAGTAAGTATATAGTGCTTTTTATTAATTCATGATGCCATTTAAACACGATGTAGTGAGCTGGGAAATTATTACTTAGATATATTTCGACAAGTTTGTGGAATCGAATCTGGATATAGTAACTGTTAGTTAGCACCATGGCATGTGCTGTGTAACTGCTAACATTAATATATATATATATATTAGATTTATTTAGAAACTAAACATATGTAACTTATACAAAATAATTACAATGTTGTAATGAATCATCGTTTCATTAATTATAATAACATTGACGGTTTTTATATTTATGTGCTAATTAAGGTAATTAATTTGTAGCCAATTGTTGATGAATCACTAATGTTCCACTTCTTTATGAATATTAATATTCATAAATTGATATTAGTATTTTTCTTATCGGGACTGATTAAGATAGCTATGGCTTCTTATCCAAGATTGTTAAGTTCTCTAAGCAGCTAGTTAATTGTATTTGACATTGATTAAACTGCTGTGTGTGTGTGTCGGTTATAAACAATATATCCTAGCTCTCATTAACTGGATGTTGTTTATGGCCAAATGACACTTTATATGTGTCAAATATTAACGAACAAACATTGGTGATTAGTGGGATTTAGAAATATGTGGCTATATATAGTATATGTGCGTATGTGAATTGATAGTTTTAATGGGTTTGTAGTAGATAATATAAACAGTTTATCAGTTAAATAGAAGTGTTCAGCTCCATAACTTGTTACGTCATTATTATCAGTGTAAATGTTGGAGGGTATGTGAGAATGATGAAGGACGTAAAAACTAATATAAGACATCGATTGTTAAAGTGATAAATAATGTGTATAGTCACCGTCAAAGATAAACTTGGAGGGGCGTTTAAAAGAAATTACATACGGATAACACTCCACCCCATCATCCACTATATATATACTGCGACTAATTCTAAATACATTAAGAATTTAGAATATATGGCATATTCGTTGGAGAAAACCTTACCAGTTGCATGGCTGGAACCTGCAACCTCCCGCAGAGAATGACCATAGGTAAATAGTCTCACGCTTTACCCATGAGGCGATTATATATATATATATATATATATATATATATATATATATATATATTATAATATATATAAACACAATCCTTGGCTATTTTATACTAATATAGAGATAATTGTACACGCGAGCAGATATACAGAACAAAAATATGTACATATAGATCTAGTTATATATGCATATACTGCTTGCAGTGACTTCACATAGCTCTCATTTTCTCTCCACACGAACACACAGAGTAATTTTCGTAACAAAAATTGTTTTGATTAAGGAAGGTATTTATTTTCACCGTTTTTCTTTGGTTTAGAATTTTATATCAAATCTAAGGACTTTTATCACACATTAACATGAGGATTTACACGCCTTCTGGTATTTTGTATTAATTAGTACATTTCTGTTGTATGTAAATATAAAAATTAGTGGGCTAATTAATCTTAATTTAATATGAGAAGAAATATTAAATTGAAATAATTCATGAAGATAATTCACTAGTTTTAATTACTTGTCTAAAATATTATTGTGTTCGTTATATAAGACACTGGGTAATATTCTTAGAATTTGCTTGTGTTTGATAAATAAATTATTGATATAAGGAATATGTGTCGATCCCCGAAGTAAAATTACACAAACTAGACATAATAATATAATAATGCTCGAAATGGCAGTTATTTTACGTGGCTTAGCTACCTCAAATGAGGGAGAAACATATGGTCTGTAATTTACTGCTTCACCATGAGGACTAATTCTAAATAAATTTAGAATTTACAATATATGGCATATTCGGCGTAAAACCTTTCCAGTTGCCTGGTTGGATGAAAAACTCCTACTATAGTAATTGATACTATTGATAAACAAGTGAAAGTAATTATAGCGTCTAATAAAGAATTAAACGTATTTAATGAACAATTGAACTTGCCGCAGTGGAGGATTGAGAGTTTAATATTTGTTATTTTCTTTAAGTCTAGATCAGTACCAGTATGCTGCTGTCTATTAAACAATATATTTAACTGTAATACAAGTCTGTGATTATGATAAACACTATTAGGAACTATTAGCATATTATATATTATATTTATTTCGAATATGCAAATTAGGTACCGCCATTATCTCAAAACCTAGTTTCTTCAATATCCCTGACAGTATCCATGATAATGAGATAAAAGTTGTCTACAACCATATTTTCATGGTCAAGGATTGTGATAAAGACAGATTAATAGTTATGAAATTCATACTTTTATTTCATGCCAATAACATCATTACCGAAAAATGTATTTGCTTCAAAATATTTACCGATAATGTTGACAATAAATTAATCATAATGCATTTAATGATAGGTTTATCGTTATCCTTAACTGTGAATATGTGCCTATATACACCATTCCTGTGACATTATTATGCACATAGACTGATCCAGGCTAAATGCGTTGCATCGGTTACCAACGGTCTCCGGTTAGAAACAGCTATGGCTCACACTGTTAATAGGGGATGGCAAATTTTCACTAACAACAAATTATTTCATATTACACAGAGACTGACACCAGTATTTCAGCTGAAAGATTGCCTCTTTCCAAAGGATTTAACACAATATTTATCAGGATATAAATTAATTATTGAGCAGACAGATTTTTCCAGATGAATGGCACAGCTAAGCCTTAGTTATTCACGTGGACTTGTAGGGGATTTTTTTAGCATGGGTTTCAATGGATTAAATAAATGATTTTAAAATTAAACTTTTAGGTGAATATAAATTGATTTTAATGAAGCTTAAAAATTTATTTACTGTAGAGTTTTGGAAATATTATTTACTTGTACCTGGGAACTAATCATATATGTATCACCTGTATATTATTAAATACTTTTTTTATTACATTAGAGTATTAACACCCTTGATATTGATAGAAACATTGCACGAATGGCTGATTCCGAAAATAAAATAGCTAGTTCACTTTCAACACAAGATATTATGAATAAATACCAATGTTACAGTAATAGGAATCACACATTAAATTGTAATCTATGTGATCATTGATTTTATCCATTCACATCGTCATATCAGATGGCAAAGGTTATACAAAAATAGGTTTGAACTAGACAGGCTGGACCATGACAGCCATTCAAATCGCGCTCAACGTTACTTAGTTAAGTGGCATATATCTATTGGATGAAGTATATGCCATTCTTATTAAATGCTAAATTATTATTTGGATATCCCATACCCTTAATGGGCTATACGTATAGCTGGTAAATAGCCTAAGCATAGCTTTTCAGTATGACATTTATCGGCCACTATATGCGTAAATCGCCATTCTTAGCCAACGGACATTTAGCCAACGGACACTTAGCCAACGGACATTTAGCCAACGGACACTTAGCCAACGGACATTTAGCCAATATTTGCAGGGGGACATTTAGCCAACATTCAAAATTTTTGATTATGTTTATGTGAGTTTTCATAAATATAGTTGTTTCAATAAATACAAAACATTGTATGTAACTGTATAATTGTAATTCATTGTACAAATGTAACAAACACAAAGTGATGTCTCATATTCTAAAACTTGCAAACACGGATGTTATATTCAATCGTCATAGTGTATTTAATTGAATTTTATTCAATTCATTGTACGAATGTAATGATCACAAACAAATGGCTCATATTCTAAAATTGGAAAACACAAACTGCATATAATACATTCTTTATTTCTGACATGTTGTCTATAGGTGTACATTGTCAATATTCCTATTATTAAGTCTACATCGTATACTTTTAACATATTTGTTTGTGTTATCTATATTGTTTCCATATTTTATATTTCTTAACTGGGCGCTAATTATAAATATACTTGAATAAAATATTGAGTCATTTAAGAACATAAAAAAACAATAGCGAGCAATAATAATCTCATTTAAATTTATCACTCAAATAATAACACGAGTATTTCTTTATAGCTTCAATGCCACTCTATGTCTTGCGTACGGTTATTGAATTTTGGTTTAAATACGGACGTATATTTGTATGATTTTAAAATGTGTGACACAGACTAGCGGTATGTCACGGACTCGATAATCATATTCTTGTTTATCCCACATATTATCATGCAACAAACCTTGTCGGATCAACAAATTCTGACTGTACATGAAACAGAATCACTGTAAATGAAGCCAGATCTAATTGCCCTGGGGCCCTTTTATCCTACTAGCCTATAGAAGCCACTGGTTCCAGGTGAAAGAAGTTTAGTGTCATTGGGGATGGTCTGGTCAACTTGAAGGTACACCAAACAGAAGCACTGTAAACAAAGCCAGATCTATTTGCACTAGGTGACCCATTTATTTGATAGCGTCTTTCACATACATGCATTTTTATTAGCACACTACTCAATATTTGGAGTATGGAAAGTTGCTCTGAACTTTAATTCCCTAATAATTGGTACTATTCATCCCAATAATTATATAGGTAATATGATACTAAAAATATATTTCTGAATTAAAAATCATTTAATTTAAACAAATATTTCCTCATTAAAAATTCACTGATGAGCAAGTGTCCACTTTTTCATTTTGTTTGGTGAGCAACTGTCCGGATGAGCAACTGTCCTACACCCTAATATTTGACACATGAATGTCTACATGAATAGTAGGAATATAACAAAATAATGACATTTATTGTTCTTCTGCACACAAAGTGAATATCGTCTATCTGAACAGTTAAATAGTCTAATTCAGCACTGCCTCTGAGAATCCTATAGCAGAATACCATCTTAAAAGCTTTACTGTTGCATAGAAGATTGTGCACTTTAGTGTAAATATTTACAAAGTTTGAAAATATTCGCTCACTTGATGCTGATGAAACTGAATCCATTGATCATTTTGTGTAGTGGACTATTATTAGCTTGCTGATAATCACACTTTTTGCACTTTGCACATTTCTTATTTCCAATGGCAACATGTAAAAAATGTTCCCAAGTGGAATTCTCTGGCCTTCCACCTTTATACAGTACTAAAGGCTGGATATCAAATAATAATCACAGTATTAGTTTAATAATTTAAGCCAGCATGCAGGTATGTATCAATGTGATATAACACTATGATCATGCTTCAAATTAAATTCAGACTGGCTTTCTATACTGAGGCAAAATGAAGTCATATTTTAAAACTATGATATATCACCTGGTTAATGAAATCACATCTTAAAAACATTACAATACATGTATGTGTCAACATTGGATAGAGGATTATTCTGAGACTAGTAGATTATCTACTGTATATACAAGTAGTAATTACCCACATGCCAGATATAGTTAAGTAGTCAGTGAAGGGGTCAACTAAACTGGATATTGGGTATCATATAAATGTGAATTAGTCTGTTAACTCAATTGCTGTGTTACATATTGTATGTGTTACAGTCATGTTGTAGTAGATGTCGTTATTTATTGTTAACATTTTACTATTTAATAGCTGCATTTTATTTAAATTGAGTTTTTTACAAGTCAGTGTAAAAAACTGTAAACAACTTTTTACATGACATTAATAACCGTTAATTAACGGTGTTAATAACGTCAGTGTAAAAAACCTCCCAACCCTGACATATTGCATGTTGCATATCATTATTTATATTTATGTATAATAACGGAGAAAACAGTATACATTAATATAAATATACAAATTGTACAAAAAGCAGCAATAATTATTATGTTGCTAACATCTTATCTAAAGATAGGCCTATATTTGCAACATCCATAAACAGAACATAATATTAACAGAGCATACACAAACTCAAAATATAACAATATACATGTGGATGTAAGACGAAAATTTTGAATGTTGGCTAAATGTCCCCCCTGCAAATATTGGCTAAATGTCCGTTGGCTAAGTGTCCGTTGGCTAAATGTCCGTTGGAAAAATGTCCGGATACCGTTTCCTAGACTTCTAACCCGAGACCGCAGTGTGAAATTCAGCGTCATGGTGGCAGCAGGGGTAATTGAATCGACCTATTGGAAAATATTTTGAAGCAAATACATTTTTTTTGGTAATGATGCTGTTGGCTAATTGGCATAAAATAAACAAAACTATTCATTTTATAGCTATTAAGTTGTCTTTATCATAATCCTTGACAATGAAAATATAGTTGTAGACACAACTTTTATCTCATTATCATGCATACTGTCAGAGATATTGAAGAAACTAGGTTTTGCGATAATGGCGGTGGCTAATTTGCATATTTGAAATAAATATATATGCTAATTATTCCTAATAGTGTTTATCCTTATCATTGACCTTGAAACCATAGCTATGGACACGATTTTTGTGACAGTATCGTGCATACTTTCGACAATATTGAATAATTAGATTTTTCAATTATTGCCGCACTAATTTGCATATACAAATTTCCCAAGGTTGTCTGACTGACAACTCAACTGGATTTCAGAAGTGACCGCATGTGATGATAAATCCACCAAAAAACCTTATACTATAGACATTTCAAAGGTTCATCATTATAACACTATAGGAGCGGCAAGTGTTCCAACTGTAAGATGTCTACAACAGTTTACACGAACTCAGTGTATTTATACTCACATGTAACATTATAAACATTGGTATACACAACGTACTGATGTGTAACATTGAAAAACGTTACTGTGTACAAACAATTAGTCGAGAAAACTGTTAAGTACTGGGTCATTCTAACGGTCATTGTATGTAATTACGGCAGGAAAATATGAAATCAAGCTCTTATAAGTTTTATGAAGAAAGTTCACGAGATAGGTATTTATATTATCTGTGTTAACATTAATATTAATGAGTAGTTACACACGACTAATAAGTGGATCTATATACATACGATAAGATAGTATATTGAACAACAAACATAATACGTTCAATACATATAAAGATAACAATATAGACTATGACAACTATTATAATGAGATGTGCTTGTGTCCAGGTGTCACATAGCCTGTCTACGAGTTGTCTACCTGTGATATTAGGCTTGATAACAATCAGGACATATTACGGCACATATGGTGGTTGTTGATAGTCAGGGGGACGAACACCGTGGGCAGTATGATGGCGTCATCGGTATTAATACTTATTGATAAGTTGTTTCTTTAGATACTTGGTGAAGGATTTAATCATTTTCACTGAGCTAATTATTTTTGGTATCGAGTACCAGATTTGAGGACATTTTATGACTTAGACTATTGGCTAATACCGAAATACGTCGTTGTGTAATGTGAGGTTTACGTCTGTTTCTGGTGTCGTGGGCACGTATAATATCATTAAATATAATGATTTGTGTTATTGATTCATGGAGGGATTGTTGGGAGAAATTGTACATGTATTTAACAACCTCAACTATATATATATATATATATATATATATATATATATATATACATTTCATGTAGTTTCAAAATATTTAATTTCTTAACAATGGGCTGGTGTGCGCATTATTTGGATCTTTTGTAACGATTCGAATGGCATTTTTCTGTTTAATAAATATTTTATTTATGTATGTGCTGTGAGTGGAACTCCAGAGTGAGATTGCGTAATTAATATATGGATATATCAAATAATAAAATAGAGTAATTAGGTGATTGGTATTCAAGATATTTGTCACCTTTATTAAAGCACGTAAGGAACTATACTAGGAGTTTATTTTAATGTAGTTTATGTGATCATGCCATTGTAGTTTCTCGTCAATATAAACACAAATGAAGTTTATGACAATTTCCCGTTCAATAACTTTCTAATGGCTTAGAGCTTGTTTTAAATATGGCATAGTTAGTTTTCACTATGTTCAGTGATAGCTTATTTTCCCGAAACCAGTCTGTCACGCATTCAAGATCAGAGTTTATATATTTAAACATAGTTGGAATATCCTCTGAAGTCAAACAGATAGTTGTGTCATGATGGGCAAATAGAATATGTTTCCATCGAATAAGAAAATTAGGAAGATGATTTGTATATACAATAAAAAGTACTGGCCCCTAACGCTGAACCTTTTTGGAACTGGACCCTATCGTTATGTTAGACGAATTGTTTTCTATTACTGAAGTAACTTCTGAACCAATTCAAGGCCATCCCATGTACCAATCATACCAATCAAATCTGACCAGAAATACACAAATGGTACCTTTTTTTCCCGAATGATGTAATTGTTTCATCTACAAATCATATATTGCTTGTGTGGTTGAGTATTGTTTTCGGAATCCACATTGGCTTGGATAGAAAATGTATCCCGTAAGAAATTATACAGTCGTTTTGGGGATATTTCCTCAAGTATTTTGGATATGGTTGGTAATAATGATATTGGTATATAGTTATTAAAATGTTCTCTGTTCGATTTGTATATTGGAATGACTATTTTGACTGATCCAGGAAATATTCCGGTAGATAGAGATTTGGTTATCGGTATTGTGGCTGGATACTAAATTTCATATTTTATGTCTTTTGTTAATGCAGGAGTTATTCCATCGTGTCCGGAACAGTTTTTACGTTTAATTAATTCGATTAATGGGACTACTTCATTTGGATCTGTTGGTGTTAAGGACATGCTTTGTTGAAATTTATTTCCCATAAAAAGTTACATTTGGAGGAAGGTACGTAAGTTGCATAATGGTTGCCAATATTGGTAAGGAATTTGCACAATATCCAGTAGAGCACGAGTTCGTATTGTTATGACACAGGTGATTGATTACCTCTTCAGTATTGATCTTTTCAGGTTCAGCAATGTCACATTATCGCTGCGAAGTGTCACTGAGTGCTCGTCTGACTTGCGGTTTGTTGAGGAGACAAACAAGAATTTATAATCGCGAGAATCATTTGGATAATCATTCTACTATTTCTGGAGATGAGCCATCTAGTGATATAAAGGACTCTTCTTCACGACTAACGGAGATGGATGATCACAAGGTTCCTCGTGTTTTATTATAACTAATTAAAGATAAGGTTGTTTTGTGTCTTTCTTACCGCTAAATATGTTGATGACCGTAGACAGGAATTGTTCCTTTCGTAAATAATGCCATACTCCGGTGTATAGTCGCCGAAATACCGCGAATATGATATTATCTGTAAATATAAACGCTAATTAAAAAGTCCATTTATTTGCCCTCCTAGAGTAATCGTTGTGGTCAGTGTCTTTCATCTAGATGTCCTGTTGATATAACAGAACAAAGACCTTTACGACGAGCATTTGGCTTCAAGATCAGCAGAAAACAAGGAATACACAAAGACAAGATGACATCTCGTGCAGGTATACAGACAAATGATATTAATTTAGTTTTTTGGATTTCCCGAAAATACTGGAATATTAATGTCGTTAGTAAGTAACGAAAAATTGGACAAAATAACCGAAAAAGCAATAAAACCATTTGCAGATTATTGTCAATCGGGATTACATTGTCCAGCAGATACGAATTAAGCTTAACATTGAACTTTATTGTAAATTGATTTTATGAATTGTATAGTGTTATTTTTTAAATGGATAACCTTCAGGTGGTGAAGGTTGTGTGTTGAAGAAAGAAGACGGAACCAAGTCGGAAACATCTGATGTGGATTTAAAGACTAAAACTCGCGATCTATTCTCGTGTTCCGAATACGCCGACCATATAATACGATATACCAAGGTAAATAAATCTAGAACGACAGAAGGAACGAGTAAAAGGTTGATTCAAAGGTTTCTTGGTTCGAGTATTGTGCTACAAACTTGCATGTTATGGGCTTGATTCTGACCCGTGTCGGTGTTTATGGGATCTTTCATTTGAAAGTCGCCCATCAGCCATACGTCCAGGATTAAACGACTCACTCACTCACTCACTCACTCACTCACTCACTCACTCACTCACTCACTCACTCACTCACTCACTCACTCACTCACTCACTCACTCACTCACTCACTCACTCACTCACTCACTATTAGTTGTTGTTGATCTTATTGTTTTATCATTGTAAGCTGTTTAGCTATTTTCATAAATGACGTCATATAATTGTTTAGTTGTTCTGATTAACTTGCTCTCTCATCATCTTTATCTCTCTTCACAGTCTCTGGAATTAAAGTTTAGACTTCCAGACGATTTTATGATCCGTGGATCAGTCAATAAACAATCCCGAGCTGAAGTCGTTGATTGGCTTATTAAGATTCAGGTAAGTTGCTTAAAGACGAGAATGAAATATTTGAAGTTCGACATTTAATCTTTAAACCATATTAATATAATGAGCTTGAATACTTAAACGAAAAATAAATAAATAAATAATTAAATAAATGAATAAATAACTTATAAAGGTCCACAATTTTTTACTTATGTTATTTTTTGATATTTTAGTATATCATTCAAAGAGGATTTTAATAAATGCTACTACTACTATTACCATTACTACTGCCACTACTACTACTACTAGTAGTAGTAGTAGTAGTGGCAGTAGTAGTAATAATAATATTACTGTTAATATACTCAGTTATACGAAATTAAATTAAAAGTGTAACGGTACAAAACATGGACATGATTATAATGATAATCATGATAATAGTCGTGGTCATGATTATGATCATGATTTGTCACTGAGGACATTGACATTAAGAGATTTATTCATCTATCTTTAGGACCATCTGGATTTAGAACAACAGAGTCTACATCTGGCTGTTGGTCTACTAGACCAATATTTGGTACCTTATTGTAATATACCACAAGGTCAACTCCAGCTACTTGGTATTACCTGTCTATTTATAGCACGTAAATATGAAGAAGGTTTCTCTCTGAAGGTAAGTTTTTCAGAGATTTGCTCCGTGACATAGATTCTACGTATTGTCTTGACCTAGATAAAAGAACGACAAAATGAATGATCAAATAAATTATTATTATTATTATTGTTATTATTATTATTATAATACGCCATACATTTTGGTTTCTAAAGTCAGTTACTAAGAAGATCCAATATTTGACACACTGTCCTTGAACAAAGGTCAAGGTTGTTCTTTAATGAACCTGTCTACAATTATTTTGGAATCGATGTCTTTACGATGTGTATTTTAATTAATGTTAAGGCAGAAAAGCTTGTATCAGCCATCCAGCTCCTCAGGTGGCTTTTGATTAGCATCAACACAGGGAAACTACGCTCTGCTTTCGCAGATGTGGCAGGAAGAGTACATCCTAATATCAGTAAAATTCTTATGTTTGGAAAGGATTCTTGATTTGCAGATAATAACGATTTCACTAAAGTATCAGATAAATCGGCCCTGTCTTGTTGCCTTGACCACACACTGAATCATCTGGATACCTCATTATCTAATTACCTCGGAGTTAGCAGGTCGCAATCCGTAGTTTGATCATTAAAGATGGTATTAGACTCAGCAAAGTCCAGCAGCTATCTGCACGGAAATGGTTCTACAACTGTTGCAGTAAGATATCAATAAAAGCAATCCCAATTAATCTCTTGTAATCAAGAAGAGGTATGTCAGCAGATACATTTGATCTCTTACACTGAACCATTTGAACCTTTGGCATTTCCAATTCAGTACCTATATATGAAGCCAATCATTGTGTAAGCCCCAAAGATGTCAATATCTCTTCTTTGTAGTTTAGCTGGCAAACCTTTCAATTAATTCATAAAGCTCACAAAATGTTTCCAAACAAGACTGTCTTTCAACCCAGTGTGTCTTGCACAAACCTTTAAGTTTCTTGTGGTGAGTATTGGGGCAATATTGTGTGTATGTGTGTGTGTATATGTGTGTTGTATTTTTATTTTTCCGTTTTGAGTTAGTGAGTCAGTATTGTGTGAGTTATTATCTACGAGTAATCCCGGTGTGTTGTTGAGCTCATTCTCTCGCTTACTGACTCACCCAATCAATCAACCAAGCACCTGACAAATTCACCCACTCACTTACTAACCCAGTCACCCAATGAAGCACTCACATACATCTCTACACACGCACAGACGCGCATGCGCCCACGCTCACACACAATGTACGTTTAACCATTTTCTGTGATAGATCAATGACCTTCTGAGCTTGACCGATCAACGGTATCAATACAACCAGGTTTTAAAGATGGAGATAAAGATCCTGAAAGTTCTCAATTTCCAGCTCCACATTCCGACGTCTCTTCCTTTCCTGGATCGAGTGATCCATGTCACAGGCGTGAATACCAAGGTATGAGTTGTTTGTTTCTTTGTGACATTGTATAATGTTCTTTGTTATCTATCATAAGAAAAAGGTGAACGGAAAGGTTGATCCGGAATTACATAGGAATGTTTACCTTATCGGATGAAGTTTAATATTTAACCGAGTCAGATATTCAACGTAGTTAAATTTCATAAAAACATTCATAAAAAGAATACACCTTAATTATAGTGTTTAACAAATTCATAATAATAATGAGAATATTTATTTCGTATCCAGGTGGCCTTATTAAGTAGGTATATACTGGATTTGACGTTATCCAACGAAAAGATGTCACAAATTTCGGCCTCGGTGAAGGCTGGTGCTGCCATCTACCTGGCTAACAAGTTAATTAATCAGAGTCAGAGGACAACCTGGATCATATCGTTATCGTATACGTTAGGTTGCAGACAGAGAGACATTAAAACGTGTGCCGTTTTATTTGCTAAACATTTATTGGGAGCCGAGAAAGACAAGTTACAGGTTTGACCTTCTGTTGTTTGTTGAAAAAAAACCCTACTAACTACCTAACACTTAATAATAATAATAATAATGACGATGAAGAAAAAAAGTCGGTGATAATGATGATGATGATAATAGATCCAGATTTATGCAGAAAAAAATACTAATAATCTGTTATTTTTTATATCGTGATATATATATATATATATATATATATATAATACTTATCGGATTAAATTATTTAGTCTGTATAGATGACTAGATGACTAAAAAAGCCAAATATGACTATCTATATCATTATATGACTATAAGATTACCATTTAATAACAAATTATATGATCAGATGACAACATAATCATACATTATAAGATGACTAAATGACTCAACTATGAGATGACTAAATGACTCAACTATGAGATGACTAAATGACTCAACTATGAGATGACTACGTTGATAGACGACTAAGTATTTTGATCAACATTAACCAATAAAAATAGTTTAAGATGAGAGATAAATATCGACTCTTAATAATTTAATCTGACAAGGAAAATATTCCATAATTTGTCCTTTATTAAGATCATCATCTAAAGTTATTAATGATTTATATCATTGTATAACACTCGAGTGAAAATTATAATAATGGATAACTCTCTTATTATACATCACTACTAATAAATAATATTTAATTAATTTATAAATTAATTAATGGATTCTTTCGTCCATCACTCTATCCGTTCATCCGTCCATTTTCGGTACGTCCTTCCATCTGTTCATCCTTCTATCTATGTAACTAAACCGACCCCCCCCCCTTTATCTAGTCCATCACTCTATCATGATAGCAAGCTAATAAAGGTAATATTGTGCTCGTTTCAGTATGATTATAGTTGAATAAAAATCCTTATGATTGATTACAGTCTCATTATAGCTGATTATAATATCCTTAAAGTTGATTACACCATCCTAACCTTTCATTGTATATTCCTTACAGTTCATGAAAAAAAAAAACTTATAGTTGATTACAACATCCTAAAAGTTCGACTATGACATCCTTATCGTTCACCATGACATCCTTATCGTTCATTATAACATCCTTACAGTTGATTACACAAACTTAATATATTTAGCCTTTTATTGTTAGGCCAGTGACCTTCTTCTGAGCTCAATACTCTCTCTCTCTCTCTCTCTCTCTCTCTCTCTCTATGTATAACATCTTTTCTATTCAATTAAGGGATCACTGACTTAATGTTAAGCACTTGGTGTTTATCCAAAATGAGTCTACAAGGTGAACGTTTACTTAGATTCCCTATTGATAGTTATCTCGTGTTGAATACCTACTAGAAACAAATCCAGACTCTGCAACTTTTGAGACTACAATATTGTGTAATTTACAGCTAGTAATTTATCAGTATAATTGTACACTGATACTTGTCAACTTCACAATATATAATAATATTGCATGTTTATATATGGCCAGAACCAGGTAACCCTCTTCTGAGGTGCTCTATAATATTATTATCATCCCTAACTGCTTCAATCCAGTACCCACATCAACTCCCAACGGAGCATACAATGCATCCTGCCATTAAAGGCGCGAAACGTTACTCAAACACATAACCATCACGTCCTGTCAGGTTCTCATTTTATGGAGGAGTGAACCAGTCACCACATGATAGTATTGCAGCTCCCGGAACCTCAAACCCACGACACTTCGGCTACGAGTCCTACACTCTAACTAACTGCATCATTACGGCTATCTGGCAGAAAACAGGATTGCATATGTTTATACTTCGATAAGACTAAAGTATTGGTAGAAAAAGTAGGATGTCGTGCAACGTGCAAGAAAAGTGACCAAGAAATGTAGGGACTGCCGGCTGAATAAAAACAAATCGATTAAAAAACATTTAAACTGACTTAAATAATTAAAGTTGGTTTGTTTAATTTTTTTATATATCCTGATTTTTGTACAACCCCTGTGTGTGCGTGCGTGCATGTGTGTGCGTGCGCGCGCGATACTCTTAAGTTATTATTAACAGTTTGTTTATATGATCCTAAGTTTCTAGGACAAAGATTTAGCAGTTCAGGATTTTAAAGGGAAGTAACAAACAACATCCTCCAGTGTTTTAATGTTAAGCACATCATTCTTTAATTGTACGACGAGTCCATTACCGACGTCTTCCCAGCTTTTAAAATGCCAATTAAAGAGTTCAATTTAAAGCTCAATATTAAATTCATTAAAGGTTTTGCCAAAGTTAACTAGATCAGCCAGTTCACTATTACTACCACCAATATACTGATGAAATTGAACAATTTGTTTCCAAAGCTCTATTTTCCACTTTTGACATGGTGGGCACAAACTTGAGGTTGTGGGTTAGAATTCGGTCCACGCCTGTGTTTGTATGGTGTTTCTACAAGGGGTCTTGCCTCGTATGTCCTTGTATGTGACCCAGAATCAAAGCTTACACCTTTCATAAATATAGCGAGTAACCGTTGTTGCAAGAGATATGAATATTAATAATGATGATAAACTTGAGGTAGATCAGTCATATATTTGTTTTAGTCTAAACATTACAGTTGTCCAATAGTAACAAAGAAATTGTTTATTTATTATTGTATTAGGCTAATCTAGCGACCATGGAGTATCAAACAATCAAAGTTGCGATGCGTTAAAATTGATCGATAAAACTTTATTTTTCAAATTGGATAATGTCTTTTCGTTTTTCCATCGTTTTATTTAGGCTGCCAGAAAGAAATATGCAAGGGATACATATTTGAAAATAAGCAAATGCGAATTCCTGAATAACAAATCAGCTCTTGAATGTTTTGCCAGCATTCGTGTAAAATAGGAGATTAAATCATTGAACTAATGTAATGTTCCATTTTTTTCTACGGAAAACTAGAACGCTTATATATATATATATATATATATATATATAGTTATCATTGTTCTTAATATTATCTGTATTATGATGATATCTTTTTATTTTCCCGGGTGTCATGTTTTATATATTTAATACTTTTCGTGTTTTCCGTTTATATTTAATAATTTATTACTTTATTTGTTATTATTGTGTATTTCTATTTGATTTTGTGTTCATGAACTATTTGTATGTCCAATTTTAGTGTACAGATATAGAATTGGTATAAAAAGGAATAAATATATTTTTATCATACGGGTCATGTTTGAGAAATGTTAAAACCTGTTACCTAGTCCGTCATTATATAATGATGGAATGCTAATAAAGGTAATATTGTGATCGTTTCAGTATGATTACAACTGATTAAAAATCCTTATGATTGATTACAGTCCCATTATAGCTGATTATAATATCTTTAAAGTTGATTATACCATCCTAACCGTTCATTGTATATTCCTTACAGTTGATTACAAAAACCTGAAAAACAACATCCTATAAGTTGACTATCACATCCTTATAAATGACTATAACATCCTTATATTTGAATATAACATCCTTACATTTTGTTACAATAACCTTATATCTTGTGCCCTTTATTGTTAAGCCAGTTATCTTCTAAGCTCCATCCACTCTCTCTCTATCTCTCTATCGCCCCCTCTCTCCCCTTCTCTCTCATATATACTATATATATATATATATATATATATATATATCAGTGAGCTCTGGTGGCCTAGCGGTTAAGCACCCGCATTTGGTGCCAACGGTCGAGGATCGAACCCCGTAAGAGGTCGAAACTTTTCTAGGGATTAATTTCTCGGCTCACTACATCGTGGGTGGCTAACCACGTTAAATGGCGCTGCCGTCTCCACTGAATTAAAATAAAGGGGGACGTTAAAACCCCCCTGAGGACGTAAAACACTTTGGCAGTATTTCGGCTCCATCTTTCCGTACTGCTCCCCTGTGAGTGGTGGGGGAGGAGCTTTCTCAACCACTCCAACGTAGAGGCTGTGCTGATTAAGCGACAGCCTGGGGATTCTCCCCGAACAACAAAAACCAAAACCATATATATATCGTGACAAGTGTCCCAAAGTTTAAAATGGAATTAAAACACACAGTGACATCATATCATTTTGTGTTAATTATTAATAACGGTAATAATAGGGTGTATCATTAATTAGGGAAACGTGTCGGGTTAGATGATGTATCAGAAATGATATAAATCACTGAATACATTTTAAAGAAATATATAAAATAAATGGGAATACTTGTTTTGCAGAAGACACTAGCAATAAAAACGATTAAGTTAACTGATCAACACAACTTTATTTCTCAAATTGGTAAATTTTTACATCATTTTATATAAGCTGCCAGAAATAAATATGCCACGAATATATATTTGGGAATAAGCAAATGTGAATTCTTGAATATAAAACCAATTGACTGATTTGTCCGCATTCGTGTTATATATATATATATATATATAATTTAATTCGTAATAACATAGTATATACAATGTTGTACAATTATTTTCAGCAGTAATAATAAAGTAGAAATACAGAAAAAGAGAGAAAAAGAACGGATCAATAACTTGATCTCCAACATCGAAATCAATAAAAACCCTTTTTCTCTGATAAGGCATAATTCTTTTAGCATATCGCCTTCGTTTTTACAGATTTCTTTACAATGAAAATATTCAATTTCGTGAATCTCCCTTTTATTAAACTTTTATTAAACAACAGCCCTGATAATTTACATAATAATGAAAAAACAACGAGTACACTCATTATTACTTTTACTAATGGAATCATAAAAAGATAAGAATCTAGATATTAAATCATATTGGACATCATTTCTTTCGACAAGATGTCTCAAAAGATTGCAATGTGTTCTAGGTGACAAATTACATATTTTTCTAACACATTTTCTCCAAGTAACATATATTACATTTATATCAGGTGAACTCAAAACGCCATAATGGAGATCCATAGAAACCGGTACAATATGTGCGGAACATGAATGAACGAATATCAGCTGTACAAGACCCAAATTTAGTGATGACATAATTTGTCCTTCACATAATATCACGTAACGCATTATTACAAGCGATTTTGTTTACATTTTCATTGACAATAGGATGACCAAGGTGACAATCGTATTTCTGAATCTGTAATATTTCTCCATTTAGATGTAATTGGGGCAGGCCAATATATTGATAATTGATGTTATACAATATCAGATGGCTTTTTTTGTAAATTGAACATACCATCTTATTCTTTACCAAATTTCTCACATATACCTAACGTTATTTGGGTGGCACTCCTTGTTGGTGCAAGCAGACACAAGTCGTCCGCAATAGGAGATTAAATCATTGTATAAATTTAATTTTTCATTACTTTATTTATATTCTGCAGAAAACAAGAAAGCTCTTTTATATATATATATATATATATATATATATGGCAAGTACATTGTACTAATGTAATTTTTATTTTTATTCTACAGAAAACCAGAAAGCTTATATATATATATATATATATATATATATAACCTTTGATATAATACGCCCGGAACATTCTGGATAGACAATTTGTGCTTATTCCGTAGCAGGCAGCAAGTCAGCTGAAATTAGTCTGGCATGTACTTGTCATAATACTCCCCAAGTGTTTGTATGGCTAGCTAGTGGTATGAAGTGCACGAACATGTGCAAACTCAGCACACGTGACAAGAGGTGGGTTTCTGGAGATAGTGACGACAGTTCAACTGAAGATGAATATGATGACGATGAAGATAACGATTAGTCCAGGATTAATAGCTCAATTGTTAACAAGCTGAACTTCATAAGCCAAGTATGCTGTTGAATAAAACACCTGGATTGACTACTGCATTTTGTCCCCTGACTTTGATGGTTTTATACATTTCTGTGTAGCTTGATGTCTATGATCTTTTGACCATCCATATTTGATGCTGCTGCACGAGCAATTTCTACTGCATTGTCACAGCTTACAGATACATGTGCAACAATTCCTGTTGAAAGGGACACCAGACGACCTGGTTCATATCCAGCAAATGGTGGGTGTGCCTTCAACCACTGCACAAAGATCACATGAACCCTGTTGTCTTTTGACTGGATGCTTGGGCTTGGCTCTATATGTTGCTCTGCGGTAGCAGGATGCACCCCGTAAACCGTTCCAATACATCACAAATAGGAATACAGCGAGATAGTGCATGGACCCACTTAGCTAAAGGACTGTCTGTGATACCCCGACCTTGCGTCATGCGTCATTCCGCATCAGGAATTGTTCGATCGTCTGGTCAGAGAAGTTTCCTCCCCAGAATTCATCAAGACGACGAATGGTTAATTTATGATATATTTGTAATAAATGATTTCTTGACATTGCTTTTGTGAAGACCTATGTATAACAACTTTTTTTGCATTTGTACTATGTCTTGTTGCAAAAATATGATAAAAACTAGATAATGGCGGCCATTTTGGATTCCCAAGTTAGCACAAAGTTGATTTCTGGAGACTTTTAACATGTTATTTACATCACTTTTCTGAACCATTCCTTAAATTTTCAGCTTGTAACCAATTTGTTCCGCCATGTTTAGCCTAATGCTCTTTGCCTAGATGGTGACTTCAGAATTGTTCCTCGCAGTTCCTTATATTTGAAATGAAATCAAATCAGACGTGAACTGAATTTCTTATCCTTTGTGCTCCTATAATGTATCAAGTGGAATGTGTGTTTATTTCACATACTCTATTATTTGCACGTTAAGAGAAGTCGTCATCTATTGTATGATGCTCTTCAGTTTATAACAATATGGTATATTTATCACACAATATCATATTACACAGCGTATATTTAGTAATAAGATGATAGCTAATATGTGCATGGATGATTTTGCATGCTGATCAGATGATACATGTCATGATTATGACAATATACCAATCTTGGCTTGGACACCTGAGGGGCTTCTTTTATTATTTACAATTAGTACAAAAACTTATGAAAACAACAAACATCCATATTACCATAATACCATTACAAATCCATTTCGGATTTATTAAAAGTACATGTACTTTTTTATAGAGAGCATCACAAAGTTAATTTAGTCATAATTTTCAAACATTGGGTTGTGATATAAGAAAATTAGTAACTTCTGAAACCGATTTGTCATAGATATGAATGCCATCTTAAAATTATGTGGAGATGGATTCTTTGGCTTATAAAACCTGCAAATCAAGATTTCATCGAAAGTTTTATCTCCTGAGTGTGTACCAATGTGAAAATGTATGCAGTTTTGTAAAGGGTATGTCAGCCATCTTGGATTTTCAATTTTTTTCTCAGTGTATGTGATTTAAAGTTCCATATTTATCCTGCCTATTATTGTATGCGCGTTTCAACTCCAAATATGACAATAAAGAGATTATATCTACCAAAATGGATCATTACGTTATTTGTTTGTTAAATAGGAGTTTTTGTCGTGGATTGTTCGAGCTGAAGAAAAAATATGCTTTGATTGACCATGGAGAATTGAATTTGTAACACATATTCATTCTTTATACTTCTTTGAAGGAAAAATTCCATAACCTTGCACATTAGATGCAGCATCAACTAATATCTAAAACAGAGATTATTTAAGAGCCATTAATTGAACCTTATCCCCAACAATTTAGGTGCAAAAATGATTCCCAAGCCCAATAGCGGGGGGTGCTTTAAATGAGTTGATAACACATATAATACTAGGGACCCAAGTCTTGACTAAATTAATGGTTAGCCTTCCTCCCTCTGACTGATACTGGTCGACCTCTTTGGCTCGCAGCCTATTACTCATCGTCGTAATTTAAAAGATTGATGGTAAGCTTAATGCCAAGCGAGTAACTCATCAATAGATATTGTGAATACATTATATGTACATATAATGTTAATGTAAAACTGAAATATTTATAGATAATATTTGCAATGACAGAGTTACAATTGAGCAACAATGAGATACCTCTATATATTTCATTCCCTTCGTGAATTCTGAAGAATAACTAAAAATATATAATAATTTGAGCAATTTATGAAGAAAGAACACATTAAAAGAATTTCCTGTTATATGAAATTGCAAACAATTATTCTGTTCTAAAATCAGACCCGTTCAAGGTTGCTTTCATAGATAAATAATATATCTTTTAAATCTCTAGTTTTTATAGACATGTTGTTTGGGGTATTATTATATTATATAGTATTTGTGCAGCGCCTTTGAATGGATCCTGCTAGTAAGGGCGCTTTATTCTATATAATAATAATTTATTATTATTATTATTGCAACTAGAACAACTGCATTAGACCGCGGAGATCAACAGGTCTAATAAACAATGACAAATCTATACTTATGGAGGCATATTTCAACTCGTGTCTAGAGCACATGGGAAAATGTCACGACAAGATAACGAAAAATACACTAATAAGCTAAGATTGTACTTGGTAAATGATATATGAGAACAAGTATCACACATACAATGTAGCTCACAATGCTAACTTGCTGTAAAGCACCCCCAGGATAAATATATTGACATCATGGATGCAGCATGCAACCATCAGGGAGTGATTTACAAAATGATAGCCAGACAACGCTCTTCTGAGAACATTATGCCTCAGGAAATTGAGTATATATGTGAGACAGAAGCTCAGAATGGACTAATGGAAGCAAGCGTGAGTTATTTTCAGCAGTTTGCCTGATGTCACCAATATTATAACTTTACTCATTGAGCATATTGTTAGATAACGGACTCTCCTCAGTCAAATGAGACATGGTCTAATAACGTCTGTATTTAAACAGAAGAAACCGTCAGGGTTTGCCGATAACTACCGCCATATCAGTCATCTCCATGATTGGCAAACTGCTGGAGAAGATCCTAGTCATCTTTACAAAAGAGATTCTACGAGACAAGATATCTGGCCTTCAACGGGGATTTTGTTATCACGCCTCGTCTATAAACACTGCTCTACTCATTACAGAGGTTACATCAGAGGCAACGAATCTGGAAGGAAACCCCCCGCCTCTGGTATGTAGCATATATTGATGCCAGCAAGGCTTTTGAGGTCATCTGGCACAGATCCATGTTATGTAAATTACACTCTCACGGAATCACAGCTAGGGGATCTATGAGAACTGTACAGTGACATGTACAGTGAGCTCACATCAAAGATTAAGTGGAACGACCATCTCTCAACCATGATAACTGGACTCGTACGTCATGGTGGTATTCCTTCCACTGAAATCTTTAAGGCTCTCGGCAATGATATGATCCAGACAATATCATGATCTCGGATGGGCTTCAACATAGACACCACTGATATCTCAGCTCCTACATGTGCAGATGACGTCACTCTGATTACACCTGATCTAATATCCTTCCTTGCAGAGTCTTATATACATTCCCGAACATGACTCTCATATGGACAGATATGAATTTAATGGCACAAAGTAATGGTTATGTACAGTCAGACCTAGGTCTCTACTTGAAAGTGTTATATGATGTGGTCTATTAATAACTAGCCCCTAGATGTGACAGCGAATGAAACCCACCTTGGTAATCAACAATCATATGATTGTAAAGCCACACATTCAGTTAATTCCAACACCATTAAGCCATTCACACAACATACTCGCTGATGGGTGCTGGTCTACATGGACCCAATGGGCTTCATCTTGGCGCAAGTATCAAAGTCCGTGGAATTGTTATGTATTGTCCATTTTAGTATAAGGCCTGGAGTTCCTATCATTAACAGACACTCATAAGGACACCATGGATTCCTATCAGAGGCAGACCTTGAGACCACTATTACATTTATTATCGTACACTGTTACCTTCTGTACTTGATGGTTGGTTTATTAGTCATGGATGACATCTTGTCACGGAATAACTTGACTCTTTTTGATAATATTATCAGATTCCCTGACACTGTTAAACATCAAGCGATCATTAGACAACTATCTGTGAATAACTCATCATCTCACAGAGGTTGAATACAAACGTCAAAAGGCTCTTAACCTTATATGATCTGCCGTTGACATATCAACTAATAAAACAACCCACCACTGAAGCTTTAATATGAGGGGGAAAACCCCCCTTAAACACCACATCATAACTCGGTCTACAGAGCTCCTGACGTATGATACAAACCATAAGATCTCAACCTGCGAGTTTGTAAGAAATGGTCATCTGCGTGATGTGTGTATAATTCTGTCAATGACTCCCCAACAGATATATTGCGTGCCTGTAAAAAAGTCTACTTCCTCTTGTGGGCAATATAAGCTCCAGGCAGACGTCGCTAACTAAACAGTCCAATGTCTCTAGAGTGTGTATTGTGTGTAACCACCTTTATATGTTGCAAACTCCAGGACAGGACCTATACACCTGGTTTGCTGAACGAGCGTATTTAATTATCTAATCGCCTGTTATCTGGGAAATAGTTCTTCATTCAAAGGAAAATCGGCCCATTTAGCCTACCTTGTGCACAAAACATCAATCATCATCATTCAAGGGAAAATATAATTAAATTAATAATGGACTGTTTAGAACCGGCCATGTCTATACCAGAAGATCACGTTTACTCACCCGACGAGTCCTTAATTAGACGTTATCTATATGCAGTAGGCCTACATCGCAGAAGAACTACATATCATAGCTTCAAGAACTCGACCTGATCTCCGGTGGTCTAACGGTAAGTACGTCGCACTTTGTGCCAAGAGTCACAGGTTCGATCCCATCAAGAGGTAGAAAGTTTTCCAGGGATTAATTTCTCGGCTCACAACATCGTGGGTGGCCGACCACGTTAAATGGCGATTTAAGAGGGGGATGTTAAAGACCCTCCGAGGACGTAATACACTCTGGCAGTGCCCACTCTCTGGGTATTTCGGCTCCATCTTTCCGTAATGCTCCCCTATGAGTGGTGGTGGGAAGAGTTATGAACGCCCATTCAATAAAAGGGACCATACTGGAAATAAGTGCTTGCACTTTCGTGTGTTATCCCTGTTTCTTGATCGTACAAGATACAGCAACTGAAAAATAGCTCTAACTAGGGCTGCTTAGATAATTAATCTAAACATTGTCACTACTGCCGTGATCTGACTTGGGTGTTCTACTCCCAAACTCCACGGCTGTGGGTGATTCGCTTTTTGATTTTGCTTGGCGGCTTAGGGACTGGTGAGACATTACACATGTCTCAGCAAGAAAAGTCGCCACTCTGGATTCAGTCCCCTGAAGAAACGTCCAGAGTTTGAATTCACGGTTCGAGATTATCTGTGCCTGTGCCTTATTATACACAGCTAAAACACACATTGCCCGTGGCAGAGATTGAGGTTCGTGTTTTCTTTTTACCAATTTTGTAACATTGGATATAAAGGGTTAGTGATGAGTAGGTCATAGAATTTATTGGATTTGTATGCTTATGAGGTATTTTACCCTCTGGCAAATATCACAAGGCATATTATGCTGCGGTTGAGATGTTCCCTTTTCTGTGCGTGGAGACTGTATGTTTCCAGGTCCACGCGTTCTAAGAAAGGTTGATATAAAGCTGTATATTCCGTGCACTATTTGCGTCTTTGGAGGCACGCCGTTTAGGAAATCAATCAATCAATCAATGATGGTTCTCCTGATATAGGAGGAAACTACAATGGTTAATTAACCGTTAATTTTGTTTAAGGCAGCAACTCGGAGCTCGTCCTCGGGGTAGTTATTAAACGTCTGCAAGTCGTCGAGTACACACGTCACGTGATCCAGGGTTACCGTCTCCGTCAGTCTCTCTGTGTGTGTGTGTGTGTGTGTGTGTGTGAGCCATTGACCTAAATATAGTTAATGGTGTGAGAGGTCTGAGGTCAGTATAACTAGGTCAGTCATAGTAAAGTAATACAGTCAGCACGGTGTGCTGCTTTAAATACCCCCCTCCCGTTATCGTTTTTAGAATGTGTGCCACCTTTTAGTCTGTTTACGTGTACATTTCTTTTAAGCTTATCTGTCAGGCAAATTGACAATACTTGACAATATTTGATGACATATAGATAGATCTATATGTGCAACAATTGTGTTGGTAAATTTGGTTAAAAACTCAAATTAAATCGATTAATATATGCTCCTCCTTGACACAAAATCTTAGCTAAGTCTTACCAAGTTGTGTCTAACTTGATCTGTTGATAACATGGAGGAATACCTGTGTTGTTATCACTAAATATTTGCTATTATCGCTCACAGAGATAGTCATATGACTGTCAGTCAGGGTATGATATACTCGTGTACTATATTATATATAGCATACAGATTATCTGATTGTGGTTATACGAATGGCCACACCAGAAACTTGATTTTGATTGGAATACAATGCATCCGCACATTTTGCAGTTTGATTTGATAAGTTTCAACAATGGCACAGGGGTTTCTTTCTTGTTGTCTGGGATAGCAAAAGATGGATTTTTCATGCAAATTACTCAAGTTCAAGACCATAAAGATGTTTAAAGGATTTGCTGTTTTTACTTTTTGAGTTGGAAAATAACAGCCATCGATCATTACGGAAAGTACTTTTTGTTTCAAGGATTTGCAGTTTTACTTTTGATTTAGAAAATAACAGCCGTGGTTACTGTAAGTACCCATTTGTTATATTACCATATGAATAATAATAATTTACAATAATGAAACTGAGGCATCCACGTGCCGCTGTTTTGTCAACTTTGCCAAAAGAGATCAATTCTCATATAAATAGGTCTCTATATTTCTTTAACTTCTCAAGTTGCTTCTATACTTCTGAGATATTTTTTAAACTGAAAATTATTGTCAATGAAAACAAAGTTTTGAAACATCAAATGTCCGTTCATATTTTCATAACACTTGATGATAATAATAACTGATACATTTCATATAATAATAACTGATACATTTCATATAATAATAACTGATACATTTCATATAATAATAACTGATACATTTCATATAATAATAACTGATACATTTTATATAATAATAACTGATGCATTTACATTAGCATTACATCAATGTTTGGGAAACTTGATATTTTTCTCATGAACTGCTCCCTTGTCTTTTTTAGGAAAACAGATGATTTAGTCCAGTTCTTGGTTCAGATTGCTGCAAGTATGAATCGCACAAATGAGTAAATTGATAAAAGAGTTGAGGCTTTTGAGAAAACACCTGGACTGAGTGAATAACTTGAGACTGAACTGTACAAGCGGAAAAGAATAAGAGTTTTTGGATGTCTCAGAATGCTCCGAATTTTACTGATGAACAGTTCAAGCAGTATTCTAGCAGTAAACTCCTTGGTACATCATCTATTCTTAAGAAAGGTCTGAACTTCTTCAAGAGTCAGAATACAGTTACCAACTGTGTGTATGAAACTGACAATTCCTTGTGGATCAAAGGATTTACACCGCTCTTTATGGAGATAACTGGCCTACGTTCTGTTCAAGAACAAACAGGCTGTTGGAGGTTACTGTACCTGTCACATTGGAAAGTGTTGTCTCTGCTCTCACTAGCATTAATAGGAACCATCCCAAAAAGTCTCGTTTATAACAGACAAACAACATGTCAATGTTTCCCATACAACAAGACCAATATTACATATCCCTACTGATTAGCAGTGTTGACCAAAAGTAAGAAATACTTGCAATAATTTAACTGGAACTTTTCGATGTTAGGATATGGCCCCCAGCATACATTTGTGCCATTACTAAGTATTATGACTATGAGGTATAATGTTGACATGGGTGATAATGGGTTTGTTGTCACATAAACTCTACAAAATTGTTCTCTACTATCATTTATTTTTGACAAACATTACTAAGTAGTATCATGCTAATAGCATGATACAAATATTAATAGTATAGCATGATGCTATACTATTAATTATATTTAATTTCTATTTATGCTAAAATAACCTACAGTTAAGGAAGAAAACCAAAAGAAAACAGGACTAATCAATGAATCCGAAATATCCCTACATCTTTATGTTTCTCCAAACTGGGAATTCCCATCATGTGATCATATCATTAAATAGAATTGTGAGTTACATCTAGAAATGTAATAAAATTATAAATCTTCAGGAGGTATATATATATATATATATATATATATAGGTGTGTTTGTGTGTGTGTGTGTGTGCACCCTCTGTGGTCTAACTGGTAGTATGTTTGACCATAGATCACTACCACCTGAGTTCGAATCTCAGCCTGGGCATATCTGAAGAGTGTTTCATTTTTTATTTCGCTTCATTACCTTTGGAGGTCTCTCGACCCATTTAGTCTATTATGTGCATAAAAGTGGCCATTAAACATCAATCATGTGTGTGTGTGTGTGCATTTAAAAAAACCCCTCATAATGGACCGTTATGTTATTCTGAAAAATAAGAACATTTTATAAAATGGCTGGATTCAAATGGGGATGACAGAACTGAGTGTTTAATCAGTAATAGTATTCTTGCCAATGAGACTTTGAAACCTTCAAAACGAAGAAGGCACAGGAAAAACAGTATGCAGAACTTTCAGATAAGCCTATATTCAAAGAAAGAAAAAAGATTTATGGTCATCAGTCAGAGTATTGTATCAATCTATAACTGTTAATGAGGAAAGCTTTATTGTCATCATATGTTATTGTATATCGTGAGGTAAAAGAAAAACTACACACATTAGCTGAAAAGGTTATTTTTCCAGAATGTTTGAATGTCAGTGACAATGCAATATAACATAGAATTTGTTCTAATGCAGAATATCTAGAAGAAATGCTCATTACATCACTGCAATCTAGTATAGCTTTTGCTATACAGCTGGACGAGAGCACAGATGTTGCAAATTGTGCTAAGCTTTTAGTTTATGTCAGCTATGTGAGATAATATTGGAGAACTTGCTGTGTTGTCTAAATTTGACTATATATATTACTAGTGCTGGTGAATATGCTGCATTAGAAGAGTATCTTTTTGAGCAATATAAATTAAACTTCAAAAACTGTAAAGTGATGGAAAGGTGAATAGGACTAGAAATATGTATTTATCTTGTGTCAATAGTAAATAAATGAACATAACTCACGGAGCCTGTTTTTTATGATTTATTATACATAGACATAATGGGCCACAATACAAAATGCAGTTCTTGATGTGTGTCACAATAAAACAATTTTTAAAAGTCATGTTCGAGATAATTTAGTGGGAAATTTTGTTGTTTGGTGAAGTTGACAATTTCACTGTTTCAACTCTAACCCGAACTTTGAAGTGTAATAAATCATGATGTTTGGATTTATTTGCTTATCATTGTAATATTATTAGTTCTGGGTGATAGTGAGAATTGACACTTGAAATAAAGCGAAACATCCATATATCAATAGAGAAAAGAGGATTTAAAAGTGTCAATTGTCTTCTTTATACTCGACAATTTCATTGTTTTAGTAATTTTAAAAGGAAAATTGTTTGAGAAAAAGAAAGTTATTACAGCTAGCCAGCTATCATAAAGTATGGATTCGTGCAATTATTTCTTGTACAATTTTAATTATCACACAAATTGTGTCTCACTGTAATCACCTTTTCATAGCGATTCAACAGTTTACTGTTTTATAACAGAATAATTTAAGTATGTATACATGTTTTCATTGACCACATTATAGAATATTTTCATCCTAGTTTGTTTATATTGTTCCCTATTATTCTTGTTGTAACTTTATTAAACGGATGGTGATAAAAGATGTGATATGCGGATGGCCGAAATTATTTGTTTACTAACCTATAGTGTTACAGCCATATATGACAGAGATGGGATGATATATTTCATACTCCTTTTGTTGTGATAAAGTGACCCATATTATAAAAAGGAAAGTGTTGGCAATGAGAGTATCAGTAACATAAAGCTGTCATTGAAGACATTTCCTTGATTGATGACACAAAACACACACTTAAACGTTTCTCATATTTTTAATAATCTGTTTGTTTATTTGTAACTGAAACTAGGTTGCTTGAACATACCGTAACTGTTTATATTTACTGATAGCTTTGTACATCTTGATACTACAAATAAATACACATTAAAAACATAATTAAGGGGAACTATTAAGTAAGTTGTTATCTGTTATTAGCCACTGTTACACTAGAGATGAAATGTCTGATGAAATGTTACTGAGGAAACACTAAAAAAAAGATTGTTACAATGTCAGGGAATTAAATTTCTCAAACTAAATTTGTGAAATATCATATCATTGTTTTAATTCTGCTTCAGATTGCACACAGAATATATAATATAATGTTTATTTTGATATTTATATGGTATCAATTAGCCAGTGATTGAACTTAATTAAAGGGAATTAATAAATAACTTGATAGTAAGAATGATAGTAAGAATAATATTAAGTTGGTTTAATATATATTTTAAATTCTTAAAAAATAGGTAATAAATAATTAATAATAATATATACATATATATCCCGATATATACATGTTGATCAGGGTTGCAGCCAATTACAGAACCAAGGTTTACGATTACTTGAGACTACTATCATTATGATTATGTTTACATTCATTCTGAATGTAATCAACTATGATTGCAATTACATTGTAAAGTAATCATGATTACAATCATGAATACAATGGATATCATACAAACATGAATGTGATTCTTCATCAATATTTAATCAATTACAAGTATAATGCCAAATTACCTTTAAATGGGTTAGCGGATTTAACATTGTCTTCCCTCTTGCAGAAATACCAGTAAGCATGTTACAATGTTTACATGTTGCTTTGTATGTATCTTTCTGGTATGTATATTTTCTGGTATGTTCTTGAAATAAAAATGCTCACTATATATATAAGGAACCTAGTGAGCTCCGGTGGCCTAGCGGTTAAACACCTGGCACTTGGTGGCAAAGGTCATAGGTTCGATCCCAGCAAGAGGTCGAAACTTTTCCAGGGATTAATTTCTCGGCTCACAACAGCGTGGGTGGCTGACCACGTTAAATGTCGCTGCCGTTTCCACTCAATTATTAAAAATAAATGGGGACGTTAAAGAACCCCCGAGGACGTAAAACACTAAATAAGCGACAGCCTGGGGATTCTACCTGAACAACAAAACAAACAAACGAGGAACCAAAAGTTCTAGATCAATTTGGTTCCAGTATTGTAAAATTTAATGTGGTAAAAAAGGGTAAATTAATTTGAGGAAATGAAAGCAGATAGATATTTGGGCATGATATAACGTTGTGCAATAGTGAAAGTAATCGTTGATTACGATTACATTTACAATATAATTGATTACAACTACATTGCCTCTGGAAATGGCGATTAGGATTACTTGAGATCACATAACCGATAACAATCGATTATGATTACCCCTTGCCTGATATATTGTCTCATCGGTTTGTCAGAGAGATATGAATATTATGTGAAAATGAATTGCCATAGTCCTGAAAGAGAGAGATAATATTACATTACCATAATTAAGTCAATAAACTATAAGGACTTGGGCTACAGTCTTGCATTACTCATCATTTAAGTATTTATAAAAAGACCAATGTTTCTTATTTAATAATAATAGGATATATATATATATATATATATATGATTTAAAAAAAACTATTACGACACTAAAATTCGAGTAAAACATGTGTTTCTAAGCCACAAACATAGAAGAATGTGGAGAAGATTAAAAACTAAACTCTTGAACTTAATCAGGAATTTGATGGGCAATAATTCAAATGTAAATCTATCATATTTTATCTCTACTAGACTCTTGACTGGCAACTTCAGCAATTTCTAGATAATGAAAACAACAAACAATTTCTTATTCTCCAAATTATATCTGCAATATTTCCATGAATGCGATATTATATTTAGTGGAAAAATACTAGAGATGTTTCAAGCTTCTTTTGTGGTTGAGGTGAAGAAAATAATCAATAAATCTCGAACAAAATCACTTGACTTTGATCCAGTGTCTACTCAGTTGAAGAAATATGTGAATAAAGATATGCCACTATATATAGGTCAATGGCTGAATTAGTGATGTTGTGTTTGAAGCGGACAGCCATTACTCCGCTGTTCAAGCTATCTGGACTGGAAAGGAAATTGCCCACTTGGATGTACATTGATTTTGTTGAAGCTCCTGAAGAAGGATTAATAGCTGCATTAATTATGTTTGATTTAACTACAACCTTTGATGTAATAGATCGTCCAACACTACTTTAGGTTTAGCATCGAATAGAATGCCATAATCAGGTCGCGTCTAAAACATCACAAGATTTATGTCTTTATTTGGGGTATCACAGCGATCAGTTTTAGAAAAAATGGACAACTGGATAAATGGCATAACATTAAATATAATTATGTTAATGATGGACAGATCTACATGACTTTAAAGCTATTTGATAATTGTTTCAGATTTCGTGCTCAGTTGAAGGTTGTACATCAGACATATGTATTTGGATGGACAGTAACATGATGAAAACTGAGAATCTTAGCATTAAGTTAGGATACAGATACAGCCTCTATGGCAGAGTGGGTAATAGCGTGCCACTTTCTTTACTCATGGTCATGCTGTGCGGGAGGTCGGAAGGTCGAATCCCGGCCGCTATAGTAGGAGGAATGTTTCGTCCAACCATGCCACTGGCAAGGGTTTCTCAGCTGAATATGCCATATATTGTAAATTCAAAATTTGTTTAGAATTAGTTCTTGTGGTGAAGCAGTAAATTACAGACCGTGTGTGTCTCCCTCATTTGAGGTAGCTAAGCTACCTAAAATAACTGCCATTTCGGCCATTATATATATATATATATAATTCACTTGCTTCCCAATTTCTAGCCTATTATCCTACGAAAGTCCTAGATTTTATGAAAGATATTGGAGAATTTTCAATAACTGGATCCTACTTTAATACGAAGATTCTCAATTTTCTTCACATATTAATTATTATCCTTGTTAATTTTCGACATTTTGCTGTTTATCCAAATATTTATATTTGGAACGCAACAATCTTCATTTGAGGATTAAATAGCAACCCATTTAGCACATTGATTTAAAATCATACAGACTTGTGTGTCATCACCATAACAATGAGATTTATTAATAATTTTACCAACTGGTTTAATATACTTAAAGTAAGTGTTTGGTTCCAGAATGTATCCCTGTGCTGCACCAAAATGAAGACGTACATCTAATGATGTTTTAACCATGACTGAGTTCAGTCGGTGAGGTACGATTCTTACAAGGTTTAACTTTTAAGTCCCTTTCTCCTTTCCTGATGCCAAAGGGAAAATTCTAAGAGTGTCAGTAGTATCGGATGATCAGTTACATCAAAGCTGTTGATTAATGGAGTATAATTAATGCAGTCGTGGATCCTTTGTCAAGAGCCTCACCAAAAGCATCAATATTACTGGACACTTTCAAGAGAACAGTCTCTGTTTAATGACCTCTACGATAAGTAAACTAATAACTGTCACTGAGGTCATTGTACTCTAAGTACTCTTCTATATGACTTTCTACTACCTTTTCAATGAGTTTTGGAGATGAAGAAAAGGTTGCATTTAGGAGGATAATTCTTCATGTCTTCCATATCCAATCCAGATCTCTTAAGCAGCAGAGCTGTTGTGGCTCATTTCAAACACAATAACATCACCGACTCAATACAAAGATTTCTTGAAACGCCATAACGTCGAATTCAATAATTATCACTTGATCACTGATATAAGTAAATCGTATTTATTTAAGTCACAACCTATTATTATATCCATATTGTGAAAACTATCCTAACTTATTCCTATTCTGTCCCACTCCAGAAATCTCTTCACTGGCTCCCTGTTCAATCTCGCATCTTTTTCAAACTTTGCAACATACCTCTTTCTTCTGGAGAACCGTCGTATCTATTTTCCCTACTTTCTGTAGCAACCAAGGCCAGAGAGCTCCGTTCATCTGGTTTTCATTTATTGTTTGTTGCCGGAGTTAAACTCATGCTGGGATTCGCGCTTTTCAGCTCTTTGGAATTCACTCTCTGGACATGTTAAGTCATCAAATAGCATAGTTTCTTTCTGTCATCATTTTGAAAAGTCATCTTTTCAGACTTGCTTATCCTCCCTAAGTTTCCATTTCATCTGATCATTTGTTGGCGGACTATGAGTTTATCCAAGCCCTGTACTAAGTGTACCACTGAGCTCTATTCTTTTCGAGTATATTGGCGTAATACAAGTATTTGTAATTATTATTACTCTAATAAATATGTACACTAACTTCACAATCTTGTTATTGACCTGTCTCAATGTTAAAACGTAATACCCCGGTTGCCCAGTCAATAATTAAATGCCCGATTTGCATGTATCTCATTGGCTAGTCACCTACTGAATATATATGAGCTACTCCAGCCAACCCGATTACTTGGAAAACGAGGGAGGCTTTCCCCATTATTTTGATAGGAAAACGGCAGATTTGTTGCAGTAAACCAGTCTACTTCCTAACTTCCGGGGAACCGTCAAACTTTGGTATATTTGTTTTACTTTTTATAGAGCTTGTTCAGTTGTTGCGTCATTTTAACTCGCTGTAACTCACTCTACCCACACCGGGCGTATTTTAGTCGTAATAACTAAATTAAGTAACAATATGGCGCTATCTAGGCTGTGAGAACCCACAAATGCAACTGATACATTTAAGAAAAACATTATTAGGTCAACCTCTGGGGGACATACAGCCCCAACTTCCAGCTGCATGGTAGGGCGCCTCCGTGGTCTAGCGGTAGCGTGCTGGACTACAGATCACTACCACTCGTGTTCGAATCTCGGCGTGGGCACATCTGAAGGTTGTTTCGTCTTTGACTTCGCCTCATTACCTTTGGAGGTCGCTCGGCCCATTTAGCCTACCTTGTGCACAAAAGTGGCCGTAAAACATCAGTCATCATCATCCAGCTGCATGGACTCGCTTCGCTCGTGGTTTACTGTTGTTAGACTAGTATCTTTTTGGTCAGGCTACCATTTTTTGCCTTACTAGTCTGACTGGTTCATATAATTGGAATTAACTATCAATTCCGGAATTGAATTGACTCCATGTCTGCTCGCGTGTACCGAAAAATACCACTTTATTTTAAATGAACAAATACACACCAACCCAACTCTTGCGCTTTATCCAAGTCTGCACTTGGTGCAGTTAATTCTTGATATATCTGAGAAGGTCAAATCTTTGGTCGGAATCTGACATTTTGTCTGTCAACTGGTCAAGACGGTTGTAAACAAAACTGTGGCACTACGTGATGTTTGTCAAGATGACGTCACACGATGCTCCCTGGCGAGCATAATATACTAGCAATGGCTCGTGAAAATTTCGGAATTTAAGAATTTAGGGAATATTTAATGGAAATATCATAGTTGGAGTTTTTTAAGTGTGGTAGTGCATTTGATTATTAAAAACCGGAAATCAAGATGATCCAGAAAGCCATTGTGTATACTGCTACTATTTATACTACTACTACTATTACTACTACTACTACTACTACTACTATATATATATATATATATATGGCCGAAATAACAGTTATTTTACGTCGTTATGTAACTGAAATGTAGTGTGTGTGTGTGTGTGTGTGTGTGGGGGGGGGGGTTACAAATGGGTGTATTAATTTATATCCGTTTATAGGTATTTCTGCGTATGTAAGCACGTGTACTTTGACACTTGTATGTAATAATAAACATATTAATAAGGTTTTATTGTAAAATATTCATACACGTATGTATTATTTTGTTCAGCCTAGTTTGTCAATATTATCACTCGGTAGGTGGCCAAAATTGAGTGAACATTATAATATTCTAATTCGCGAATTTGAGCCCAGTTACTATGGTATGTAATATATTCATTATTGTTAGATTTTATGTGTTCTTAGCTTTCGACTTTCTTTGAATAATGGTTATGAACACTTTGTTGTTTATTAATGTGTATAAAACAATTGGACAGTTGTCTGCTAAGGTCATTGTTCTTCATAAGCTAGTAATTATACATGTAGATTGAGAGGTCATATAAAGTTCTCGGTTCAAAATCCGCTTCTGACTAATAGTTTTAGATTTTCCTCTATTTTATATTAAATGTTATTTCAAGTAACAGGAATTAAATTTTAACAATTAAATGCATAATGCATCATTCCAATGTATAGATTTCAATAATAATAATAATAATAATAATAATAATAATAATAATTAGCAATAATATAGATTCAACAGCTTGTCCTCACTCGCAGTATCCAAGTAAAGATCTACTTATAGAGTAGATCGAGACATTTAAAGCAGTTCTCAAGTCTAGTTATAGATCTCATAAATATAATCTTCACAGAACGATATATTTTAAAAGAGCTTTATAATGTCACATTATACATTTGTGTTTACAATTAAACAAAACAAATTTCAAAGTATATTCATAAAGATATGACTATGTGATAAAGAAGATGCTATTTCATATAATATTGAAGCTTGTATTACAGACATAAACATCTGGTTTAATAAGAACATGATACTTATTTAGTGCGTACCGTGGTAGTCTCGGGCTCTCATCTGTAGTGGATGAAATATTGAAGTACTGGACGGGGGATGGAGGGGGGCAGGATAAAAGCCTACACGCTCGGTCATGGGTTAATATGGCTCTGCATACAAAGTGTATATGTAACTGAAGCTTGTTCAATATTGAATTATTGTGGAATAAGTTGTCCGATAATATTAAACTTACATCTTGCATTAAATAAAGTAATATTTTGTAAGGCTCTTAAAACGTTATATAAGTTAGTCTATATATGGTATCTATAAACTACCCTATTTGTGTATTTATGGTATCTATAAATTAAACTTTTTGTATATTTATGGTATCTATAAATTAAACTTTTTGTATATTTATGGTATCTATAAATTAAACTTTTTGTATATTTATGGTATCTATAAATTAAACTTTTTGTATATTTATGGTATCTATAAACTATATTACTCTTATATTTAGGCATAAACTGTTTTTGTGATATGTGAGCCAGAACATGTTTTTACTTTTGTTTTCAAAATATAATTATTTTTAAAATTATTTCATTATTATTATTCTAAAGATTTCGTCTTAAATTACTTATGAGTTAAACTTGGGGCTAAACCAATTAAAAATAATGCACTATAAGAATGTTTTATGTAACTCTTATTCTGAATCTTGCGCTCTGGATCAGGACTTATCCAATAAGGGGATGCATTATATAAACCATTCTTCAAACATCCTCTTTTTTAACATTCTATGTGCCTTTGAGTGTCATTGAACTGATAAAATATGAATGTTGAAATAAGTAATTTGAATTGAATTGATAATAGTGCTATGGTGAGGCCAGCATTTTAAGTTGGTGTCTATCTAAAATAAATTGAATAAAATTCTTTAAACTAAATACTAAGATGAAACAACCTTCAGATATGCCCATGCCGAGATTCGAACTCAGGTGGTAGTCATCTGCGCTACCAACTAGACCACGGATTCATTAGACAGTAAACAACGTGATTTTGTATGGTTTGTGGAACAAAAGAAATGATTTATAGATGTATCTTGGCTAGTGATAGAAATACATGAATAATTCATGTGGGCAACCCCACCCCCCACACTGACCTACTTATATATATATATATATATATATATATATATCGCATGCATGTGCGTGTGTATCCAGGATGTGGTTATGAGTCATTCACATCAGATTATAATTGTTTTCCAAAGGATGGTCTCTTTAAGCATTGGCTGTTCAGGTTTCAGACACAGTTTGTAAAAGAGAAAGTGGTTGAAGCTAAATCGTTAAGAGTCTGTCAATATGAAGCCGTAAGTATAAGTTATGCTATAATTTGTAAATATATTAAATGTTTTACAGAATGTCATTTCTTGTTTATAATTATAGGCTATTGCTAATGTTGATGTTTCTAGAAACCGATGGTTTTATGTAATTTAGAACACATAAGTCGTTAAATGCCTATAGGCCATTAAAATGGTACGTGCCTATAGGCTATCTCTGCAGCGTGTGACCTGCTAGTACACCGCTATTACGTCTATATATATATATATATATATATATATATATATGACATTATATATACATATATATATATATATATATACATACGCATGAAGTTCGATATATCGTGTATCGTATTTCTATAAACAACAAATATTACATTTGTGTTTACATTAACTGGATAGATCTGTACAGATCTTTACTTTAACTGAACGTATCTGTACATATATTTATATTAATTGGATACATCGGTACTGAGAAACATAAATCATGAGCATAATTCTGGAGAATATATGTATTTTTCTTCAGAAATAAGAAAACTGTAACAGCAGATTTTAGTCCATATGTCATAAAATGGATGGTATATTTACAGGTTTACATATAATAAATACTCTCTAGAAAAACACATATTTGCATATAACTGACTATAAACCCTAAGACATCTTGTATACGTTAGAGAAATACTCTGCCAGATACGTTTTGTACATATCAGATGCATTTTCAGATTGATCTTGTCTCTTGTATGTCTCCTGGTATTTTGTACCGTGGTGACATTAGGCAGAAATCCAGGACTTAAAGTGAAAGTGACTCAAAATGGACTTAATTATGGTAAACATTCTCTTTTCTTCTGTTGCCAGCATATATCCATCCATAAACATATTTATTGTACATCTAGTGTATGACATATATGCTGTACATTTGTTGTTTTATATTGATTTAAAAAAATCTAATTGTCTTTTCGGACTGTTCGTAGCTGCAACAGTGACCGTGGAACAACTCTCAGCTAAGGTTAAAGGTCAAGCTATACCGGATCAACACGGTAGTAGTAGCCTGGCCGTTGGCAAGGTTGAGTATGACGTCACAAAGTAAGAGGACAGCTTATCCCATTTATCAACAAATAATTTTGTAAAGCTGCTAAATAAATAAAAATACAAATGAGTATTAACATTGTTTCTTCGGCATATTTATATAATTATAAAAAGTCTTCATCATACAGATTATACATATTATCGCTCACTTCTCCTTAGTCATCATTTCAATTCCTGTTTTATCGTATCTGATATATTTCCTTTTCTATTACACGTTTAACTCTAATCAAACAGTTTTATATTATATTTATAGAATGCATATTAAGAGCTTCACTCGTCCACAATTATCTATTGTAACAAATCCTGGAACTGGTATTACACTGACATTAAATAATGCTGGTGTTTCTATTGACGGCGATTGGCGATATAGATATAAATTGGGATTGTAAGTTCTACACCAGGATATATATATATATATATATATATATATATATATGTGTGTGTGTGTGTGTGTTTGTTTATATGTGTGTGTGAACTCTCTAATTCTACATCTTGTCATAACTGTATAATTCTACATATTGTTATAACGGTCTATTTCTACATATTGTTATAACTCTCTAATTCTACATCTTGTTATAACGGTATAATTCTACATCTTGTTATAACGGTCTAATTCTACATCTTGTTATAACTGTCTAATTCTACATCTTGTCATAACGGTATAATTCTACATCTTGTCACAACGGTATAATTCTACATCTTGTCATAACGGTCTAAAACATTTCCGTAACAAGACTTGTTTATACTAGAGTCTGTCATCTGTCAATATTTATTTTCCAGTATTAAAATTCGCGATAGTGGCACTTTTGATGTAGATGTTAGTGGAGTCTCGCTAACATTATCTATTAGTATGGGTAAGTCTGCCACACGATAGCGTGATATGATCATGTCGTATAGTAACATCATATCGTCGATGTTGATACGTTTGTAAAGTTGGACCTTTATCAGGGTCTTCTATTCGGCGAATAAAGTGAAAATGAATACATTGTGTTTTACTGACGTATTTCTGTGTTTAGGAGTAGACACCACCGGAAGACCAACGATATCTACGAGGTCATGTGACTGTAATGTCGGTCGCGTCAGAGTTAAATTTCACGGTGGAGCATCATGGTTGTATAACTTGTTTACGAAGAGTTTAGAAAAACCAATTTCTAATGCACTTCGTTCAAAGGTTAACTATTTATATCAATATTGGTGCTATAATTCAATGGTTTAGCGAACATCACATTGATTGTATTCTGATTGACAAAAATACTGACCCACTGACTGACCCATTCACTGACCCATTTACTCACACACTCACTCACTAACTCACTAACTCACTCACTCACTCAGATTGCGTATGTTATTATTATTATTACACTTGTAATTCAAATGACGTCATTTTTAGTAAACCTATAGGCGCACGCGTCCTTCCATAGGTAAAGACAGGTACATGAGCGCAGATGTATGCACACACGCACACCTGCACGCATACATCCCGCAACAACACAAAGCAACATATGACATATATTTTGAACTTTTCAGCTCCGTGATTCACTTACAAAAATCATAAATGTGGATGCTGCTAAAAGTTTGAAGAAACTCAAAGGTATGATTTTTAATTTCTGAAAGTAACAAGATCCTGTCTTATTATATATAAGTTCACGATCATGTCTTATTATATGTATGTAGACGCTCCTGTCTTACTCTATGTATGTCCATGATCCTGTCTTATTATAATATGTAGGACCATGATCCTGTCTTATTATATGTAAGTTCACCATCCTGTCTTATTGTATGCAAGTCCATGATCCTGTCTTATTATATGTATGTACACGCTCCTGTTTTATTATAATATGCATGTCCATGATCCTGTCTTATTATATGTAAATCCATGATCCTGTCTTGTTATATGTATGTCCAATTACAATGAGTTTAGAAATAATAAAATTTATATATGAGAATCTGATTTGTGCCACACGTTATGATACGTTGTTGAAAATCGAATATTAGTGTATGGTAATTGCTTACAAAAAAATAAAGGTATACTTTCGTTTATATTTTAGTTCGTGTACCTATAGAAGGCTTACTTACTTTGGATTACAGCTTGGTATCGGCTCCAGTATTTGGCGTTAAGTACCTGGAATCATTACATAAGGTAGACTTGTATCGTTTGACGTAGGTAACAACAACACTGATGTTCGACGTGTATACCTCCTCAGTTCGTCATTAGTAATTGCTTTCATTGCGGCTTTTTAAGGGAGAATTCTTTTGGACGACAAACCAGACAGAAACCCCCTTCCGGCCTCGACCCGTTCCCGATCTGTCAGGAACACCAAAAATGGTGACGATATTCCTTTCTGATTATGTCAGCAACAGTCTTGCTTATGCCATCTACACGTACGGCTCACAGTTCCTCAGATATTCCCTGACGCAGAAAGATGTGAGTGTATCAACTCTCGGCATGAGCATAATTGATAATTGAAGGCTTTGTTTGAATTGTGTTCGATAATAATGTCGCTATTAGCCCTATATACATCTAATACGTTGTTTTGTTTACAGCTGCCTCTAAAATATCGGCATTATCTAAATACTGACATCTTCCCTCCGGTAAGACACCTATCAAATTTAGTTGATATTTATGTATTTATGAAAGTTAACAATACATGGCTATATTCTAACAATATACCATCACCGTCATCATAGTCGTCCACAGTCGTGTTAACATTCACCACTACCCCTTCTTCCATTAGTACAAACACCACTACATTTACCTTCACAACTACCAAAGCCACTACCCATACACCTTTAGAGCTATCATCGTCACGATATCCGTTATCACATATCATCACAAACAACATCATCACTAACATCATCACAACTATTAATATGGTGATAATTATCATCACATCGTCATCATCACCAATAACAATAATTACCTATAATAATACTTATACACTAATAATATAAACAATCCTAGCTTATTAAGCTGTATACTTTATTTGGCAGATTGCCAAAAAGTACCCGAACAGTACCTTTGAGCTGTGGATGTATGCCACCAAACAGCCCAATCTACAGACTGATACAAAAGGAATCATGGGTCGACTTCGTGGAAACGTTGAATTCAAGATAAAAGAAACCAATAAGACACTTGTAGATTGGTTTACGATGGACGTGGTAACTAGATTTGATATAATTGTATTACTTCTATCACAATATACCTACGTGCTTAAATCATGCCCTGTCTTATTGCTGCTCTCATGTGGTTAACCTCTCAGATACTTGTTATTAATAATAATAATAATAATATATAATATATATATATATATATATATATATATATATATGAGTTTTAAAGTATCAATTAGAATAGATTTTTAACCGGCAAATTTTGCAAAAATAAATCCTCCCAGGAGAAGAGAGTGTTTGACGTAGTTAACATCACTACATCAATGTTGAAGTTATATTAATTCATTATTTTAAAGAAAGCTCTTGTCGTTATCGCTGGAAATATGACGAAGGGACTGATCAAGGCAGAAGTCGAACATTTCGGGTAATTTATAATTTATATCTTATTTATATTGGTATGGCAAATGATTTTATTTGGACTGAAATATGTTTGAAAATGATATCTAAATTTTATCATCGATAGATTCCGTTTGAACATAACCAAGGTAGCGATCCAGCCAGTTCCGGTAAGTTAGATTTAAATACTCATCGTGAAATTGACATAATGATAACTTTATTAAATAATTATATCTCGAACATTTTGTCTAATTTAGTCACTTGTATATTTAGGTGATTCTTTAATAATATTAAAATAGGTAAAGGATACAAATAAAGTAGTTATGTACAAACTATTTTGCTCATTTAATTATTTTAATTGTTTCTAATTATTGCATGTGATCTTTATAAGAAACTGTCATAATTATTAATAATTGTTGTCACTGTGACACTAATCCGGGCCATTATAAAGATCTTATTATCTCTTGTTTATAAATGTTGTTTACAGGGAGCTGTAATAAATCTCTTGTTTATAAATGTTGTTTACAGGGAGCTGTAATAAATCTCTTGTTTACAAATGATGTTTACAGGGAGCGGTTGATAAATCTCTTGTTTACAAATGTTGTTTACAGGCAACGGTGTTAAATATCATCTTCCAGATAGCGGTTAATAACTTTATTATTCCCAAACTTAACGGTAAGTTTATTAATATTATTGTCGTTTTAAAAACATTAATTAATACAATTATTTCTATCAACTAGATAGATATGTTGTAATGTTTTATTCCAGTTCAGCTGATAACAGATCAGTCTCCAGAACATCATCTCACCAAAATATAATCATGTTTGGAGAAACAGGATTTTATTTTGAAGAAGTTCTTTCTAAAAATTTAAATATTATAATATTCGTCACGCAATGAATACACCCCATTTCCCTCACTAATACTATTATCATTCACATTATGAGAATAATAACAACATTCTACAAACACATCCACGTTAATTATTCAGATGTAAATGAAAACTGGACTTTTATGAAGGATGACGATCAAACAATGACACAAACAATTATTTGATCATTATCTATCGACATTTGTTTTCTGTTTAAAACAATCTATTTTGTTTTTTAGTTTTCGGTCATTCTCTCTAATTTTCAGAAGTTGGAAGGAAGGGATATCCTCTACCATCCCTTGATCATGTGGAGTATGTCAATCCAGAACTACACCTGTTAAATGTTAGTATATATATATATATATATATATATAGACATGCACGCATGCACCCACGCACGTGCGCGCTCACACACACACACACACACACACGCACACACACACACACACACACACATATGCTACTACTACTACTACTACTACCTCTATTATTATTACTACTACCTTTAATAATAATAGTTAATTAAATTATTTTGTTTAAATCATTTTTAACTTTTAAAATTTTAATTTTAATTTCTTCAATTCAGGGAACTGTATGTTTTGCTACCGATCTAAAGTATATTGCGAATCATTAAATCTATAATTGGAGATACAGTCATCTTTTGTGTCGACGTCTTCTGGTCTACGACAAGAATATGGAAAAGTTACAGTTAATTGATTAAAGTTAAACGGAATATTATCTGGGTTTCTTAAATATGTTATTCTAGATTTTGTCATTTTGTCAATGTTTACGATAACTAATGTTTAGAAATAAAATCGGATGCTTTACTCTTGACTTGTGTTTCAGTGTGTGTGTGTATGTGTGTGTGTGTGCGCATGCGTGCGTGTGTAACAAGAATAATAATAATAAACCAACCTATTGAAGCAGACTACGCCGGGAACGCATCGCGGACATATCCGAGACTGTGCCCCCATCCCGGGAGTCTTGTTTAATGACGTCTACGTGGAAGCCACCGTCCCCGGTCCGTTTCGTGAATGACATTCCGGATGGTAGCAGTCATTTGTCCAATGGTTACAAGACCGTGACTAATGCCAGTTACATGACTGTTACATGACTGTTACATGCCAGTCACTGTGGGGGAGAACCCCGAACTCGTTCGTATATCCGTCGGTCATGTGGGTTGTTCAAAAGGGACCAAAACATTATCCTTGGGCAGCGGGATCTGGATCTCAACTAGTATTTTGGGTGGCTGATACTACACGTGGAAGATGTACAAAGACCGTATCGTATCATAAGGACTTGAAATCACGGTCTTGGCCTGCGGAGTCCTTGTAGTGATCACTAAATTTGTCAGTCGTCGCCTCGCGCTCAAAGGCCAAAACGTGACCATATCACAGTTCTAGCCTGAAACAAACTCAGAACAATTTCTGACCACGTGTCATCCGCCCTGATCGATCGGCAGATCTCAGATGGCGAGTTCCGCCTGATTCTCATCGAGGTAGGAAAATATCACCAAATGAAAGATGAGATCCGGGTTAGAGCACGAAAAGTCCATGCTGCGGTTGTGTTGATGTAGCAGTGGCGAAGTCGGGCCAGCTTCATAAAAAGCCAAATAATAATACGGGCCAGAACATTATAGAAATCTGATGTAAGTATGCGTAAACAAAGCAGGAAGTTAGGTGCTTTCTCAAAACCTGGGACAGGAAGTAAACATTGACGGCGTCAATAGCACATGACTGGGATAAAAAAGTAAACACAAAGTATGGTGGCCCTATAGAGATACACTAAATTGATCATCGGAGATGCCGACGAAACAAGCAGCGTTCTTGTTACGGCACTCATACCGTGACAAACCTCTCTGAGCGTGACAAACCTCTCTCAGAGTGACAAACCTCTCTGAGCGTGACAAACCTCTCTCAGAGTGACAAACCTCACTGAGCGTGACAGGATGAACACCGCGTGACACTATGGATGTAGACAGATCGCGGCATTTATTTATCTATCTATCTACTGTGCTTGATGTGTGACGTATTTTGATGTCGCCTCCTATCTGGTTTCTTCGCACCATTAACATCAGCAGCCCGTCAACTTCACCAGCACCGATTGCATCACCGTCTGCTAAACACCAGTTAAAGGAATAGCGCAGTTGTGTCTGGCCTTGTCATAGGCTACTCCCACCTGGTCGAATTGGTTATTGGGGGCCTTTCCCACTAGACAACGCACCCCGCAAAATAGGCATGGCGATAGTGGATGTTGCCCTCGCCATGCCCACGAAGGAAGTATTAATAAAACAGGGTGCTCATTTCTGCTGATATACTCAAGTAATGGCTTCTGTAGTGATGGTAGTCGGCAGCACCCTGGTCAATGCCCTGGCCTTCAGCTGGAGCCACTATATGTTAGCTCTCCTCCGAAACCCTGGCGTTGAAGAAGAGCGCCGCCATCACGACAAAGCAGTCGAGCAGCTTCAAATCACCGAGGCAGAATGGTATCAAAAATTAACAGTACCTTGATTGGATTAACGAAGTACTCCCGATTCTATGTACCAAGTCACGCCCTAAAAGACAGAGATCACCTTCATAGTCCTTGCTTTGGCCGCAACAAGAATTCTTGCCTAAAACTCGCCAAGTGAGGCGGGTTAAAAAACATTTCTGAGCCCTATGCTATGGGTCTCCTTGAAGAACTAGGATTTTGGGGAGTCCGCCCGACGCTGAGTGACTTGGTACAAAGGTTTCCCGATCCCTGCGCCGAGAAGAGCGAGCTACGGGTCGTTACTGAGCAGCTCCCTGAGCGAGTATGTAAAGTATGTTGGAAACTGATCAATCTCTTTGAATATATTCTAATCAAATCTTGTCAGCAAAGGGAGAATGCTAACAGGGACATAACTCACCATAGAGGCTCTAAGGTGGGTGAACTGGGGCTGCGAGCTGTCGTAGTAAGTGAGATTGTGGCCAAAGGGTCACTTTTGGGGCGCACCAATCAGAGTGCCACTTTGGATGATGTTCATCATGAGGAAGTCCAGTTCTCCCTTGTCAGTCACAAGCTTCTGGATTAGTCCTCTGCCATCGGTGTTGCTGGCCTGGATGAATTTGGTGTGCTTTTTGAACGCAACGATGGCATCGCGGACGGTTTCGACGAAGTAGGATAGCAACTATGTTGGAGCTCATCCATGCTCTGCGAAGTGCCTCTCGATCCAGGCAGGAATAACAAGGGTGTATTCCTTTTTGGAACTTCCATTCTTCTACCTGGGCAAATCCGGTGCCAATATCTTGTGGAAGTGGGCGGTTAATCGCAATTCTGGTGGTAACACGGTGGGAGGGTGCCTAATATATCGAAATACGGCTTAGCATCATCATAACCCTAGTAGCAGGCTTTCACGTTGTTGTTCATGCAGTTCCAGAGCTATCCATCAGGACGATATCCCGATTGAGAATTCTCTCCAAGGCCGCGACATCCTTAATGGTTGCCCTTGTTTCACGGACTCTCTCCTCCCACTCCCGTATTTTCTGGTGCATTGTGGGGTTAGTCCGTGAACTCTCAGAGCGCCTTCGAAATGCTCGACCACTCTCTAGAAAACCCAGTTAATTATGTTATTTTCGCGTACTGGGCGAGATTGGCAGTGTCTAGATCACTCAGAGGATAGAGGCGATAAAGGACTGCGGTGACAGGATAGGTTGTTTGATAGTACACTTTGTCGATGCCATTCAAGACTCCTGGCGTGGTGTCTCGAATAATCTAAAAAATACCCTGCCCCTTCTATGTCGCGGCTGTGACCGGGCCGAATCTATCTTCAATGACCCAGTCACTCTCGGCTTGCTGCGCTCGCAAGAATGTGAACCCGCTCCCTAGAAGGGCTGCAAGGAGTCGTGCTGCCTTTCTATCTGTCACGCGGACATCCAGAGCCAATATAATCCCTGTCAAGTGGGTCCTTTGCTTCTACCCCAGAATAGGCCCACTTAACTCATCTACTCATCCAGGGAAGTGGGCTTATACCCCAGTATGGGCCTATACCCGACGATATACGATAAGCCGCAACACCACATCTCAGCAAACACCTGATATCATTATAACATAGAGTATATGTTAGTTATAATTCGCGACAACAACGTTATGATTTATATTTAAATCTAACATCAATATCCTGATGTTATTTGGACACCAGTTTCTTCATTATTTATTATATCTATTTGATGTTTACTTCATACATTTTAGCCGACGTTATGATTCGTAATTACGCTGAGTCATAATGGAGAACAAATATTTCAGTCGTTATGTTCAATGATGAATATAGTAGTTATGCCATTTATGTAAGTTTTCTATTGTTCTGATCAAAAATTGATTCTGGTTTTTGGTCGAAAACAAGTTGAAACGTTGTAATGATAACTTTACCCAGGAAGTAAATGTGGAAAAGTAACTTCATTATCCTAGATATTGACTATCTAATAATCCTGCTGATCCAGGTCATGTATTATTAATGTTTTAGACTAGTATTGTTTATGGTAAGAAGAGATTTTAAAGTTCAAGAGTAAGTGTACAGTCTATCAATATCAGCTGACCTCTTCCTTATTGTAGTTCGTGAAAGTTGAACAATCGAATTAATAAAGATTATCTGCCAAGTCTAGCGCGCATGCGTATATATAATTTTCTGGCCATGCACTAATAAAGTTCTAAGTGATCATCGTGTGTCTCCTTTAAGACGTTTTATATCAACAGTAATCTGTTGTTGACAAACACAAACATAGTGTCAGAAGTAAAAACAACACAAAAAAACAACAATGGCAAGGTTTGACCCACCACCGAAGTTCAGCTACAAAGCCGATGAATGGGAAGAGTGGCTTGCAGATTTCGACGAATATCGCATCACGGCTAAAGTCGACAAAGAAGAAGGAAACGTGCAGATAAGTTCCTTGTTGTATTCCATGGGTGCCAAAAAGGCCAGAGAAATGTATAATATATTGAAGTATGGGAAAGTACGTGTTCCGAGAGCTGATGGACGTGGAACATGAACAGTTAGTCTTAAATGAGCGTGTACAAACACCTGACGAGACAGTTGAGCAATTTAGCAGAGGTTTACAGACATTAGTGCAAACCTGCGGATATAAAGAATCAGAAGATTTAGTGAGGGACCGGTTAGTTATTGGGCTAGTTGATGTTGGTGTGAAGCAAAAGTTACAGCTAATGCCGGAGTTAACATAGCCCGTCAGTACAAACAAGTAAAGGAACCGCTAAAGACACAAAGACGAATGTAGCATTCCGCTATGTCCGTAGATGAGGTACATAGTTAACCTGTTAGTCCAGATCACGTTATAACACGACGACACAAAGTGAGAGGAGTACAGTTGAGAAATGCGGTAGATGTGGGTACGGTCATACTTAAGATCGACGTTGTCCTGCCAGTGGACAGACCTGCCGAAAATGCCAGAAGACCAGACATTTCGCACGCGTGTGGAGACAGAAAGCGCTACATGAAGTTGCCGACGTTTGACCTACGACTAGCGCAACTACTGCACAGTTTTGACTGGACTCGATTATCATAGATAATTTACAACCATGGATTGTGAAACTGAAAATGTGTGGCCATAATGTTGACTTCAAAATTGACACTGCTGCAGACGTAAGTGTTATGCACGTCAAGGCATATGAAGCACTGAGGGTTAAACGGGTCAGTTTCAAGCAGAAATTAGACATCGTGACAAGACGTATAAGTTTAGAGTAGTGGTCACGAATGATGATGATATAGAGACAGGATTCTGTCTACTCAGCAGACAGATCGCGGCTGAAATGGGACTGGTACAGCTGATGGATAAAGTGGAAGTAAACCGAGATGTTTTTGGAGCTGATGGTTTAATGCACACGGAACCCATCACCATAAACCTACGTACCGGAGCCGAACCATACAGCATGTCCACCGCACGACGAGTATCATTCCCTGTGATGGACAAAGTAAAGGCAGAATTAGAGAGGATGAAAAGTGCAGGCATCATCAAAGAAGCCATTGAGGCAAATGATTGGTGTGTGCCTATGGTAGTGGTTGTGAAAGGTTCAGGTGATGTGAGGATATGTGTGGACTTCAAAAAACTGAATCATGCTGTTAAACGACACATTATTGCCAAATCTCGAAGACATAACAGCGAAACTTGCCGGGGACGACAGTATTTTCCACTCCAGATGCTGTTAAACGACACATTATTGCCAAATCTAGAAGACATAAGAGCGAAATTTGCCGGGGACGACAGTATTTTCCACTCCAGATGCTGTTAAACGACACATTATTGCCAAATCTAGAAGACATAACAGCGAAACTTGCCGGGGACGACAGTATTTTCCACTCCAGATGCTGTTAAACGACACATTATTGCCAAATCTCGAAGACATAACAGCGAAACTAGCCGGGGACGACAGTATTTTCCACTCCAGATGCTGTTAAACGACACATTATTGCCAAATCTAGAAGACATAACAGCGAAACTTGCCGGGGACGACAGTATTTTCCACTCCAGATGCTGTTAAACGACACATTATTGCCAAATCTAGAAGACATAAGAGCGAAATTTGCCGGGGACGACAGTATTTTCCACTCCAGATGCTGTTAAACGACACATTATTGCCAAATCTAGAAGACATAACAGCGAAACTTGCCGGGGACGACAGTATTTTCCACTCCAGATGCTGTTAAACGACACATTATTGCCAAATCTAGAAGACATAACAGCGAAACTTGCCGGGGACGACAGTATTTTCCACTCCAGATGCTGTTAAACGACACATTATTGCCAAATCTAGAAGACATAACAGCGAAACTAGCCGGGGACGACAGTATTTTCCACTCCAGATGCTGTTAAACGACACATTATTGCCAAATCTAGAAGACATAACAGCGAAACTTGCCGGGGACGACAGTATTTTCCACTCCAGATGCTGTTAAACGACACATTATTGCCAAATCTAGAAGACATAACAGCGAAATTTGCCGGGGACGACAGTATTTTCCACTCCAGATGCTGTTAAACGACACATTATTGCCAAATCTAGAAGACATAACAGCGAAACTTGCCGGGGACGACAGTATTTTCCACTCCAGATGCTGTTAAACGACACATTATTGCCAAATCTCGAAGACATAACAGCGAAACTAGCCGGGGACGACAGTATTTTCCACTCCAGATGCTGTTAAACGACACATTATTGCCAAATCTAGAAGACATAACAGCGAAACTTGCCGGGGACGACAGTATTTTCCACTCCAGATGCTGTTAAACGACACATTATTGCCAAATCTCGAAGACATAACAGCGAAACTAGCCGGGGACGACAGTATTTTCCACTCCAGATGCTGTTAAACGACACATTATTGCCAAATCTAGAAGACATAACAGCGAAACTTGCCGGGGACGACAGTATTTTCCACTCCAGATGCTGTTCGAGGTTTCCATCAAATACCTCTGAATCCAGAACGTATAGCATTGCCAACATTTATAACACCCTTTTGGGAGATTCTGTTTCACAAGAATTCCCACGGGGATCAGTTTAGGATCGGAAGCTTTCCAGAAGAAGATGAATGAAAGGTTACGAGCTCCAGATGGGTGTGATGCAGCGATGGACGACATATTGATTTGGAGTCGAAACAACGAAGAACGTGACAGACGTCTTGACGAAGTGCTAAAACGCATAAAGTAAATAAATACCAGCCATGGCCAGTTTATTGAAACCTGTCACAGACTCGCTGAAAATGATACAGTATAGAGTTGGGGACCAGAACAGTAAACAAACACTTGTACAACTAAACCACCACACAGTAGTGAGTGCTGATAGTAGCAGTTATGGATTAGAAGCCGCGTTACTTTGCATGGCCGCGTGAGAAGTTTCGGAAATACATTATCGGTATGGACAGTTTCCAGCTACAAACTGACCATACGTCTTTGGGGCCACTGATTTCGAGTAAGGATCTGGACAAAGCTCCTGTACGATGCCAGAGACTATTGCTACGTTTAATGCCATTCAATGCATATGTGCGTTATGTACCGGGGAAGAGCCTGATACTCGCCGATGTCCTGTCAAGATCACCATTGCCTCATACAGCTGAGGACGAACGTGACGCTGAGGAAGTGTTTGCGTATGTAGAGGCTATCGAGGCTCGTCTTCCAATTCGAAATAGACGGCTCGAAGCACTGTAACCGTGCATGATGTAGATCGACATTTTGTCATCAATTGTGTTTTAAACGGTTGGCCGCTGAACAGGTCGAATATACCTGCTCCGTTTGAGGGGGTATCAACAAGTGTCTATATAGTTTTCCGTCCATGTGCTAAAAAGGTCATCATCGTGTTTCTCTTTTAAACGTTTTACATCAACATTAATCTGTGTTGATGACAAACACAAACACAAACAGAAGTCTTTACTTAGATCCAAAATAGGGAAATCGTATTATAGTATTATCTAAATTTGAGTAAAAGGTTCCATGAGCGACGTTTGCTAAACTCATGCTGGATTTTTAAAGGTTGTGATAAGCCAAGTAAGCATGTTTGAATGAGTACATTATGTATTATTGGAGCATACAGGAAATATATGCTAGAAATAGAAATCTATCATTCATTGCTTTATGCGTACACCAAAATCGAAATTTGCGGCCGTTCGGAGTGAAATTCTGTACAACAATTGTGAAAATATCTAGGTGTGCACATACATCAAACAGCAAAATACGAAGAGAGCAATTAGTGAGAATGTTAATTTCATATATTTGTTTAACGATAGTTAGCTGTATCGTTTTGTAGACATATGTATTAATACTGTAATTAGTTCTCGATGACCATTAATGGATTAATCCAAAACAAATTATCAATTAAAGGCGCTTGAGGCTAGAACAATAAACTATTGAAGTAGAATTAGTTTTATGCCTTGAATTGTAACGATTTATTTATATATTGTAATCGTTTTATATAATTAGACGTTTGTCCACCAACAGTACATGTGTCTAATGTGTTTATTGTGTCAGCTTTAAGTTAATTATATTTTTTTGTTTTAAACACACAACATACATACATTACAATTTACAACTAATCGTTTCTATGTGTTCATTTAGTTTAAACGACTAATCTTATTAATAATGTTTACTACCTGAACATTTTGATCCTCTTAGAACAATCGATCTTCTTAGAACAATCGATCTTCTTAGAACAATCGATCTTCTTAGAACAATCGATCTCAATACTACCTATATCTTCAAATCATATTTGAAATTTATTTATTCTGTTTCTACGAACATGCGATGATCTTGATTGATTACAATATATATCTATATATTGACCTTATTAGATGGATACAGATAACAAACGTCTAGATGATATTTTTAGATCAGCCAACTTTAGGTAGTATGTGCAACAATGCATACATAGATAGTATCGTATTTTAGCTCTTGACATCTCCCATCAGTATGATAATTTGATGAGTGAGTGTGTCAGTGTCTTCCTTACTGTCTGATCATTTGTTTATTGGGATTAATATATCTCTATAGAAATAATTGTTTTCAACTAAAATGATTGAACTTCGTGTTTTTTCTTGTTGATGTGACGTTTTTTTCTCTTGCATTGATTCCAATAAATTATATTGATCAACCACTGAATCTAAATAATAGTCCATTCACGGACCTTATGATATATATATATATATATATATATATATATATATATATATATATATATATATATATATATTATGCATGTGTGTCTGTTTGTTTGTGTGTATGAAGTATTTACATTTTATTCACTGTTTAGTTTACAGGTTTGTATTCAACGAATATCTCAGATTTATAATAGCTGAAGAAATATTACTCTTGACGCTTTTATCACCTGTATGGTGTAAATATGTTAACTACCTTTAGCACCACCTTCATCATCACCAACATCATTATCATCAGCACCACTATCTCCACCACCACCACCAACACCACCACGAACATCTTAACCATCACCACCACTATCATCACTAATATTAGTATCAACATCACAGCATACATCAACATCTATCAACTTCCATCAATCACCATCAGAAGTAGCATCACCATTATCATGTCAACTTTCGGTAGTCACCATGATGATTGATGTTTTACGGCCACTTTTGTACACATGGTAGCCTAAATGGGCAGGGCTATCTCTGGGCAGGGCTATCTCTGGGCAGAGCTATCTCTGGGCAGGGCTATCTCTGGGCAGGGCTATCTCTGGGCAGGGCTATCTCTGGGCAGGGCTATCTCTGGGCAGGGCTATCTCTGTGCAGGGCTATCTCTGGGCAGGGCTATCTCTGGGCAGGGCTATCTCTGGGCAGGGCTATCTCTGGCCAGGGCTATCTCCAAAGGTAATGAAGCAAAGTCAAAGTTGAAACAACGTTGAGATAGGCCCGCGCCGAGATTCGAACTCAGGTGGTAGTGATATGTGGTCCGGTGCGCTACCAACTAGACCACGGATACGCCCCGTCAGTAGTCACCACAATCATAATACTATCATCATCATCATCATCATCATCATCATCATCATCATTATCATCATCATCATCATCATCATCATCATCATATTTATCAAAACACAACATCGCTGAGTTTACTTTCACTTAACAGCATCAGGATTTAATGGAATAATAATAATAATAAAGCCGTTTTATTGAACCAATAAAGATAAAAATCTCATAACATAATAATAATATATAATAATAATTTATACCATATATTTCTAGAGCACGCACGCACGCACGCACGCACGCACACTACCAGCCACACTAAACCTAGCCAGATATCCATGTGATGGTGACACGGTGAGAGTGATGATGCCAAAACGCAGCCAATAATTTCTAGTATATTTAGAGGAAGTTAATATATGTCAGTTTCTAGGCTTCAAGACTTTAGATTACTACCTTTTATTTTGATTACACATCGATCCAGGGACTAGCCACATATTAGGGATCTTAGCATCAAAGTCACTTATCCGCATTCAATCTCAGATAAATTGTGAGGAAGATGTACGCACGATTATTAACTGTCTCTGCTAGTGTCCTTTCTAGACAGACAGACAGACAGACAGACATACAGACAGACAGACAGACAGACAGACAGACAGACAGACAGACAGACAGACAGACAGACAGACAGACAGACAGACAGACAGACAGACAGACAGACAGACAGATGAATGTTTAATAAGCTTCATTAAATATGTTGTGTTTTCATAATAATATCGGAATTTCATGGTTAGAGTAGGTGTAATGTTGTCATCGTATGTGGGTTTGTTTTTAACATAAAAACGCAACTAAAGCTAGTTTTCTTATTTATGATAAATACTTTATTTGGCAGTTTAATAAATAAAGCTATATCTAGGTTGAATTATGAATAAATAACTCGCTAATTAAAGTGAGTAGCTTAAGGTTATTCTTATAACACAGTTTTCTGCCTTTTCAATAAATATTTTCCTTTTTATGGCTATTTGTTGAATGAATATATTATAGCTCACATAATTATTACTTTTACAATGTTATATTTTTGGGTTTAACATTAATTATAACAATTTAAAGAAATTAATTTTAACATTTAGTGTCGCCAGTTCATTTTAATATGTTTAATATCTTACATACTGCTATATATCAACAATACAAATGGAAGGGAAAAACCTATATGTCACATTTCAGCCAGAAATATACTTCAGTAATAAATGTTTTTTTTGTTAAGGATGAAAGAGTCTTTCATCCTAACATGCGACATCACTCTCCAGTAACCTACATTGAGCGTCTAACTAATGAGGAGACGAATATTACATCATCTTCATCACGTATCTGTATGAGTACCTTGCTTTCTAAATCAGATCTTTGAGAAGTACCAAACTTAGAAGAAGAAGTAACGTGATTAAATGAGACATGATACAACATTGTTGATATGTGATACTGGAGAGTGGAATAACCGGATTGAGGTCGTTTTAAGTTCCATCAAATGAGACATTTTAAAATGAAGTATCCTGAATATAATTTGATTCTGTAGGCGAGAGAGTGAGATAATCCTGAAGAATATTTATCAATCAGGTGTCTTTTCTTCGCTTATCACATCACACATCGATTATCTTAATATTCGGGTCAGGTAGGGATATATACAACAAATAATGGAATTTAATTTCACTAATCACATTTCGATTTTAACATTTGGTTTCAACAGCTATACTACTACTACTACTACTACTACTACTACTACTTATACAAATACTAAAACTAATAATAAAAACAACAGTATTGAAATATATTTAATAAATGAACCTTTCTAGTAGTATCTAGTATAAGAAAATTACACGATAACAAATAGGTTTATAAAATATGACTAACACACACACAAACACACACACATACACACACACACACACACACACACACACACACACACACACACACACACACACACACACACACACACACGCGCGCGCAATTATAGAGCCAAGATAAGTTACTTTGCAGCACACCAGACATTTACAATCACAATTGACATGCTATAAACTTTAATGAACTCTTTATGACAATTACAACAGACAATAGAAAATAGTTAAGCATAGACATAATCTATAACAATGACCTGATATCAACAATGAGAAACCTCTATTGTTTATACACTAATGACGGAAATAATCTTAGTGGATTTACAGTATCATTATTTTCCATTAATAACGCTATTATGATTAATGTTGTTGTTATTTGTTGCTAAACTTAGCTTTCTATACATGTCTAATTTTAGTATTTGTTTTGTTTTTCCCGTTTTGGAAATACTATTTATTTATTTTTAGCCTATCTTATACTGTATTACACCAATTATCAATATATTAGCCTGTCCCAATTACATCTAAATGGAGAAACATTACAGGTTCAGAAATACGATTGTGACCATGGTCATCCTATTGTCAATGAAAATGTAAACAAAATCGCTTGTAATACTGCGTTACGTGATATTATGTGGAGGACAAATTATGTTATCACTAAATTTGGGTCTTGTACAGCTGATATTCGTTCATTCATGTTCCGATCATATTGTACCGGTTTCTATGGATCTCCATTATGGCGTTTTGAGTTCACCTGATATAAATGTAATATATGTTACTTGGAGAAAATGTGTTAGAAAAATATGTAATGTGTCACCTAGAACACATTGCAATCTTTTGATACATCTTGTCGAAAGAAATGATGTCAAATATGATTTAATATCTAGATTCTTATCTTTTTATGATTCCATTAGTACAAGTAATAATGAGTGTACTCGTTTTTTTTCTCATTATTATGTATTTAAATCATCAGGGCTGCTGTTTAATAAAAGTTTAATAAAAGGCAGATTCACGAAATTGAAACTCCAATGTTGCAAAAATATTTTCATTGTAAAGAAATCTGTAAACGAAGGCGATATGCTAAAATAATTATGTCTTATCAGAGAAAAAAGGTTTTTATTGATTTCGATGTTATTGATCCGTTCTTTTTCTCTCTTTTTCTGTATTTCTACTTTATTATTACTGCTGAAAATAATTGTACAACATTGTATATACTATGTTGTTACGAAATAAATGATGTATATCTTAATGATACACAACTAACACGCGAACTCTGCCTAATTGCACGGCGCACTGTGCCTGCTACAGTCATTTAAATGCTAGATTCCCAGTTCAAACACCTAAACGGCTTCCCTACAAATAGTACACGGAATATATAGTTCTACAATCAGTTTGTTTTTAGAATTGCCGGGAATGGAAGCATATAGTCTCCACACACAGAAAATAGAACCGCAGCATAATATGCCTTGTGATATTTGGTGGAATGTCAAATAGCTCATAAACTTAGAAATACAATAAATACTATGACATACTCGTCAATAATCCTTCTATGGTAAAATATATTACAAGCAAATTGAACAAAAACGTTTTTAAAAAAGAAGATAAAATAAAACAGGAACTTAATTCGCTTGCATGGGCAATAGTTTCATTTTATCAGTGTAGAATAAGGCACTGGCACACGGATTTCGAATTCAAAGTCTGGATGATTTATCAGGGAGTTTTGTTTTTGGATGAAATGACTTTAGCTGATTGTTTCTGGAAAGGTAGACCATTGTTTCTAAGGAACCTTTTAGATATCATGGAAGCCACATACACGCCCATGGTCAAATTGGGAGATTACAATATCTAAGATGTGATCATGTCTATGTGTCAGCTCTTGTACATGTTGTTTTCTAATAATCGATGTATTTTGAGATAAGGCAATATGCTCGTGTGAAGAGTGAAAACATAGCACCTAAGATACAAAGGTTAGTAGACAAATGGGTTATATACTTTAAAGAATAGTAAAGAAGAATTCTTCTGGCTCCCCTACAGCTTTTGCGATTCTGAGCTCCATTACGGAATGAATATCCGGACGGAGTTAGATCAAAACAACTTTCTGGTCGGAAACATTACCAGCTAGATACATCTCTGTAATAACAGGAGCATAATGCTATTTATATACAACATTTACTTCGTCATATTTATTGTATATCGATTGACGAATACTTATATTTCCTACATTTACACCTGTTCCGTTAGATAGCGTTGTTGACACATTGACACATTAGACCTTATCTACTTTGAGTGATTTCTACTCTCTGGATTCATGGATAGACAAATAGCCCCGCCGCCATCAGGCCGTAATGTATCTATACATTTATCCAAAAGAGTTTTAATGTAAAAAAAAATGGAAAGGGCGATAATACAGAAAATAAAGATGTTGGTGCCGTATGATTCAGAGCCTGGCATACCATTGGATCAGGTAAGTGCCTTAGAATCCGGAACAACTATATTCCATTTCAGTCTATGTAAGGTACTAGCATTAGACAAGATAAAGTGTTAAGAGTATGTAAGTATTACTCCATCACAACATATAAGTAATAACAGTATACGATACGTAGATACCAGGTGAAGTCTAAGACATAATGTTTATTAACGTCACTTAGCCCATTAGTACTTGACCTTTATTCTATCGAGTATTATTGTCTTTTATGGCTGTGGAGCTGTGATATTGAGTAAGGTAACTCTTGTACTTGGATTACTGAACCGAAGTAGAAAGGAGAAAAGGAAGTTCATTGTGTTATATTCTAGTTCTTTATGCTGTAATGGGGAGTTTTTGTACGTAGTAGAATGGTTGTGAAGGAATTTTGTTTAAGGATATTTAATACTTCTTGACATTAGCCTTATAGGTCAATATTTTCTATTATTGATGGATTTGTATTGCTAGAGTTTATATTATATAAAATAAGACTATCTAATACATTATTGCTTTAATTACACTCATCAAAACTATAATTAATTGCTATTGACTGATATGATATTTGTTTATTTAAACATAAAGGTTTAACACATGTAAACCATGATTCTTTGTACTAAAACAGTATATAACTTCTCAACATTTACAGATATGACAATCAATTGCTAGAAATAATTAATTCCTTTTAATCTATTAACATTAATAAACTTCCGCCTGTTAGGGCTCACATTAACTATGACTGGAGAAAGTTTATTTTCGCCATTTCACTACTAAATGATCACATTAGCAAAATAACAATATCTAAATCCCCAATAAATTGTACAGTTTATTAACCATAGAATGTATTTTTGTCCCCAATGGTTTGTGGTTGAATTATTTGTGATATTAATGATCTGTCTCGAAAAAAGTGGCGGAGATTAAGGAACCAATCAGGGCCTTTGTCTCTGAGTGACGATAGGAGAAGGTTGTTTTTGGTTGTTTTACTGGTCGAGTTAGAAGGCATCAGTTTAATTGATTTACTAAGCTTATTTACTCGCCTAATGTTGTCTGTATACTATTAATATATCTATGTTAAATAATCTCTGTAAAAGTCGTTTATTTAATGTTTATTTAATGTTCAAAATACTTTATTATCGCTCAATCGCACATATGTTCTGATGTCAACAATGGTTTGCTAAATGGAATTTTGTTGGTTTATTAGCTAACATGGATTTAATAAAGTTGATTATCCCTTTCTGTCACCAATAGAATTAGAACAGCAAAAAATAAAGTTTTGTATAATTTTGTATTTTTCAAGTTAAACCACACCACTGCTGTACACAACTATTTTATTTATAGATCGTCGACATCAGAATTTATAAAGTCAATTCGTGTTAACTATATCTCCATGGACATTTTCAAGCTGCGGCTATATAGTGTTGTATGTGACTGTGTGTATAACATATTGAGTGGACAACTTTTTGATTCTTGTGAATAAACAGTTTCTTTATTAAATATGTAATGAGAAGAAGTGGACATTACAGAGTTATCTTTTGTACAGATGATAGTCTAAATGCACGATAAAACTAAATGATCTTCCAATGACGATTATGTCTCCTGGTTTGTGGTACCCGTTCCGGATATCTCTGACTTTATTATATATCAACTGATTATGTTCCCCCCCTATATATATATATATATATATATATGTTTGTCTGTCAGCCTTTCTGTATGACTGTCTGTCTGTCTGTACCTCTAATAACAACTCAGAGGGTATCAACTTTTCCTGATACTGATCATTGAGTAATTTATATTTATGATGTAATTGACTAAGAATCTGGATTTGGTTTTGAGTTAGTGTAATGATTAACATAATTAGGTTACGGGAAGAGGGTTGTGAATAAATTAACGAACATATTGGATGTGAATTATCATGCTATTTCTTTATTTAAGTTAATATGATAGTTATAAACAGGAGATAGTAGAGCTAACAATAATGACAGTTTTGGGCATCCTTCAAAGAGGATAAAAAAGTGAGTAAGTAAAGCTCTTAAACTTAAATGTTACGTAACATCCTTAGCACATTTGAGCTTTCTCAAACTCATAAATAATATATAAATATGATATTGGTTATAAACTTGAACATTTAATTGCAAACACTTCGTCTACGATGATGGTTAATGTCTGATCTATATAATTACTGTTTGGAAACTATCTTGAACAAATATTTAGGTTTCCATCTAGATATATATTCATTGTAACATCTAGAAATATAAGTACGTAGCCTAGACAGAGAAATAATGATGTTTTAAAGAAACAAATTAACAATTACTGAATATCAATTTAATATCATATCTTGACTGCTAAATATTTGATTATAATTATTTATCTTTATTTTGGTGCTTTGAAAAGAAAGTAGCGATGAGTAATTTTGTGCATTAAATATGATGTACGATGTCATTATACACAGATGTGAGTGAAAGAGTGTGTAAATAACTGATTGAGTGAACGACTGGATGAGTGAATAGTTGATTAGGGAACGATTGGTTGGGTAGTTGAGGTTCTGTAACAATCTCACTCAATCAATGTTCAGTCATGTTAAAAGTTATAATTAAACAGGTGCGTTTAACTAAGGATATGATAAGATTGTATTAACTGAGGAAATGATAATCATATTTACTACGACATGTTAATATGGTATTAACTGAGGATATGTTAAGATCGTATTAACCGAGGACATGCTAAGATCCTATTAATAGAGGACATGTTAAGATTGTATTAACTGAGGACACGTTCACGTATTTACCGGCTGGCTTTCCTGAAAATTCGATGTATCCATTTACATTATGTGTTCCGGGTGACATTCTAAATACAATGCACTCCTAATCTCTAATATATATAAACTCTATCATACTCTATCATCATACAATACTCTACTATATCACAATGACAGAAGTCTATCTTTATTGTGATATACGTTGGGTATACCATGATATAAAATATTCTAATTTGTATTTCTCGGTCAATTTGAACTTGGTTAATATGTGATATATCAACATAACGGGTTGTTAACAGTTATATAAACGACCATCAGCAGAGAACAACGACATTCTGTTTCTATATGTCATCTCTTAGAAATATATATCCTCTATAACACACAGTAGCTTGTATTTTGTATTAATGGAGTATTGATTTCCTAGAGGATTCCTCAATGATTGCTATTTTTATGCAAAAGTGTACTCAAACTGTATGAGGTATGTCTCTTCTCTTCTATTTTACTAATATACGTGATGCATATTCCACAAAGTTATAGTACTGTGAATATAATATTACATTTGGATTAAATTCTAAACGTAATCTTAATATATCGTCATCATTTCAGTATGTTTAATATTAGTCTCACATAGCCCAATATATCATATATGTCTGCTTAAACAAATTATTTATCTTTAAAGGATATGTAATATGTATGTGTGTGTCTTTCCCACTCCCCCTCTTTTCTGTCAGTGTATGTGTATTGATCTATGCATTTGTGAGCCTGTATGCACATGTACGTACCGTATATCATAATATAGTCTTCTCTTGAGTTTCTGATTATCTTTGTCCATGAAGCTGAATGTCAACAGCCGTTTGGGGAAATGTATTTTCTCTTTGATATCCAGATCCTCTAAGCATCTGTTTACCTGTTTGTGGAGATGACAGAGAGACGTCATATTACGAAATAATTCCTAACGGATTATCGAGAAAGGCTTTATAACATATGACATATAATACGATATAGGGAAACTTTACTTTGATTTATTATTAATTTCACGAGAAGAAAAATGCTATGTTATAATAATAATAATAATGTCTACGAGACAACTAAACACTAATAATAATAATAATAATAATAATAATAATAAAGTACCTGCAATGGTATCTGACTGGATGACCCGAGTTTTCGGGATGACCTTCTAATGGACACTAGTTGACACAGGTATACTGGTTTTGAAGAATTGGGGTGATATAATCATATTTTCGAGTATTTGTCACTAGCTGAGCTACACTATTCTGAATTCGCTGAAGGCGATTAATGTTATAATCAGATATGCCATATAACAGGGAGTTACTACAGTCTATACGAGATGTAACAAAGGCATGGACTACAGTTACAAGTGTTTTTTTTTGTCAAGAATGTTTTTAAACAGTAGATGTTCTTAAGATGGTAGTAGACAACTCTGCATACTGATTTGACATTTTTCATACATGTTAATAGATTGGTGAAAAATAACACCTAAATATTTTTACTGACCCATTATGGGTAATCAAAGATGCACCTATCTGTAATCCTGGTGTCTTTGGGGATTTAATACTATGTTGTGATGCCAAATATACAATATTTGTTTTGTTATCATTTAGCCGTAGAAGATTTTGAGTCATCCATAGCCGAATATCAGCAATACAATGTTCTAAATTCATTCAAGGAAGAGGATAAATTTAACTCATTGTCAGGATCCAGTGATATATACAGCTGTGTGTCATCAGCATACAAGTGATATTTAACCCCATATCGCTGCGCAATGATCCCAAGAGGACGGGTATACATTGTGAAAACCAGAGGACCAAGAATTGAACCTTAATTGTGCTACACCAGATAACAAAAACTGAACGTCAGATAAAATACCATCAACAGACAATCTCTGGAGGTGTTCTAGATAGGATGGAAATCATTCAAGTACTTTACCTAATAGGCCAAACATGTCTTTTAACCTAGAGAAAGGTTTCAGTGCTGTGACCACTTTTATAGGCTGATTGTAGTGATTCATTAAGGTTATCATTGATTAAATATTTGCTTAGATGGAAAACAACTGCTCTTTCTATAACTTTAGATAAATATGTAAGATTTGAAACATTTCTGTAATTTGTTTAGAATATTACAGTCCAAACTTTGATTTTGTTATTAATTGTTTTACAAGGGCATGGATCTTGGGAAAACACCCAGAGATAATGATTTATTAACTATATTTGTAATAGGGCTTATTAAAACCCTTTTCAGTCTCTGTAAAAGACTCACTCAAATGTATCCATCATAGATAGCCAGTACTCTTCTACCAATGGCTTACCCGTGATAAGACGCTGGAAGGGAACCAACTATGTATATTTAATATTGTTTGACAAGACGTTATTAAAACAATGGGCCATATCTTTATCTGAGGTGATAATATGTGAAAGGACAGTTTGACTCTTATGTAATACCTTTTTCACAACACTGCAAAAAGTACTTTGATTTCCCTTGGATGCTTTGGTCATCATCCACAGCTGCTCACAATACCTTATTTGTCTCTTTGCAGTTTGTATGTTCTTAGTGTATCATAGAACATAGAAGCATTGGTCTTCTTGGCATTTCCTTTGTCCTTAAAGGTGCATGCTCATCTACAATGTCTCTCTATGTACTATCATAGAGATCCACCAGATGATCCACATCATCCGGTGTAGCCAATACCAGAGAAGAGACTCGCAGATCAGCAAGAAAAGCTTCCTTGTCAATCGACTTATATTTTCTAAATGAAATAACTTTAGCTGAAACAGATTGTTTCGACAAAGATATATTAACATTAACAAGGAAATGATCAGACAAGATGGAAGACACCTACACACCCTTAATCAAATTGTCATCATCACGGCAGATTTTCAAGAGACTTAGCTTGAAAGCGTAAATGGGTTCCACACTTCAAAGAATGAAGGAGAAAAATGCCGACTCTCCTATCTTGTGAATCTGAGCTGCATGATGGAATGTATATCCATCTGGAGTCACATCACCAACAATTGTCTGGTCTGAAACATTACCAGTCAACCAAGTCTCTGTCATGACAAGAGCATCAAGATCCATATCCTTAACAATATGAGATATTTCATCAGATTTATAACAGATCGACTGACAATTTATAAGACCAATACTTAAATTTTGTACAGCTGTGCCATTGTATGGTGCTATTGGCACAGTGATCAAATTACTTGCATCAGAACCAATCTGCTTTGGATGTTTTCCACTACGTGGGCACATCGCTAAACAAATGGTATTACCACCATGGGGTCGTAAGACAAGCACCTGATCCTTTATATGAATCATTATAATTATAGAAAGAAATTAGAGAAAATTTAAATTAAAACATACACAAGCAAAAACCGGTTTCTTATGTTAAACACTAGAGTGGGCGAAAGTAAAGGGCGTGAAATGATCAATTAAAAAGAAAATACAAGAAATACCAAATAACTAAATATAATCAACTTATTCTAATATGAATTAAATCTATATTACATAATATGCAAAATACACCAGTTTCACAGGTGTAACTTATATCATAGCTGAACTATCCGATAAATATTCCGGTTTCATTACATCGAGAGCCGGTCATACTTCCCGCCACAAAATAATATGAAAGTGACACGTACCAGGGGAAACAATTATACTGATATCATGAATCTACTGCATGAACATAAAACAACAATCAGATTAGAATTTATCAGTAAGCCATCAGAATGTTTGTTTACGTCAAATAGACACTTCCTTTGATAATGATTCTTGTGGTGGTATTTATCGGGACTCAAAGCCTCTTGTCCTTAAGGTTTTATTGATATAATCCCCTTCATTGATTCCTTGATGCGGTGATGGGGACTTGTATGTTTCAGTGTCCGAGAGAGCTATACCAGCAGGGTAGAGGCTAGACTGATATCTGACGTGATCGGGATTCACCCTGTGATAAGTTATAGAGAATACTATCGTTTATAGTCACTGCTGGCCTCAACGTGTAGTCAACAAGTAAAAGAAAAAAATGATAGAATTATACTGAACATTTCTGGCAAACTGATAGTTATCTACAGCAGGTATTAATATTTATAACAAAACGAAAGCCCACAAAAATATAATATTATTACATTTGATGAATATATATATCCCGAAATATGAAAAACATAATAAGAAATATCCCCACCCCACCACTACACACGAAAATAACTAGAAAAATAGAGACACCAAAAGAAATAAATAGCAATCTCGTTTAACAAGATTCTGTGAAGACAATTGTATTAACTTGACGACGGCCATTAAGACATAAATCGGCTCTAGTCGTGGAGGGTAGTAGAATGTCCCAAAATGAAGGTCAAGGACTAAGTTGTTAAGCGACTGAACTAAGTAGCGATGTCGATGTTCTTGATGTAGTGACTGATGTCTACTTACTGTAGAAAATTAGCACGTTTATGTTGAAAAAGACAAGATTTATCTCTAAAATAGAAAATTACAAAATATACCAGCAGCTGATTTGTCTGTTTTTGTTATCTCAGCAATATCCAGCTTTTTCTGACCTGTTACTTGGATAAATGGTATCTTGATTATCTTCCTTTAAATAGTTAATAATTAGGTCATTATGAAATGATATAATACATCATAGTGACATTTATATACGTATCAAATATAAGTTAATGACTAAAGTGATTTAGATATACGGCTGAGTGAAAATACTATTATTTCTGTTATTGTCGGCCATATTAAGATTATTGCCATAGAATGTATTATAAGTACTAATATATATGCTTTACTTCCAATTTTAGCCACATTATATATGTACTAATATATATAATGGGTCAAATAGATCAAGTGGATAGGCGCTTTAATTTAGATCCCACCACACCTAACTGCATATACTTAGGGACGCTAAATTAAGCGTGAATGAACGTTCCTTAGTGATGAACGGAAACGTATGAGGGTTAGCTGTTAGGTTCGAGTAAATCATAGTATTTACTCAGGTTTGAGACGATATTTCGTTCTAGTCCAGTAATAATCCATTGTGCGGTATTGCTACTTTGTTTTTATTTTAGCTAAATTACTTCAGTGATTCTATACTGAGTTAGTGTACAATCTCACGTAATGTAATGTTTGTTGACACGCTAAGAGTCTATAAAAGCCCTAACTTTTCACTTAGGCTAGAGAAGAACTTCGACGCCAGACTAATCGGACGTGTATCGATACATGGTTCATATAGGTCGGATTTATTCAGTTATTCGAACCCAGAATAAAGCTGAGGTCAGCATTTGAGGTGTCGAAATGTTTTATATACAGGTTTCTTTTGGACCACAGAAAATTACTGTTCAATGTAAACTGTGGTGTCAAAATAGTTTATGATATGTGTGTAGCAAGTCACCATTGAACCACACGCACGTGTTGTTTGTGCGAGCTGTGGTATCAAATGGTATGTTTTTTACGTGCTTCCGCTTTTTGTACGTAGCCTGCATGTAGCCGCTTTCCTGTGGGCGTGACATACTTGTCGCGTACGAAAAGCGAATTAGCTGGTTCCCACAGGCTGATGTGTAGACCAGACACATGCTTAGGTATACGCATACATCTATCAATATGTGGAGGTATGGAACATTTTATTTTTAAATTAATGTATGTATAGTTGTATTTGTATTTAGATTTATGGAGGTAGGTTTCGAAGGATGTTTAGATATGTTGATACTCTGTGCCTGTTGCCTCTTTATATGTACCCTAAAACACACACACGCATACATTCTCCTACGTACGCACACACACACACACCCTTACAACGCCCCCCACACACTATTATCGGCATAAGCAAATTAAGAGTCATTGTATTTCCAGATATGTGCCTTCTGCAATTTAATCTTCACAAGCATACAGCTGTAATATGGCCGTGACGTTACTGACCAGACAGCTAACAACAGACTCGATATGGAATCACTGAGAGCCAGAAGACTGGCTAGAGATATTAACTTGACAGTTGCCTCATCGAACAGTCAGACCGTACTTCAGCTGATAACATCAGAATTGGCAGGTCGCTGAATGGGCAACTATGTTGTTGTCAGATGACCGCCACTTCCCTTTATCCCACAATGATAGTCAAATGAGGGCGTGGAGACGCCAGGAAGAACGGCTTGTAGCATATAATAAGGTCGAAGTAGATGGGTTTGGTGATGGGCCACTGATAGTATCGGCTAATATCTTCCTAGGGAATACATTCTTCGACCACGTGACATTACCGGATTGAGAAACCTTTATGGAGATCTGCAATCTATTGTACAGCCATTTACTGTTACAATGAGTGATGGGTTCGTTTTGATTGAGGTAAATGCTTGTCCAGGCATTGCTCGGGTTTCAAAGGACTTTAACGAGAAGGATGCCATTAATGACCTGAGGACAGTCCTCATTGAGCGGTGGATGAACATCCTTTAAAATGACCTCGATCGACTTGATCAGAAGCCAAATCGTTGTCGTGAATGTGTCAATGGTCGCGTTGATTATCTGAGTTACAGAAGTGTAGCTGACATTGGGTCGTGATTAACTAAAGTAAAATGTGTTTAGAAATTATTTTTGTTTTCTTGCTTTACCAAACATTAAGATGTATTACGTTAAAACTATGATTGTGTTAATATTGCGACTTATAGAACTCTAAAATCAAAAAAAAAAATGTATCGCGTTAATTATTTGGAGGACTACACAAAGAGATAATGAAGACTATTTATCTCAGATTTAGTTATATCATCAGTAATACTAATTCCATAAATATCGTAATACTATAAATATCGTAAGTTAATTTCTGATACGTAACATCTACATATACTTTGACATGACATAACAGAAAACATTGATAATACTATGCGTATTTGTGTAATTTATATAAATGACAACCCTTGGCGACGACCCTTTGTATTTAACTTTCATTAAAGAGCACGTTTTAATTACCTAGATATACCTTCACTAATTACACAAGAACAACATAATATAAAAAAATCTGATGCCTGGATAAGAAATTTATCATTAGTGTATTATATCAGAATCTGATATTTCAGTAATTTCCCTTATAAATTGTTCCAGCGATAAGATGTTCCAAGGTAGTTTGCTATTTACATTCCAAAACGTAATTACTCCAAATATATGTCTGATTATACAAGTTGTCACATTTTATAATCTTTCCATTTCACAACAGGTATATGCGTGTATTTTGGTATGTGTTTAATATTGGCAAACCCATTAACAGATGCAAAATTGTCTCGCTTACACATACACTATGCGGGTGATTCAATCAAAATTCAGATTTCTAAAATACACCTGTTTGTACTTTACAAAGGAAAGAAGTTCGTTATATTTTAGTCAAACTGTATTCTTTGAGATATAAATTTATTTAAAACAAATGTTAATTCAGTTTAGTTAAATCGGGCAATCACTTTACTATTCTTGTTAAAAAATCTCTTTATAAAATAATAACTTAGGTCATCATTAGTAACTATTAATATCTTCCACTTATTCATAAATTTTATCATTATAGAAAGATCAACAACCTGTAATATATACCTTATCTGACTCTTTTGACTAACAGACATTCGATTTTATTCTTACCAAAAAAACGCGGGAGATTATTTTTAAAGGTAGCTCTTTTATGTTTAATTGCCCTTTTAAAAGGTGAAAGGCTGCTGCTCGAAGCGTGGAGTTTGTCTCTCTTTTAATCTGTGTAGTTTGTGAAATTACTACAACCGTAAAATGTTTGAACCCGCATGCTCTTTAAATGTATTTTAATCAATTACCAAAGATATTCTTAAAATAAATATTGTTTTATTTGCCGTAATGATAACAAAATATATATAATAAAACACCTGTATTTGGAGGAACTAAACAATAACGATATTAACTAAGCGACGAAGTTTTCAAAGCTTTCTGGGATAACAAAAGGTTAATGCAAAAGCACAATTGCTATCTATGATTATAACAGATCCGGAATATTGACGTTTAAGGTTAAAATGGTTGGATTATCATGGTATTGTTGCTCAGCGGACCCCCTATAAATCCCAAAATGCAAAGCGCGCCTGGTTTGTTTTGGTTTTTGACGTCATCATGCAATGGGTCTATTGAATCAGCGATTTGTTCAATGCATTAAAAAGGAAAATATAACATAATTTTCGATTTTTAATATATATACATATTGATAAATACAATTGTGACCTGAGAATTACTGCAATTCTTTCTAATCGGGTAATTAATTATAATCAGTACTTAGAAGACTGGGTAATATTTAGATTACAACTATATTATGTATACAATAACAACGATGATACTTACTTGTTAACCCAATAAAACTCAAATAATGTCAACAAATATAAATCCGTCACCCCCCCAGACCAAATAATGTCATTACAATATGAAAAAAAGTATCAGCTCTGAGTATTAAAGAATAAATTATTAAATTGCAATATCTGTTGATCAACAAATACTTATGGCCTTTAATTTGTTTGTATGGTATTAAAACGATAAACATCCTATTTAATGAATGGATGCGTAGATGGATAGATGTATGGCCGGATGAATGGATGGGTGGATTGGGAAATAAATGGATAGATGGAAGAAAGGAGAGATAAATGAAAATGATTAGCTAATGATAATGGTACAAATGCTAGTTCAGTGTCCCAATATATGCTGTATAGGGATCATATTGAGACAACTATTATATATTTATGTGCCGTTTATGTTATATGTTACTCATATTCTGTAGATAATATAATCTTCAGCCAGAAACTTGGGCTGTTTAAGAGGAAGAATTGTCCGACCTCGTGACACTGATTCTACCATAAAGATAATAATGTACATCGTGATGATTTTATTGATATCATTCATGTTTAAGATGGTGTAAATATATTACTTTACCTTTATAGCTTGGTTGCTTTATATATTTTGCACTTACTATACCACTCTTAGTCACACAACTTAAGTACAACGTCTACATAATGAGTATTGAATGGATACTGAACTATTATACATGTACTGTTTGTTACTAGATCACAATCATAATCTAACATAAATGTTATATCATTATGAAAGTCTTTATATGGGTCTTCATATTAGTGACACGATCTAATCTCTTTTATGTTCTGATGGTTAAATACTTCGAATAAGATCCTTTTCTAGTATATGACTATCAGTAAGAATGAATGGATTTCGTATATTTGTTTTAATTATCTGTGATCTACCGAGATAGAGTTATTGCGAATGGCCGTATCTGATATGATGATAAACCTACATAGAGGGGGTGGAAAGGTGGCGTTTATTGTTTATTTACAGTGGATGTTTCTAACGTCTGGTTTTAAGGAACAATCACCAGATCATCTAGAGGATTATGTTTAGCATTACCGATCTCAGCTTTTACATCTATGCGACGCTGCTCACAATGTGAGTAAACACTACCTGTTATGTATGAAGACAGGAAATCACGCTCATCAAACACACCACAGTACACGAATACCCCCTTCTGACTTATTATGTCTAACGTTTTCTATATTAATGAACCAGATTCTCCTCACACAAGACGTCATTCTAATCTTAATATACAAATCGTATTGGCTTTGAACTCTTGAATCCATGGATTATAAAGATTTTATGTTTTAAGATACTTTGCTGTGAAACTTTCACAAATAATATATAAGAAAAGTTGATTTATTACAAAAATATTAAATACATTATTTTATATATTTATTTGTTTGCTAGAAGGTGAATACCATAATGTTACTGTCTTTTAATAATGGATTCAATTAGATGTTATGGTTACCTGGGATAATCTACACAAGATGAATAGCAGACATCAATCTTTGTTAAAACTGGGTACGCTATTTTTCGCTATCTATTTCTTAGGTTATTAATTCATACAATTGATGTTACCAATAATTAGCACCGATTTACAGATAATAAAACTAATGTTTCCTTAATTTAGATTATAATATTATTTATATAAACTATATATCTTCTGTTTGTTAGTAAACACTAGATATAAGAGATTGCTTCGTTTTATTACAAATATTATCATTATTATCATCATAATCAACACGATCATCATAATCGACATCATTATCAATGTGATCAGTATCATCAATCTTGTCATTTATTATTTCGCCATTCTCGGATGATCACTTCAGAAGCGACCATTGTCCAACCAGATTGTAAACCATGGACACATCGGAGGCCATTCACCGTGATCCATCAGCCATCAGACTGGTAATTCAATATCATATGCCGTAGTACCGGGAACATTAACAATAAGATGTCAACAAATCGATACCATTAAAATCCCATTAACTCCGAACTGTGAATATCAGTATAAATATTGTCAAGAGATATGTGAAACATAATTTTTACCATTTAGATACGATAAAGAAAGAAACATTTGTAGAAGGCTCTCTAATCTTATAGAAGAAACTGAATAAAAACACAATTTCTACGTGTACTCTTACTGGTCAGTCGTGATGAAAACGTGATTTGTTTTGATTTGGAGCTGATAGACGTTAGACATGTGGTCTAGGTGTTAGGTTTTGAAGATATTAGGAAATCAGGCAGAACTATTGAATTGTATGTTACAACATTCCGTGAACTGAACAAAAGTACACCGCGTACTGGAAATTTAAGCTAAACCCTCAAACAATATTCAGCCTTACACACATTGCTCATTGATGTGTGACGAGTTGACAACTAGAACTATTATTAATATTTTAAATAGGAGGATAACTCAACGTAAAATATATCTCGATTTAATGACGAATAATATTTATAAATTCTAACGAACAGTATATATATATATATATATATCGGTTATGTGATATGTGTACCCATAATTAAATAGTTGGAATTAAATTTTCACTAGTTTTATTCGAAATGGTATACATATTTAACTGCATTATGAGAATTAATTATTTACGAAACTCATAATGTTAACTACATAAACAAATTCGTATGTAAGTTTATATAAATGGATATACCAGTATAGGTTATAATTGACCCAGTCTGGTTTAATGACACAATCAAACATAGTTGATGCCATCTAAAACCTTATTTTATAATAAGTTCAGAACATATTAATATCTAGACATGTACACAGATAAAGATGACAATGTTTCTTATTGATCTAAAAAGGTCGAGGTTGTCTTCGTTTGGCTATTTTGGCACTGTAATTGTTTTAAAATAATCTGTCCTTGACCTCTCTGTCAAACCCGATTATAGCATTTCAGCAGAAAAAGAAGTAGATGATTATTTAAACTACCATTAGATAAGTAACATCAAGAACATCCTTTTCTACAGCTTTTCCTATTTTATATTAGCTATGCCCTTTTATGTAAATTTACCCGAAACTCGTAACCAGGAAATATCAAGCCAGAAACTTATTAGCTATTGTTATTAGCTATTGTTATTAGCTATTGCTATTAGCTATTGTGATAGTGTGATATATCAATTAGCTATATGTGTTGGATGAATAGATATATCACGTAGATGTAATATTGTAATGTTTAGTGATTGACTAAGTAATATATTTTCAAATATATCATTTGTTAATGTTCAACTCTATAGTAAATATTAAGAAGGAAGCGTCATCTTTAGGGGATATATTATTGTTTAGTTTTGATCTAATGGAGTTTATAAATTTCAACAAAATACAGACTTATATTCCACGACTTAATGTATTCTATTCATTATAGATACATACATGTATTTTGTGATGGGAGAATCTTAGAAGTAAGAACACCTAAAGTTGATTTATTCCGAAATGGTCCATTTATAATGTATTAGCTTTAGAAAGAAAAGATGACGAGTCTACCAGAAGGAAATATTTTTCATGATTAGTTCTTTATCCTTCAGGAAAGAAGTCTCTGCGGAGAGTTCGTTGTTCGTTTAAGATATCATTTATGCAAAACATCTATTTACTCGAAGATCCATTTTTAGTGGTTCTGGATTGATATTTATATTTCTGGTAATATTCGGAATATTATTCTGATATGTTCTTCAATACACAAACCTCTTACTGTAATATTGATTGTATATTTATATATTTCTTTTGTATATTTCTACAGGATACATATTTACCATATTAGCATATACCAACGCTTCTCCCCACTCACTGTACGTCCATTTGTATGTTTCTTTTCAATATATTAGCCGACCACAAACGGTTGATGACATCTCAGACATCCTTGAGAGGTCAGTAGTGACCTACCACCAAATGGATAAATCAATATTATTTGGCGGCGAAAGGATCTACAACAATATAGCTTATAGGGAGTGTATGCATATTTGTTAATATTATATTAATTATAATATTTGTAATTCAGGTTGTCCGTTCCAAACTATAAATACATGGAATTTAATTTACAATTTTCTGTGTGTTTCAGTCACAAAATATAATTGACATAAGTCACGAAACGTGACGTCAGAGAGAGTGTCAAATGTTTTTCCCCATTTCCAGTCGAAGACGTTGTTTAAATTAGTTTGTTAATTAAAACCTGACTTAAGTTTACAATAATCCAGATGTTTCATATTCGAAAGGTGTTTTTTTGTTTTTGTTTTCAGTTGTTTCATTTTAGCAGATGTTCGTGTCTATATTTACGACATACAATTATATGCTCGTTTTCATTAACTTGTAGTTTTGTATATCATCTTCGAAGTATAAAGAAATAAAAACGTCGTTATGTCGTACCACATAATTAAAATAATATGTTATTCTACAATAACTAGTGGACATAGATTAAATTGAATCCACATTTTACATTTAGCTAGAGTCTAACCATTAAACAAAAATCAGAAACAACGATGACGCTACCAACTCATAAACTCAAGAAAAACCAACGATATCAGCTCTCACACATAAACATAATGGCATACCAATATATAAAATGTTAGCTCCGAGTATTAAAGGGTACATTATTATATTGAAATATATCTTGATCGGCAAATGTTTATAAAAATGCAAATGTTACTTAATTTTGTTGGTCAAATACCACGATCATGACAACATCTACCAAGGGACGAGTCACGAAGATAATGGCACTATCACTGAACGTGAAGATAAATACTAGGACAATATGATTGACACTGACAACAGTACATATGTACATGTAGCTCGGAGATCAATTTAGTAGAAAGTAATGGCGGTTACCAGAATATAAATAATGTTAATACCAACGAGATCATGTTGCAAGCCCCCCGAATAGAATTAAATTATTAGTCATATCAATATTAATAGTGTACGAAATAAATTTCATAATGCGTCCGATGTATTACGGAATGATTTCCTCGATATTTTGTTTATTACAGAAATAAAACTGGATCCTACTTTTCCAAAGAATTAATTCAAATTTAAAAGATTTAATATTATCGTAAATTATTTCCTCCAGAAAAGTGGAAGAATACTGTTTATTGTTACAGATGATATTCTTCACATCAGGCAACCAGAATACGAATTTGCAATAAAAAATGTTTAATCCATAATGTGTATTTGTCGTGATAAAATGGTTTGTAGTCATATTTGATAAGTCTTTTGAATTTAAAAACATCGATTTTAGTGATTGTGACAATGACAATAATATTTATTTCCAGTTTGTATATTATTTATTACGGTCTACATTTCACATGGAACATGATGTCATCAAGATGTACGATTCTATTATACCTAATTCAAGAGACAATTCTAAAAGGAAATCTAAATATAGATATGTCAAGAGACAATTTAATAACAAATGATATGCGCCACGTTTATGATATGCACAATCCTATTTAGGATGTCATATGTTTTAAAGCCGAATGAGGAGGTACTTTGTTAGATTCAGTAATAGTTTCCAACAAAAATAATTTCCCTATATCTTTCAATGTTAAATGTGGTTTTGGTGATTTCCATACTATGGCGGTTTGCGTCACGAAGCACACAATGCAAAATTTAGTATCGAAGTTATAATCATAATAAACGTAGTAAAAACATATATTACAGAAATGCTTAAAAACAGTTATTTTAGAATTAGAACGATGTAAAATTGTGGAATTTCTATTAACAAATTTAAAAAAGTAAAAAGAGCAAACCAAAGTTGCTAGTCTCCGTTAAGCACCATTTTGATGATCGATGAAAAGTGATTCTGACTGTAAAACAGTCTGGAAAACCGGAAAAAAAACATTTTTTGACGGACATGTGTATTTCATCCTAAACCAAAATATCACAAAAGAATGTTGCTGATACATTCATCGCATACTTCAGTACAATAGCTGATGATATTAGCAACTCTGATGAAGATACGAATAAAACAACATTATCCTGATGTTCCATCCTATGACTTTGCTCCAGTAGATAATAATAATAATAATAATAATAATAATAATAATAATAATAATATATAATAACAACAACAATAGCAACAAACATTTTGTAGCACAAATACCCTCGAAAAAATCAAGTTCAGTTTACTTAGAAAATCAGCTAGTTATGATAAAATACCACGTAGAGTTATAAGCACAATTATCGCCCGGTAAATGTTTTACCCACATTCCCCCAAATCTTTTAAAAGTAGAAGAATCATCAGTTATTATTATATTTCAAACATATTTTTCATGCGAATGTTGCGGCATACAAAAGGGGTATAGTTACCTAAATGTATTATTAAATTTCTTTGATAAATGGAAAACCATATTAATAAGAATTATTCTGAAACTCTGTTAATGCGGCATGCATTACTAATTAGCAAGTTATATGCTAATGGCCTGTGGATGGATGTATGTCAGCTGATTGCTGACTATCTCCCAAACAAGAAACAAATAACAAAGCTGGGAATGAAAACAAATATTTGTGGGCTGATATAATGTAAGGTCTTCCTTAAGCCCGTAGTCTTGGCACATTTATTTTTAATATGTTTTATACGTGATTTATTCTTGTTTACTCGTGTATGTACCCTTTGAATTACCATATGATAACACTGTACAACCCGTGAAGCCGATCAGAAAGTTGTCGACGGTTCTGTTAAATTTGACGCTGAAAATGCTTTTATTGTTATATTTGTATACTCGATTCTGAATAACACTTTGTTATGTTATAGATTAAATATTATATTATTCTATGTTGTGGTGAATGGATGAATGGATGGATTGAAGAAAGGATAGATGAATGAATGAATAGATATATAACTGCCTGGATGGATTTGTAACTTAATTAATGTAGATTTAATAATAGGCCCATAACAGGCGCCATTTAAAGGGATTATAAATTAAAACGTCAAATATAATGTAATTTGATGTGTATAGGATTTTTCTCTATTGATATTGCCGTAGAGATAACCATGATCAGGTCAGGTTTTGGCTATTTAAAAGCTTGGATCAAATTCTATAACATCCTCTCAGCTCAGATCTCTTCTTTACTCGACAACGAATATGAAAGATACAAGTCATACATAGCCAAATGTCAGTAATGGAGTATCCTAAATCCATGCTTCAAGGCGAAGGTGACCTTCATGTTGGTTAAATATCGTCAACTTTATGTTTTAAATGAGTAAACAATTTAGCTGCACGTTTATCAAGGAAATAATGAACTATTATGGTGACGTGTTTGTTTGGAAGAAGAACGAGTGTAGGTAACTCTCATCTCGTCATCAATTATAACTGTATATATATTCAATAATGATGCTATTAATCATTTACACCTGAATGTTAAGCATCTTCTAAGCTTAACTAATAAACTATAACGTCGTCCTATTGATCGATATCGATTATTTCCCAAATGATCCAGGTTAGTAGACAATTAACAATAATAATCACGTGACGTGACATTGTCTTATAAAAGACTGATCGATAAGTTTATATTTCTCTGTTTAGATTGTATGTTGGCTTTTCTGTATCGGTTTTGGGTGCTTTGAATTCCGGGTTTTGGTGGGGGGTGGGGATTGATTTGAAGAATGAAGTTCAAGAAGATGTTAGTTAGATGGTAATCTAAGGCAATGTGTGTTAAAAAACTCTTAAATTATGTATTATGAATGTTGAAATAAACAATTTGAATTGAATTGATTTGAACAAAACGTTTTCTTGAAACTATTCTATTTCCGTTCGTGATGATCATTTATCGGTATATTAATATATGTATTGTTTAGTTACAGCATTATTTAGTTACTATATTGCTTCTACTAATATCTAATCATTTTAATATTAATTAACAGTATGATGTAATGATTCTTTTAACATTTGTAATTTTATTTTAACCTATAACCATTACATTAATATGTTTTGACTGTAACACGATATACTTTATGAAGGGAATCCCATAAAATATAGGAGAAGAATAATTAAAATACTATTAAAGGATATTGAATATTTATTATATTAATCGTAATGTAGCTGAATAAAGATCCTGCCTGTATCAATAACTAACCCGTCTTTTTCATTATTACGAGGATACAGGTTTGTTACTTCATGGTATATGTATCATAATTAATATTAGTTTAACGATTGGGTCACATCGAAAACACTCGTCACGATATGCTGCTCGGATTAGGATTGACTGTATAAATAAAACTGCTTCTGTATATCTGATAAAGAAAACTTATATTTATATGATAAATATTTGCGTTTCTTTTCGTGAATTAAGTAAAGGAAAAAGGAATCTGGAAGGAATAATCGCCAATAATATGCCATAAATTAAATAATGAAATACCATTTAAATTTAACAAAGACACATTTCTAACTTTATTGAGTGTTATTTTAGGCACATTATAGTCATAATGTCAAAGAAATTGCATACATTTCACAGAATCACATACGATTTCAAAATAACATCAAAGTTATAAACTAACCTTCAATTCTTAACGTAACCTCACGTTCATATATATAATTAAGAAAAGAAAAAAAACCCCACTAAATAATATATTATTACTTCATCGTCAGAATTGAAACGGGCATTAAGAAAGTGCGAAATCTTCGATTTATAGTTGATGTGGCATAATGTGGAGACATGGCATCGTTTAGAAAATACAACATGCTAATTACTATATTCCATCAGTACCGACATTGGTCCAACTTTATTTAGAAAATCTTTAGTTTTTGGAGATAGTCATTAAAATATTCCTTTTTTTCAAATGTTCCGAATGTTATCTTGTAAGATAAGAATTTTTACAATTATCATAAAGGATTTATATATTTGAAAGTCTTGCCATCAAACGAAGGTCTAACAATAGGACTCAATAAACAAGTGAGATCAATAAGTATAACTCGGAATGAATATATGAAATATTACTGTGGCTTTCGTTAAGTGTGACTAAAAAGCTTAATGGAGTAAAGTAGCCGTTATTTTGTATCAAAGGATTAGGTATTTGCCAATTCATTGTAATTGATTATTATAACTCAAGTAAATTATTTTATTAGTCATAATGGGTTTATTTATGTACAGCTGACGAATCTTCTTCATTATAGTCTTTAATATTATTACTTAATTCAATAACAAGTAAACAACCAATGGAGTATAACACTCAGCGACATATGTTACCATAGTGACGGAGTTTAGTGGACCATAACAATGGCGACTGTCAGTGTCATAAATAATCACAAGATGGCGTAACTGGAATTCAGATGGTTGGATTGATTGTGGATGGACGGATGTATAGAGGAGTGAACGGATGGATGAATAAGAATGGATTTGATAATAATAATAAGAGGCGCCTCCGTAGTCTATCGGTAGCGTGTTGGACCAGATATCGCTACCACCCGTGTTCGAATCTTCGGCGTAGGAATATCTGGAAGATGTTTCATTCTCGACTTCGCTTCATTACCTTTGGAGGTCGCTCGACCCATTTAGCCTATCATGTGCACAAAAGTGGCCGTAAAACGCCAATCATCATCATTGTAACAATAAGAATAATTGACCAGAGTAATTGTGTGGATCATGGATGTAAGAGTGGATCGAAGCTTATATGCACCTGAGATTATGACCCTATTTTACATAATATTCATGAAATAATATAACATTATATTGTTGTCTGTCATCATATGCACATATTCTGAAGATCGTTATATTATTAATTTGAATGCCATTCTTTTAGATATATATAAAAGTCTGAGATTTTACAAATAGACTCATTATGTTTGTTATCATCTAATGGTTGTCCTTGATGAAATATATTAGTAATATAAATAAATCACAAAAAGATGGTATCACGGTAAAGGACCAGACAAATTATTAATAACAATTATTAACTCTAATACAGAGTCACTCTAAGAACTTTATCGTTATTGACATAGAAGTGATTAATGACCGTATTATGCTGGCATAGTTATAAATGAGAGTCTTCCTTTATTAAGTATTGATATAACTATTATTGTCAGATATTAGAGCTTCTAGTATCATGTCATTATGTTGTTGTAAGTATGATGAAGTAGCCTGGCTAATAGTGGTTTCATCAGATCATGTTTATTAGTAAGTATACACAGAAACTAAAGTTTATCAAGTTATGAATATATTGTGATATCAACAATCTTGTTGAATTGAGTTGATATATTTATTTGTTATGATATATTTAATCATATCATAAAACAAAACTAAATGTTGTGTTATTTAATAACAAAGCTATCTTCTTAGACAGGGTTAGAAGCAGGGTTGGGGTAATCGTAATCAGTAATCGTAATCGATTGTAATCGATCACAAGATGTCCAGTAATCTTAATCGTAACCTTAATCGCCATTTCCAGATACAGTTAGGTTACACAAGATTATTTACCATATTATATCAGGCCAAAACATTTTTGCGGTTTTATTCCTATCCTCAATATGAAGTGCGTTACTAAACATTACTTCTTGTGTATATTCTAATTATCTAATATATCAGAAGGTAATTAGAATTCCACAGGACTACTAACTTGGAAAGAAATATTAGTCCTGAGAGTAATACCTGACTACACCAAATAAAATTTAGTTCATAATGTATAGCATTATAAATAGACTTAAATATCCGATTGAAGAAAATAAACTACAAGTCATTAGTAGCTGATGTTCAAAATGCATCTGGTTTCAACTACTGAACCCTGGATGAACCTACGTTTGGGCCAATTCCTGTTTTGATTGTTTAATTATAAATGCCTTCAAACAAGCAAGTTTCATAGCGTACCTAGTGGCTTCTACTTTCAAATCCAGGTTGTTCATATTACACAGTCACGTGTTTGACTGTGGCGCGGAAAGAAATACGACCACCTGGACTCCGGTAGGGTTCAGCGTGTAAGAAGCTGATTGGCGGCGGGTGCTCCGGTTCGTGCGAGTGATGGTTTAACCGGAAACAGGATCGGGTCAGAAACCGAACGAGCAAGTTTGATGCCTTCATTGAGAAAACAAAACTGGGACGCGGGATACCACAAAGGGAATTTCGTGTGATGGTGATGACGACATGACATAACGTGTAACGGGAAATTTAGTTGAAAGAAACAATTGTATATAAATTCGAAACCGATATATTAATCTTAATTGAACTAAATAAGTAGTAATATTGTTGAGAGACATTTTTTGTTAGCCAAATTTCTTCAATTATTAAAAACAGAGGATTGTTATGAGATCCAACTCTGTCTGATTAGCGGCAAATAGCATTATCTAGAGATAAAAATTGCGTATTATTAAAGATAATAAAAATGTAATATTATTGAGACAAAATCTCTTTATTCTAAGCTTAGTATTATTATCATAGAGACAGACAAAAGGATGATATATTATCCTTTTGTTTAAAACACAAACAATCTAGTTTATATATGTAACCGATTTATAATGGCTCCCCATGTCAGTTCAGTGATTAGATAACAAAAATATTAGAATACTGAACCAAAAGTCATAGGTTCTGGTAGAGAGATATTACTTTGAGATACAATTAAGTGTTTATTAGAGATAATATTCTAGATTTAAGTCTAGAAAACTCTAATACATTACCCTCCACATGAATAAATAGTTTATCATTCCTTCTTTAGAAGTTATAATTATCATTCCATGATGGCGTCGGCGCTGCATCCAAACATCAGCGTTCATGGCTGTATCAATAGATCACCTTTTAGGTACTCACTTATAGCTCAGTCGAGTAATTGTCAATACACTATACGTCTGTAACGTGTGTTTGATTATATTAAGCTCTACACAATCACTTCTAGAAGAAGAGTATATTAAGATACGCCGGGATAATACAAGGACTCATTGACCCTACTGGTGGGCATCGTCAGTATTCAATGTTCGTACTTAACTCAGACCAAAGGTTACGCTGTTTAAAATATCTACGATGAATAGTACAATCTTTAAGGTCAAAAGCAGAGAAATCTGACTCTCTCTCTCTCTCTCTCTATATATATATATATATATATATATATATATATACACACACATACACAACAACAACAACTACAACAACAACAACAACAACAAAAACTACTACTACTACTACTACTACCCACCACCACAGCAACAACGTCTACTACAACTACGTTTACTACTACTACTACTACTACTACTACTACTATTACTACTACCACTACTACTGATACTACTACTACTACTACTACTAATAATAATAATAATGCTTGTTACAAAACAGGTAATGACATGATTGATAACTTACCTAATCAGACAAGCAATAAGTCAATATACTAATCCTATGGATAGTGGATCAAAACAAAACTTTCTACATAAAACATAAATTATTATACGTTTAACATCAAGGTTCTACTTCGTAATTTATTAACAATGATTATGAAGAATACCTTTTATTTAAGTAAAACCATTTTATATGATCATTTATGATATACAAAAAGTACCGACCTCAAATTTTAAGGAAAATTAAACAAATTGTCAATGACGATGTAACTTAATAATGGCCAATTAATATTGATACAAAGTATTTACAAATCTGTCTTTGCTGTAAGAAATATATTGATTTAAAGACTTCTATATGTTATTCTCTTGATAACAAAGTTATCACACCTTATTTTAGTTTGATAATATTTGGACATTCTGATCTCGACCCCATCCATGCTGATGTGATCAGAGCGATATAATGATAATGATATTCAAATTGGGGTCTGATACATTACTTTGAGTTAACCGACATCATTGATCCTGATAATATTATTGTTATTATTAAAATTACATTTGTATATGACCCCAATGGTGTCATAGTCCTCATACTTTGATGACGATATATTAATATTATCAAATTATACTTTTTGTCTCTCATATAAACTGTATAGTTATAATAATATATGTTATTTATAAAATAGGTCTAATGCAATCTTGATTTTACTAGCTAGAATATACAGGATATAAATACGGAAAATATATAAATGGTATCCCCCAAAGACGTAAATAGTGAAAAGAATATACAACTCTACATGAACATGTTTCATAGATGCAGATATGATAGAAAGGGGGGGGGGGGGAAAATTTATAATGGTAGCAGTAAATACATTGTGGTTATATCTAGATTGATCAAAATATAGCTCCATTATTCTGGAAGTACGTACCTTTAAAATATAAGCATTAGTAGAAAAAAAAAAATTTAAAAATTTTATATATATATATATAATATATATATATATATATATATATAATTGCTCAATAATAAATTTCCCCAAGAAATATTAATCCCTCAAGGTATTATATATATAACTTATTATTTAACACATGTTCTCTAAAATTATAATTAAAAGATCTTTGCCAGTTCATTCTGAGCTGTTTATTACTTATTATATGCGATTATTATTATTATTATTATTATTATTATTATTATTATTGTTACAAGCAGCAACAATATAAAACACAGGATCAGCAGCAGCAGTGTATGTAATTTTCTTGTATATTTTAGAATAATACAAGAATCCAATAAAACAAATTGTTTTATATTTTAATGACATTGATTATTAAAATAATATTTCTTTTTGTTTTAGTTGATGTGACAAATTCGAATATCCTGGGAAATCACGACTGTCATTGTAATTGATTATTCTTGTTTGGGAAGTCTGAATGTTTACAACGACATAAATAACATTAAATAATTACTTTGATATTGTGTTCTGATGAGGCATGAACGTAGTGATTTTAGTCCCCGAGAAATTTTATGATAATTTAATTTGTAATATCAATAACATTAAATCATCGAAGATCTGCCTGAAATCCGCTGTTCTCGACCATGGGTCAAATAGATCAAGTGGATAGGCGCTTTAATTTAGATCCCACCACACCTAACTGCATATACTTAGGGACGCTAAATTAAGCGTGAATGAACGTTCCCTTAGTGATGAACGGAAACGTATGAGGGTTAGCTGTTAGGTTCGAGTAAATCATAGTATTTACTCATGTTTGAGACGATATTTCGTTCTAGTCCAGTAATAATCCATTGTGCGGTATTGCTACTTTGTTTTTATTTTAGTTTAATCCTTTCAGTGAGTCCATACTGAGTTAGTGTACATTCTCTTTGTTATGAACAAACTGTAATGTTTGTTAACACGCTGAGGGTATATAAAAGCCCTAACTTTTCACTTAGGTTAGAGAAGAACTTCGACGCCAGACCAGTCGGACGTGTATTGATACGTGGTTCATATAGGTAGGATTTATTCAGCTATTCGAACCCAGAATAAAGCTGAGGTCAGCATCTGAGGTGTCGAAATGCTTTATATACAGGTTTCTTTTGGACCACAGAAAATTACTGTTGAATGTAAACTGTGGTGTCAAAATAGTTTGATATGTATGTAGCAAGTCACCATTGAACCACACGCACGTGTTGTTTGTTGCGAGCTGTGATATCAAATGGTATATTTTTTACGTGCTTCCGCTTTTTGTACGTAGCCTGCATGTAGCCGCTTTTCTGTGGGCGTGACATATTTGTCGCGTACAAAAAGCGAATTAGCTGGTTCCCACAAGCTGATGTGTAGACCAGACACATGCTTAGGTATACGCACACATCTTTCAATATGTGGAGGTATGGAACATTTTATTTTTAGATTAATGTATGTATAGTTGTATTTATATTTATGGAGGTAGGTTTCGAAGGATATTTAGATATGTTGATGCTCTGTGCCTGTTGCCTCTTTATATGTACCTAAAACACGCACGCACGCACGCATACACACACACACATTTTAGATAAAAATGTATAACATATAATTTTAATTTTAATATAAGCAAGTGCTTTCTTTCACGTTTTCTCTTTCAGTTTCTTTTTATTATCTTCAAATAAAATCATGGTACAGGAATTTCATTCATTTGTTATTGTATTAATATCTATCGATGTTGTTACCTTGATGGTCGCTCCCTTCTCCATTTGGTTCCATGTTCATCATTCCGAGCCGGATATTATAAGGACAAGAACATCTTGTTGAACTGATTGGACAAATAATATATCAATATTAGGTGGCATCATGGATATTTTGGAATAATCAGTTATTGTTATTAGAGGTATGAACATTTTATAATACCTGATTATCAATGTGTTGCATTGTGCATTGTACTTTCAGGGCATGAAGGACAAAGGAAAGTGTATCACGTTCCATACAATTGTATTGTGTGTGCGTTATATATATATATATATATATATATATATATATATGTGTGTGTGTGTGTGTGTATGTGTGTGCGTGCGTGTGTGTGTGTGTTTGTGTGAGGGACCAAAAGCTATTTGATGAGTATTCTGTGTTTGGTATCAAAGTTAAGTATCAAACACACCTTTCAATATATCAAATTACACACCTCTGTCTGATTGCCTTCCTTCCTTCCCGTCAGTCTCTCCGTATGTCTCTCTATATGTCTCTCTATAAGTCTCTCTATAAGTCTCTCTATATGTCTCTCTATACGTCTCTCTATACGTCTCTCTATAAGTCTCTCTATATGTCTCTCTATATGTCTCTTTGTCTTAATTATAACATGATGCTGTTCTCAGTAACGTGTTCAGACTTTGACACGAATACAGCTAATTACCGATAGAGATTGTAATATATCATGTACTGAGATATATATATATATATATATATATATATATATATATATATATATATATATATATATATATAATAATAAATTTTATTATAGGTTATAAGGGAAAAACGTCAAGCATCTATATAGGATGTTTGTGATACAATGTTAACGTGTCAGAGGGGATTTCAATAAAAAATATCAACAAAGAAGTATATTTACTGATGCTATATTTATCAATTATAATGGAGGTAAATCTGACTACTTTGGGATCGCCCAGAAATTGGACAGAGAACGTGCTGCTGGAATATTCTTCACGTAAGGGGATCTTCCAGACTTCCTCTTTTACTGTTGTCCTCAGGCCTTTTTATTGGTTTTATTTTGTGGCTTAAAATGCATGATAGAAAGACATTCTGAACACCTAACTTAAATTATCATTAAGTAATATTTCTACTTTAACAATGACATATTGCCATGTTTTGTCTTCTGGTTAGACCATTCATTATATTTGAGGAGGATACGATAATAACAATGAAAAAGATATTACAGCCAATCATGTAGCGGATTATTATCAATTTATTTCATTGATGAAATGTCCATAGGTTGTATTAGTGATTTGTAATTCTAAGCGTAAGTCCCTTTAACACACACTGCTAAGGTAAACTGATAACCAAACAAAAGGTTTGATATATCGTTTGTGAAAAGATAATAATAACCCCCCTTCATCCAAAAATCCAGGTTTACCTTTAAATTCAGGTTTACCCCCAAATTCACGTTTGCTTCAATGTAGCTTTGTTACTTCCAAGGTTGATTTGAATGGTAAAGGGAAAAGCTTTCACCTATTGATGGTATTCTTTAGAGGAAAGGAATGGAGAGTTCCCATGTTCTACAACAACGTATTGCTCTTAGATATGTTAAGTTTAATATTTGTATATGTCTCAACGGTAACCTGGGGCACCCAGGTAGATATCGTCCTCTTAGTCTTGTTCAACAAAGGTTCTATTGATCAGGTCACATGAAGGATATAGAGAACTGGTATTAAGTACCCACATGTAGAACATGGTAGTGCAATAATAGAGAGCGTAGTAAACGTGCAAACATACAAACAACTATTGACTGATGAATATAGTTAGAACCAGTTTCAGTATTTAGAACAATGTTGCAACGCTGTTAACTTAGTTGGGGCGCTAAACATAACTGAAAATGTGGGGCAGAGAAACGGGTATGACTAAAAGTGAACCAAACCGTTCCACGCGGAGATAAACTGTTTAACAAAATTACAATATGCAAAAATGGAGCCTGCGAATTGTTGTCAAATTTAAAGGCCATGAAGCGAGCAAAGGGAGGTGTTTCTACTATAAAAAATAAAGATGTATGCCATGACTACTTCAAGGATTTATTAAATCAGGTGCCCAAGGTAGAGCCAGATAATTGTGATAACTGCAATACGACGCAATATCACAGAACTACAATGTTTGGCATGTGACCATAATAGTCCAGAAGTTCTCAATATGTTGATCACCCATGAGGAGATAGATGAGGCCATTTCAAGTATGCATAATAGGAAATCACCAGGATCTGATGGATTAGTGGTGGAACTATTTAAAAATAGTAATAAAATTATAATACCTAAATTGTACATATTATTTAATAATATAATGAACAGTGGTATTTCCCCCGGAGAATGGGGTAAAGCTTTAATATGCACACTTCATAAAGATGAGTCATTAAGTAATCCGAAATATTACAGAGGTATATCAATACTTAAAATAACTAGCAAGCTGTTCACTAAAATTATCGATGAGAGACTTATTACGTGGGCAGAAAATCAACATGTTTACAAGGAAGAGCAAGCAGGCTTTAGAAAGGGATACAACACAATTGATCAAATCTTTATTTTAATTATTATGTGTCGCAAATATTTATCTAAAAATAAGGGTCGTTTTTATGCTGGTTTCATAGATTTTTCCAGCGCTTTTGATGGTATCTGCCATAATTTATTATTCCATCAGCTCATGTAAAAATAGTATACATGGATACATTTCGAAAGTAACAGGATCAATGTATGAACAATTAAAAACATGTGTACGTACATATAATGGTCTTTGTGGATGGTTTAAATGTGTCATTTGAACACATCAAGGCTGTATGTTATCACCATTGTTATTGGCACTCTACCTTAATGTATTTATTGAATTATTAGGATCAGAAGGCTGCAGAGGTATCTTCGTATCTGAATGTTTTCCAAATGTTAATATTCTATTATATGCAGACGATTTTGTGCTTTGTTCGGATACGGCAGAGGGTTTCCAAAAACAATTGGAAGTGTTAATAAGATACTGTAGTAAACGGGGATGAATGTCAATTTGCAAAAATCTAAAGTAGTTGTTTTCCGAAATACTGGAATTATTAAGAAAACTGAAAAGTGGTGTTACAAAGTGATACTTCTTAATATTGTATCAAATTATAAATATTTAGGAATCGTTTTTAGTTGTTTATTAAAGTGGAATATGGCATACGATCCATTAGCAAAGCAAGCAACTAAGTGCTTGTTATTGATTTGCAGAAATTAGAATCACTATGTAATGGAATACCATATTCGACGTATTTTAGCTTGTTTGATCAGGTGGTATTACCTGTATTATGTTATGGTGCTGATGTATGGGGATATGAACAAACAGAGCGTATTGAATGCATACAATTAAAGTTGTTAAAACGTATCCTTGCTGTCAATAATACAACACCAAATTCAGCCGTATTAGCTGAATGTGGTAGATATCCTTTATATGTGAACTACCTTACTAAATGTATAACATTTTGGATGAAAATAATAATCAATATGAATGATAATAGATTAGTTAAGCAATATTATACGATGGATTATAACTTGCATGAAAGTGAGAATTTATTAAGTAGATATGGCTATAATTATGTTTGAATGAGCCAAGGAGTTGGTAATTAATCATTATTTATGTATAAATTTAAGCAACGTGTTAAAGATTGTTATCTTCAGGAATGGACTGAATCTGTTAGCAAAAATAGTAAGCTATCCCCTTTTAGGAATATTAAAATTGAAATACCCCCAGAATTATATTTATCAAGTATAAGAGACATAATATGTATATCGGTGATTGTAAAATTTCGATGTAGCATTCATGGATTAGCTACTGAGACTGGAAGACATTGTCAAAATGTAATGCCTAAAGAGCAGAGTATTTGTTTGTACTGTAGTCAATTTCAGAATAATTATGTAATAGAATGTGAATTTCATTTTCTTATTCAGTTTCCAGCATATAATGATCTGCGAAATAAATAGTTGTCAACTTTTTTTACAGAAGTTTCAAGAAAGATATATTAGCTCAATGTATATGATTTTAAAGTCAAGAAATGAAACATGCATCAAATCAGTTACTTTAGTTTTTCAGTATGCTTTTATTGTACGTCACAACATAATGGAACAGCTGTAATGTATCTTTACGTGTACCAAGATAATTAAGCCTTTGTAATATGGGTCTAGGGCCTAAATTACGGAAAAAACAATAATAATAATGGAGATTACGAAGTATATATATATATATATATATATATATATATATATATATATATATATATATATATATATATATATATATATATATATATATATATATGGATGTAGACTTCCTATTAGTATGTCACGGTTCCATGCCGTGGTCAGAGGATGTGGCCTTTGGGTGTGTCAATTTGTACTCAGTAGTCATTTTGTTACTGGAGAGCAGCTCGTACATATCGGTATTTACACGATGTCAATATATTCGACAGTTCAGGTGCTCTGAACACGGCCGTATAACCTCCAAGTATTTGGGTTAGAGATGAGTTTCTTCCTCAAATATACACAATAATATGTCACTATTACAAAATTACTTTATTATTTTGACCCAGACGTTATTACGGCTGTCCAGCCTCAATGTATAATTAAATATAATTAGGTGTCTGTCTATTGTGAATGTTTGTAAATGATCCAATATAGCTGTTATGGATTATTCAACTAACCTTTGTTATATTAATATATTCTGGAATCTTTTCTAGGTTCATTATTTAAACGTCTTTTGCCGGCAACTTATTCCACAATCACCATATAACTTCAGCGGAGACATAAGCACATGCAATAGTATCTGATTGGATGACTTGAATGTTTGGGGTAGGAATTTCTAATGGGTACCAGTTTAAACAGGTATACATGTATAATGTCATTAATAAATTCATAAGCTATTTCTAAACTCATGACATGCATACGAAGTCTAACAGGTAGCCGATATTGTTTTTGAATAATTGGGTTGATATGATCATATTTATGAGTATTTGTCACTATGCGAACTGCACTATTCTGAATTCGCTGAGGGCGATTGATGCCATAACCATATATGCCATATAACATGGTGTCACAATAGTCTATACAAGATCTAATAGAAACATGGATTAAATTTAGAAGTGCTTCTTGTGTAAAGAATACCTTTAAACAGTGAATGTTCTAGAATTTGTATTGACCCATTAGAGGTAATCGAAGATGCATCTATGTATAATCTTGGTGTTGTTAGGGAATTAACACAATGTGGTGGTGTCAATTATATAATATTTGTTTTATTTTCAATTAATCTTAGAAGAATTTGAATCATTCCTACCCGAATATCAGCAATACAATGTTGTAATCTCTTTAACGAGGAGGAAAATATTTACTTATTGTCAGGATCCACTGATATATATATATATATATATATAATATATAATATATATATATATATATATATATATATATATATATATATATATAGATGAGTGTCATCAACATACAAGTTATATTTATGCCATATCTCTGTGTAATTGATAAGAATATCACAGTCCGAACAGGTTATAACTTTTATGTAGTATTTTATTCACAGCACTGAAAATATTCCTTTGATTTACTCTGGATGCTTTGATCTTGTTATTGCAGTATTCAGATTTGGCAGAGGAAAGGGCAATTTTTGCGCGTTCTAAACATTGAACTGGGGGGGGGAGGGGTTAGGGGGGGGGTAATCCTAAATATCAATATCTCTATATATATTACAGGTATGTTATGTGGTGGTGTCACAGTAATGTGGGCGGAGCCCAAGGTATCCAGATCATTGTAATTGGTTAAACGCTCATGTAGGATGCCACGGTCGGTGTGCGTATCTGATATATGAAATATAAGTTCTGGATCATTTTGGTGCCAAATCCTTTGTGTGCTACTTTTGTTATACACACCTTACTAAAGGGTATTGCATTTATACATGTTACACACATTACCATGCACATAACACGAATTATAATAATATTTACTCATCGACAATAATTACACCCATGTACACAAAAAGAGCTAAAAACACGAACATAATAAAAAAATGTTATAGCAAACCAATTAAGAGATGACGACATTTATTAGGATTCTAGTTCATCTAACAACAAAATGGCTTCTCGATGTTATATTTGTCATTGGGAAGGTCAAGGTTGTTGGCATTACATGAATTGGATTAAAAATATGTCATCATGAAAGAGACTACTAATTGATAGATGAATGACAGGTAAACAGATAAGCAAGCCATCTAACAGACACAGATACAGTCATATAGGCTCTCGCATGGACACAGTAACATTTACTTGAATATGTGCGCGTGACATCAGGCATCATTTTGGATGAGCCAAATCCCAAATAGGCATATACTAAATAAGGATTCTCACTCACTCGCTCGCTCGCTCACTCACTCACTCGTTTGTCAACATTGTAATATGGTCAGTTTTCGTGAAGGTATTATTAGAAAAATTAGAGAACAAACATCATGTACCTGTGTATAATTTGTCTTCAATTGCATTATCTCTAGAATAATATCCCTGATCTATCTTGGATCTGCATGGTTAATATATACTAATTGTTAATTATCTCTTTCACGACAGATGACAGCACTGGAGAAGATCAGTCAAGCGTATCATAATATGATGTTTAATTGTCTATTATAACTATTACCTCCAGTACTCAGTAACAATAGGAACGTTATCGTTATTAATGACGACCAGGAAGTTACAAATGTTTGTATTAGACTAGAAACAAATATAATTGAGTATTTGATTATGTTGATGATTGATGTAGTCATATATATGAGATACCACAGACTGTCTTTTTCTTTATTTATGTTGATGATTGATGTAGTCATAGATGTGAGATACCACAGACTGTATTTGTCTTTATTTATGTTGATGATTGATGTAGTCATAGATGTGAGATACCACAGACTGTATTTGTCTTTATTTATGTTGATGATTGATGTAATCATATATATGAGATACCACAGACTGTATTTGTCTTTATTTATGTTGATGATTGATGTAGTCATAGATGTGAGATACCACAGACTGTATTTGTCTTTATTTATGTTGATGATTGATGTAATCATATATATGAGATACCACAGACTGTATTTGTCTTTATTTATGTTGATGATTGATGTAGTCATAGATGTGAGATACCACAAACTGTATTTGTCTTTATTTATGTTGATGATTGATGTAGTCATAGATGTGAGATACCACAGACTGTATTTGTCTTTATTTATGTTGATGATTGATGTAGTCATAGATGTGAGATACCACAGACTGTATTTGTCTTTATTTATGTTGATAATTGATGTAGTCATAGATGTGAGATACCACAGACTGTATTTGTCTTTATTTATGTTGATGATTGATGTAATCATATATATGAGATACCACAAACTGTATTTGTCTTTATTTATGTTGATGATTGATGTAGTCATAGATGTGAGATACCACAGACTGTATTTGTCTTTATTTATGTTGATGATTGATGTAGTCATAGATGTGAGATAACACAGACTGTGTTTGTCTTTATTTATGTTGATGATTGATGTAGTCATAGATGTGAGATACCACAGACTGTATTTGTCTTTATTTATGTTGATGATTGATGTAGTCATAGATGTGAGATACCACAGACTGTGTTTGTCTTTATTTATGTTGATGATTGATGTAGTCATAGATGTGAGATAACACAGACTGTATTTGTCTTTATTTATGTTGATGATTGATGTAGTCACAGATGTGAGATACCCCAGACGATGTTTGTCTTTATGTTGTTGATGATTGATGTAGTCATAGATATGAGATATCTATATTCTTGAGTGCATAGAGTATTTTTTATAATTTTGATTTTAATTTTATTCTTCCCATTTAATATTTGTATCAAAGCTGTCATCGTATGAATCTCTTCCCAATTATATTGTGACTTTGGCACAATATATAATTGATAATGGCAGATATGATTTATCTTTCCAAATATTTTATATTCAGTTAATTATACTACACAATAACAAGAAACTTTTATGACATATAATTCGACAGCTCTAAAACAGTACAGCCGCTGTCTTAATTATGTTTACCTTGCATAGAATTATGGAACATTTATTTTTGAATATAAAGGTACTAGTCATCTTGATAAAGGATATTGTCCAGTTCAATATACAGAATATTAATACTTGTTTTCTCTATCGTTTTAAAATGTGCATTGCATTATTTTTGCAAGGTTTTTATTGTTGTATGTTATTATCTCAATTACCGTAAATTAATCACAGTTACTGATAATCTGAACAAGATGGCGACGCTTTAAATAGAAAAATTCTTGATTCTTATTTAGAGAGTACATTTCTTGTTAATCACACCCTTGATGCATAATATTACTGCTGGAGAACAAAAGTGAGCCTTCGATGAGAATTATGATTGTGTGTTATACTAAAAAACGGAAAATATTGGCGTCGTCTTAATTTTGGCATTTTTTGTTTGTAAATCGTAATATTGCCAACTTAATACGATCGTCAACATTTACCGATGTACAGTATTGAATATAATGGAATGAGAGAGTGTGAGAGTTAGAAAATTTCATTTGTTACACCTGGAACATATAGCCGGAGGTAATATCTTGGGGAAACATTAGGCAAAGATAGAAATGAACCGGATTCGAATCTTTACCTGGAAGTTTGCATATTGCTGTTATTTGTATTAAACGAATTGAACAGATTAGAGTCAAATAAATAAATGGATTCAAGATCTTATTTTAGATTAGGTGATATTTATAAATATGAATAACATTCTAAAGTACATGGAAGATTTCAGAAAAATGAAATAATGTTTTCCTTTAATAATGTGTAGATTCTTGTCCTGATGCTTTTCTTTTCTCTTTATCCCTCTTGTGCTCTTATTTATATTGCATCTTTAAATTATGATTAACGCTAGTATAGTCTCCTTGCTCTCAGTGTTGTGACACTCTCAAACACCGCAATCATCCCTCATCCATCATAGGGCCAGTAATAAGATACCACTAATGGTATACTGGTCTTATCAATTTTAATTTTAATTTTAATTATTCATTCAAATCAATATGTAAGTCTTGTGCTTAATATGTGATATATATATATGTGATATATATATATATATATATATATATATATATATATATATATATATATATATATATATATATATGAAAATTGGAAATAAACCTTACTTACTTACTTATTACTCAGAGCTCATAAAGTTATTGTTTTATTCAGCTAACATTCATAAATAACAAAACCTTTAATTCTAAACATGTTAAAATATCACAAAAAGGTCGTTAGTTCTTTAGAGACGTCCTGACTATTGTTTTGGTTGTGATACGTTTGTGAATTTCGTGCATTATCTTGGTTTAAAATAATAAAAATGTTAAAGTTTCATATATATATATATATATATATATATATATATATATATATATATGAATACTAGTTTTGTTTTAATTGGTTAATCCGATTATGAATTGTGTGCATCCATGAATTTGACAATCATATTCAGCAACGCCTGGAGCTGAGTCACTTGTCTACCTAGCCATCCACGGCTGCCTCTAAAACCTTTTATATTGTCTGGGTCTCAGATATAGTCCTTTGTATACTTGCCTCTATGAAAGTTGACCTTCTGTTGTGGTATATGGGGTATATGGGGTAAAAATATTGTGGGGAGGGGTTCAATCTCAAATATCGATGTAGCATGTTGCCGAAAAACTGACATACGTGTGTGAGATTTAAAATTCAAATCACCAAAGGTGCATCTGTAAAAAGATTGCTGATTGGTTGAAAGAGTAGATTCAATTTCAATCCTGCCTATATTTGCGGCATACAAACTGTTGAAAATAACAAATAAAAAAATGGTTTTTTTCTTGAATAAATTATTATTTATAATTTTTTAACCGTATTATTGCCATGCAAAACGTAGAATAGGATGACTATCACAAGAACCATCGGGCTAGCCCCCCCCCGGGCAAGCTTTTACACTGATATTAGCTGTCACTATATTAGATATCGTTGATCAGAAAGAAATGGAACTCACAGAAGTTCCAGTGATCTTATTATATGAGGCAAATATATTAAAGATGTATTATCATTAAAATCTATATAATAATGTTATAGACTAATTGGTGAAAATATAATTATTCTATTTAGTTTATAAATGTTGTTTATATTATTTATTTATCTTTGTATATTATATTTTAACCTACATCAGACAAAGTTTGAGAAGATCCTTTATTGTTTTGTTTCTCTCATTATTCTATTAGCAATATATCACTGATATAATATCAGTATAACTTTGTTTCGGATATGACGCAATATGGAAAATGCCTATCGTCTGATCATGATGGTACCCAAAAGTAATCACGTTCACTCGATTACTTCACGAAATAGATAGTTCAAGTGACTACTGATCTAGTTATATTAGGCTATCATATTTAATATCGTATCTATTCCTTTTATCTAATAAACGAAATATCCAATCACAACAACAGGTTTTATGCGAGTGTATTATTAATAATTCAACATTCACATCGCATCGTTCTATCAATCATGATAATGGATCATTTGTCCAAAGTGACGAGTATAAATAAATATTAGGTGAATGAAAAACTCGCTTAAATATCATTTTCATGTTGTTTCGTTATTTAGTGAAACACATGTATAAACATAATGATAGCACAACATCGCACGAGTAGCCATTTTAAATGTCTAACTAACTAAACGACACAGCCATCAGTATGATGGATGATATAGGTTTATTTTCTTTATTTGTTGGAGAAAGAAAATATGTTTGTGGTGATGAAATGATATCTTATGGAAACTTATAATTGATATATATATATATATATATATATATATATATATATATATATATATATATATATATAAATTATTAAAGATTTAATAAAATTAGTAGTAGAAATATAAAATATAAATAATTAACTGTGTGTAAAATATAAGTATCATCTGGTATATACAATATAAGGTAAAGGTTATTAAATATTACTTCTCTGGTTCCCGATCGCATGACAATTAGATAATTATTATTCAATCAATCCAACAATAAATCAATTAAAAACAATTACAACAATCAAACAAATAATCAATCAAATTTAATTATCTCTTTCAGTAAATACATTTTCATAATTTTTAAAAACAATATGATATCGTTTTTTAATTGTTAAGTCCCTAATATAATCAAGGAATAATAATAAACAGTTTTTTATTTAAAAACTAAACTTTTATACCTATTTGTGTACTTTTTCTAAGAATCTTGCCTCCAGAATCAATTTATTGTCAAGAAAGGGGAGTTATCATATCTAAAATATTACACAATCAGAAAATGGGAACTGATGATCCAACCTTGTTATTATCGATTCAGATGATCTTATCATTTAAATTAACAATTAGTTATCACGGAAGTGTCAAATCTATGTCATATTAGTAAACTTTAGCGCGAAATAAACATATATCTTGTATGAAAAGTACAATTGTTAACTGGAATATTTTAAGTTGACGGATACATTCCATTAGAAGTTGTACACCTCAATGACTTAACTGTCATATTAGAAAATAAATCTGATATTTAATCCTTTACCTAATCTCATTAACAATAGGTGTCACTCAGTCTATTTAAATGATCACTTAGACAAATGTAACCGTAAAAGTACATTTCACAATTTTCGTTGTTAGCTGTGTTGAAGGATGTTTGTTTCTTCTATAAAAGACTCGTATAATGTGTTCCTTTAAGGATTAGCCAGTCAACTGTAGAGTTATGTTGTAAATAAACAGCTTAATAACAGAGCGTGTCCATTTACTAAGTTAGAGTTAATATATCATAGAAAATCAATTGACTGACGATTTTACGTTTATTAGACAATCACGTCAAGATATTATATTAAAGATGATTGACAGGTTTATGTGATGGCTGTTTTCGAGTCTTTTTATTTTGCTTGTTTCTCTCGTCGTAATTGGTTGTTGTTATTGTAGGGGAAAGGGGGAGAGAGATGTAAAGAGGAAATCAGCGGCTGAAATTAAGCTGCGGACAGAGTTTATTCTCATATTATGAGTAATTAGGTTACACTGATATAGGAAATGTGTTAACTGTATAGCTATTATAATCCCGACGTGTCATTCGCAGTATCGGAGATCTGCCTGAAATCCGCTGTTCTCGACCATGGGTCAAATAGATCAAGTGGATAGGCGCTTTAATTTAGATCCTACCACACCTAACTGCATATACTTAGGGACGCTAAATTAAGCGTGAATGAACGTTCCCTTAGTGATGAACGGAAACGTATGAGGGTTAGCTGTTAGGTTCGAGTAAATCATAGTATTTACTCAGGTTTGAGACGATATTTCGTTCTAGTCCAGTAATAATCCATTGTGCGGTATTGCTACTTTGTTTTTATTTTAGTTAAATCACTTCAGTGAGTCCATACTGAGTTAGTGTACATTCTCTTTGTTATGAACAAACTGTAATGTTTGTTAACACGCTGAGGGTATATAAAAGCCTAACTTTTCACTTAGGTTAGAGAAGAACTTCGACGCCAGACCAGTCGGACGTGTATTGATACATGGTTCATATAGGTAGGATTTATTCAGTTATTCGAACCCAGAATAAAGCTGAGGTCAGTATCTGAGGTGTCGAAATTTTTATATACAGGTTTCTTTTGGACCACAGAAAATTACTGTTGAATATAAACTGTGGTGTCAAAATAGTTTATGATATGTATGTAGCAAGTCACCATTGAACCACATGCACGTGTTGTTTGTTGCGAGCTGTGGTATCAAATGGTATATTTTTTACGTGCTTCCGCTTTTTGTACGTAGTCTTTATGTAGCCGCTTTCCTGTGGGCGTGACATATTTGTGGCGTACGAAAAGCGAATTAGCTGGTTCCCACAGGCTGATGAGTAGATCAGATACATGCTTAGGTATACGCACACATCTATCAATATGTGGAGGTATGGAACATTTTATTTTTAGATTAATGTATGCATAGTTGTATTTAGATTTATGGAGGTAGGTTTCGAAGGATGTTTAGATATGTTGATGCTGTCTGCCGGTTGCCTCTTACTATGTACCCTAAAACATACACACACATAAATAGGGCTGCTTAGATAATTAATCTAAACATTCTCACTACTGCCGTGATCTGACTTGGGTGTTCTACCCCCAAACTCCACGGCTGTAGGTGATTCGCTTTTTGTTTTTGCTCTAGATTCAGTCCCCTGAAGAAACGTCCAGAGTTTGAATTCACGGTTCGAGATTCTCTGTGCCTGTGTCTTATTATACACAGGTAAAAACACACACACACACACACACACACACACACACACACACACACACACACACACACACACACACACACACACACACACACACACACACACACACACACACACACACACACACACACACACAGACACACACAGACACACACACACACACACACACACACACACACACACAGACACACACAGACACACACACACATATATATATATAAACAAACAAAATGGCTATCAAATTGAAACAATGTAAAAGGTATGTTATTTTATTTGTATTATGTATTTGAATAATTCATGTAAAACATCCTCATTAAAACAATATTGGTATATATTTCAATTACAAAATCAAATCAATGGTTCATGAATTGTTAGGCACACGAGTCACTGTCACCAGTCAAAGATTAGACAGTTCTTCTTGTACCTTTATTTTAGGTAAATTGATCCATTTCAGGACCTTGGTGTGTCCCTTTTATTTCATACACTTGGACTATGAAACACATCAGCACAAACTGCTCATCAATATTGTCTCTTATAATTAACCATTTTTAGTGCAGATCCATTACTGTGGCTATTTTCTAATACAAATACAAAGGTATAATCTTTCATTTTGTAAGTTATTCAAAGTATTAATTTAAGTATGAGCATCAATATTTCTAGATAACAGTAACTTTAAATCTGGAGTTTTATAGTTTTTGGTACAACATCTGATCACTTTTGGTGTATCGAATCAGTATGTTTGTTGTTAGTCGCTGATAATTAAAAGCTTCAATGTTTTCAGCTCTGTAGCTCTAAAGAAATGTATACATTAATCATATACTGATAACAAAATGTTATATTTATGTGGATTGTACATAGCAATAAAATAAATATTCACATATACATAGACGCAGGAACATGTTCATCCAGGTTGATGTATGTGATGCCTCAGTATTGTTGTGTTTGAAGCCAGCCACCATTACCACGATGCTAGAAATATATTGAACGGATAAAACAGATATGAAGATCTGCTCTTTAATATCTAACTTTGCCATTCTAGATATATATTGTAAAGGATTAACAAGATGCATGAAAGAGTATTTATAACATAGAGACCTTCATGACATTTATCAGTTTACTTGCTATAGACTTCATCCGGCAAAACCTACTCTCTTGATAGCACACAGTCACGTTCCTGAGGTTCTTGAGGAATGATCCATTAATTAGCTTTAATTTATCCCCAGCCTTTGATATAATCGATCCCGAAATATCTAGAATATTCCTTTGGTATCCCAGAATATCAACAAAATGGATGGAATTATACCGCAATGCCAATTTGAGGAGTACGTTAACTGTCGTTATGACATCATCAGATGTACGTCTTCCTGTTTGTTTATCATAAATATCCGTTTTATGACCAACGAGTTATTGTATGTACATTACTCTTGTTAATGAAATTATGAAACGATATATCATTAAACAAATGTTATGTCGATGATATTTCAGTATGATAATGTTGACATTAGGTCTTAATTTGAATGATAAAGCTTGTTACAGACATAAGTAGTTAGTTTAATAATAATAATATGACGAACTTGAAGAAGAATACAACAGGATTCATCATCTTCTCATCCAAGTAATATTTGAAGAAAACTAAGATACATTTATATACATTATTCCGTGTCAACACTAGGTCTAGGCTTAATATTAGACAATATATTATCAGATAGGAAGGAAGCTTATTTTGAAGTACATACATAATGCATAATATAAGAATCCAAGTCCTTATATCTACTCAACGTAACAATGGTAATGTATTATCATATAATCTCTCTCTCTCTCTCTCTCTCTCTTTCTCTCTCTCTCTCTCTCTCTCTCTTTTTCTCTCTCTCCTCTCTCTCTCCCCCCCTCTCTCTCTCTCTCTCTCTAGCTAGATCTATCGATAGGGAGATTGATGGATAGATAGGGAGATAGATCTATCGATAGGGAGATATATTTATTGATGGATAGATAGATGGATGGATGGATGGATAGATAGATATACTTATCGATAGATAGATAGACAGATAGATAGACAAATAGACAGGTAGATAGATAGACAGACCCTATAGACAGACAGATAAACATATACATAGACAGACAGACAGTCACAAACAGATAGATAGATTGATAGCTAGCTAAATATATAGATTGCTAGATATGTAGATAGCTAGATAAATAGATGGATAAATAGATGGATATTATTTCGGGATGACCTACTAATGGACACCAGTTCACACATGTATTCTGACGCCATATCAGTTATACGTAATTAATACAATTTTGAAATGGATACGCTTTCTAACAGGTAGGCAATGTAGTTTTTGAAGAATTGGGGTGATATGATCATATTTGTCACTATGCGAGCTGCATTATTCTGAATTCGATAAAGGCGATTAATGTTATAATCAGATATGCCATATAACAGGGAGTTACAATAGTCTATACGAGATGTAACAAAAGAATGGTCTCCAGTTACAAGTGTTTCTTGTGTCAAGAATGCTTTTAAACAGTGGATGTTCTTAAGATGGTAGTAAGCAGCTCGGCATACTGATGTGACATGTTCATACATGTTAATACATTGGTCAAAAATAACCCCTAGATTTTTTAGTGACACATTAGGGGTAATCAAATATACAGCCATCTGTAATGCTGGTGTCTATATGTAATCAAATATCTAATCATTTAGTTTTAGAAGATGTTTAGTCTTCCACTGCCGAATATCAGCAATACCATATTCTAAATTCTTCAAGGAAGAGGAGAAATTTAACTCATTGTCAAGATCCAGTGATATATACAGCTGTGTATCATCAGCATACAAGTTATATTAACCCCATATCGCTGCACAATGATCCTAACAGGACGGGTATACATTGTGAAAACCAAAGGACCAAGAACTGAACCCTGTGGTACACCAGATAACAAAAACTGAATGTCAGATAAAATACCATGAACAGACATTCTCTGGGAGTGTTGTTACAGATAGGATCTAAACCATTCAAGTACTTTATCTGACAGACCAAACATGTCTTTTAAGCTAGAGTAAAGTACTTTATGCTCAACTCTATCAAATGCAGCAGACAGGTCCAGAAGAACAAGTATTACTGGCTTATGTTGATCAATTGACATCACCATATTATATTTCGCCCTAACCAAGACTGTTTCAGTGCTGTGACCACTTTTATAGGCCGACTGTAGTGATTCATTAAGGTTATTATTGATTAAATATTTGTTTAGATGGAAAGCAACTGCCTGTTCTATAACTTTAGATAAAGATGTAAGATTTGAAACAAGTCTGTAATTGTTTAGAGATAATGATTTATTAACTATATTTATAATACGGCTATCGAAACATCCAGATAATCTTTCACAAGCCTTCTAGGCATAGGGTCGACTGCACAACAGTCTCTGTAAAAGGCTCACATGTATCCATCATGGATATGCAGGAGTCTTCTACCAATGGCTTACCCTGTGATAAGGTGCTGGAAGGGAACCCAATATGTATATTTAATATATTTTGACACAAGAAGTTATTAAAACAATGGGGCATATCTTTATCTGAGTTGTTAATATTTGGAAGGACAATTTGTCTTTTCTGTAATACTTTATTCGCAACACTGAAAACAGTCCTTTGATTTCCCTTGGATGCTTTGATGTTTTATTATAATATTCAGATTTAGCTGAGGCAAAGGTATTTTTAACAAGAATTTTACTGACATTGAACATTTGAAAATGAACACACAAACTGGTCCTTATCCACAGCCGCTCACAATACCTTCTGTATCTCTTTACAGCTTTTCTGTATGTTCTTATTGTACCATGGAAGTATTGGTCTTCTTGGTATTTCCTTTGTCCTTAAAGTTGCATGCTCTTCTACAATGTCTCTCAATGTATTATCATAGAGATAGATGATCCGCATCATTCGGTCCAGAGAAGAGACTCACAGATATGCAAGAAAAGCCTCCTTGTCAATTGACTTATATCTTCTATATGAAATAACTTTAGCTGAAACAGTTTGTTCCTGTAAAGATACATTAATGTTAACAAGGAAATGATCAGACAACATGGAAGACACAGACACACCCTTAATGCTGCCTGAGATTGGCAGATCTAAGAATCTCAGCCAGTCGTTTGGTATATGCATTCCTCTAGTAATCCCATTGTATATTGAAATCACCTAAGATCAACAAATGTCCACTCTTGGTAGCAAGAGAATCAACATATCCCGAAAATTCCTTGATAGAAATATATATATATAGATATATATATATATATATATATATATATATATATATATATATATATATATATATATATATATATATATATATATATATATATATATCCATCGACAGATAGATAGGTAGATATATCCATCGATAGGGAGATATATCGATTGGTAGGTCCGTAGATAGATAGATCCATTGTTAGGTAGATCGGTAGATAGTTAGATCCTTCGATAGTTAGGTCGGGAGATAAGTAAGTCGGTAGGTCAGTAGGTAGGTCGTTAATTTGGTCGGTAGTTTGGTCGATATTTGCGTAGGGTAGTTAGGTCGGTAGCTAGGTCGGTAGTTAGGTCGGGAGTTAGGTCGGTAGGTAGGTAGATAAATAAAACATATAGAAGCTGCATTACTAATGCTTGTTTTATCTAGAACTTTTTAAGTTCTCGATTACATGATAAGAATGAATAATTTTGATTTGTCTTTGGCATCAAGCTAGAGGGCTTAAACTTAGCTACATAAATCGGACAAAACATTGCATCGCGTAAATTAAAGCAATTGTTGAAAATACGAAACATCATTGTTATGTTGATTATATTCATATCTAAATAACATTAAAAACTGTTAAATTGGAGGTTTTTTATTGTCAATTGAAGTTCGTATTGCAGAAATACGTATTTGTACGACCAGCAACATGCTGAAATTGAAAATGAGAATCTTAGCATTAAGGTAGGATTCCATTATATGCATTATGCCATGTCAGTGAGAACAATAGGGTTTATACTGCATAATACACTAGGAATAAAGATACAGATTAATTATTATGTTGATTCTGTTATTATTAAATAAGAAGCCCAGGGCTTATTATAAAGCCCATTAATGACAATACATGCATGACATTAATCCAAGTCCTGGACTGTACTTAGACAATTTATTATTATAAAATATCTACCTGACAAAATAGGCGAGTGTAGAAATGTACTGCACGTCTCGTAACACCCAATCGCACTAGCCTCATATACATTTCATATCACTTTATTATACAATGTCCTGTTTCACACTTCAAAGTACGAAGTGGAACAGCACCATTGTATACAAATTGTTCGATACAAACGTCTATCTACTAAGACTGTTATTCACTATTCACGTAGCATAAATCTTTCCGACCATCAGGACCAAAAATGTGGAATAAGTTGCTTAATCATATTAAACTACCATCAAATAAAATAAGTATATTATGCAAGGTTCTTAAAAACTGTCGAATGATCCGATAACTAAAGCTTCGAATTATGACGTAGATCATTCTACCACAATGGTACTACTATTAGCAAATATATTATTACTACTGTTATTAGTACTGCTACAACAACAACAACAACAATAACAACTACTACTACTACTAATACTACTACCTTTACTACTAACACAACTACTTCTACGACTATTACCAATTGTTGGATCTACCTTCAGATATGCTCAATATTAATTCACCCAGAGACACAGCATGGATTTATATCTCTTTGTTTGAAGTGGGAGATTGACTAAAGAGATATAAATATATAAATAAGAATAAGTGCAAGTGGAAATAATTAACAAGCTTCACATTACAATAACCATTAAAACATTATGATTGGAACAATATATATTTACAATTACTGCACATCAAATTTGTTATTTTTAGCTCTTTAAACATTTAACTCACACATTAAATTCATTCGGAGAAACTCTTAACAAGTTATAATTTGATACTAACGATACTATAAGGCTGTGTATTATAAATCCAAGATACTTACAAACTCAAATCTGAAAACTGATCACTTGACCTAAGCCTTCAGGGAAAAGGATATGTTTTGTGACATTTGTGATGAAATATGTCTATTTTAGCTTTTGACTTATTATTTCTTCGGTGTGTACTTAGTTTTGTACAGCGCCACCTCCGCCTGTTCTACAATTATATACCAATTAAGGCCATCTGTTATCTAGAATTTAACGATCGGCGCCATTTGTTTCACACCTGGCTTTCCTAAATAAGCCAGTTTCGTATTTTTAGTCACTGCTAACACGATGAAATGCTGGATAATGACATTTTTGTCCCGCAGCCATTATAACGCAAATAGTAACCTTTTCAAATAATGAAAAAAACTTCCAAATAATGTATATTCATTAGAATATAATGGCTGAAATGTGTTCGTTTCGATAAAACAACGTTTTGCGGTAGTCACAGATGTGCCAATTTAATTTTGAAATGTCAAGCGTAGCTTCATACTGATATAAAGGAATTAACAACGAATAGACGAAAAGGAAGACCATTGGTTGCTAGAAATCATGATGGTGAGTTAAGTTGTAATTTTATTGTATAATTTGTCTAGATATTAATTTTTATATTCCAAGGTTAACGTTCATATTTTACTGTCGATATTCATTCCAATAAATCGTAATATTATTATTAATAATTTTGCTTCATACCAACTTCGTTAATAAAATACAATAAGGTTTTACACATGTATAATATAAATTTAAACTTAGGTATTATATATATATATATATATATATATATATATATATATATATATATATATATATATTTTTGTTAATAGTTGCGTTTAGACACAAGCATACTGTTCCTTATGATCGCTCTTCCAAGGGTTATGCCCTTAAGTATAACTACAAGTCAATCAAAAATAGGCTCTAGTCACTCAATATCTCAACAAGGTAAGTGCCATGAAATAATATACTTTATATCAGTAATAGTTACATTTAAAATTATGTTGCTTTGGTTGTAAACTTCATATTATGTATATGATAAAACGTTGTATATCTAATTAGGTAACTGGTTAAATATATTAATAAATAAGTTACTAGGTCTCTTGTTAATTACAGATACTGTCAATGCTAATGTTATTTAATGATTAATTAATGATTTACTGACTGAATATCTAACTACTAACTAACTACTCATTAATTAAATAAATAACAAATAACCAATCAAGTTTATAATTAATTAAACCTATAACAATAAGTGATAATTTACTGAGATAACTTGTTAATTACAGATACTATCAATGGGTACATAACCTGTGATAATCGTCTATTCTTTTATGCTGATGGCCAAGCTGTAGTTGATGGAGATACTCCAAACCAAAATAATTGGAGAGTTACTAAACATGTATCAGTTCCTTCAGATACTAAAGTGTATGCCATCAAGTGTATCAACTATCACGTTGTTGGTGGCATCATAGCTTCATTTGGTGATGACATTAAGACAGACTCTAGTTGGAAGTTAGGAAACAGTAACATATAACTAGTTGATTAGCTTTTACAATTTGACTATTTTTATATTATAAATATAAAGCCACCTGTATTTATGCATGTCTCAGCCTTTCCGTATACTTTTCAAATAAGCTATACTGTTATCAATAATATTAACAGCTAAATATTAATATTTTAATACCAGATGTACTAACGTCTACCCAGGAGCCGGTTGGGTATCAGAAGATTATGATGATTCAGACTGGGATAATGCGTATGTAATACATACAAATAACCATTCTAGTTATTACTGGGGCGTGAGAAGCGACATATCCAGTGAAGCTCAATGGATTTGGACAACAGGCTGGCATGGACAGGACAAAATTGTTTATTGTAGAAAGACAGTAGATGGTATTTTGATGCTTAACGTTTATTTGTTCACTATATCCAACTATATCAGAAGTTAACTAGATAACGGATCAGTTATTTAGTAATTTAGTAACTAAAGATATACGTTAAGTAACTAATTATCTAATGAATTACCTTAATGATTAATTTTCTAAATAAGTAAATAACCAATCAAGTAAAAGATTAAGTAAACACACAAGAAAACGAAATAACTTACAAAAATAAAATTGTTTATTACAGATACTATTAACGTGGACATAACCTGTGATAATCGTCTATTCTTTTATGCTGATGGCCAAGCTGTAGTTGATGGAGATACTCCAAACCAAAATAATTGGAGAATTACTAAACATGTATCAGTTCCTTCAGATACTAAAGTGTATGCCATCAAGTGTATCGACTATCACGTTGTTGGTGGCATCATAGCTTCATTTGGTGATGACATTAAGACAGACTCTAGTTGGAAGTTAGGAAACATTAACATATAATTAATTGATTAGCTTTTACCATTTGAATATTTTTATATTGTAAATATTAATTTACCTGTATTTGTTCTTTTCTTAAACTTCCCGTTTACTCCTCAAATACGTCATGTTCATATTAATAAGTTTAACAGATAAATGTTTATATTGTAATACCAGATGTACTAACGTCTACCCAGGAGCCGGTTGGTTATCAGAATATTATGACGATTCAGACTGGAATAATGCATATGTAATTGATACAAATAACCATGCTAATTATTACTGGGGCATAAGAAACGACATATCCAGTGAAGCTCAATGGATTTGGACAACAGGCTGGCATGGACAGGACAAAACTGTTTATTGTAGAAAGACAGTACATGGTATTTTGATGCTTAATGTTTATTTGCTTGCTTGTAGTTCGGGGATTATCCCCAGGCAGTCGCTTGTTTGACATAGCCTGAATATTTATTTGTTCAGTATATCCAACTATATCAGAAGTTAACTAGATAACGGATCTGTCATTTAGTACTTTACTAACTAATGTAATAACTAACTAACTAACTAATCAAGTAACCAATCAATTAATTATCTAAATATGTAAATATCCGATAAAGTAAAGGATTAAGTAAACTCATAAAAAAAACGAAATAATTTACGAATATAAAATTGTTAATTACAGATACTATTAACGTGGACATAACCTGCGATAATCGTCTATTCTTTTATGCTGATGGCCAAGCTGTAGTTGATGGAGATACTCCAAACCAAAATAATTGGAGAGTTACTAAACATGTATCAGTTCCTTCAGATACTAAAGTGTATGCCATCAAGTGTATCGACTATCACGTTGTTGGTGGCATCATAGCTTCATTTGGTGATGACATTAAGACAGACTCTAGTTGGAAGTTAGGAAACATTAACATATAACTAATTGACTGGCATTTGACTATTTGTGTATTACAAATATAAATCTACCTGTATTTGTTCTTTTCTTAAACTTCCCGTTTACTCCTCAAATAAGTCATGCTCATATTAATAAGTTTAACAGATAAATGTTTATATTGTAATACCAGATGTACTAACGTCTACCCAGGAGCCGGTTGGTTATCAGAATATTATGACGATTCAAGCTGGAATAATGCGTATGTAATTGATACAAATAACCATGCTAATTATTACTGGGGCATAAGAAACGACATATCCAGTGAAGCTCAATGGATTTGGACAACAGGCTGGCATGGACAGGACAAAACTGTTTATTGTAGAAAGGTAGTACATTATATTCATTCTCTGAGTAGTTAGTCAGATCAAGAGAAATATATATATATATATATATATATATATATAAAATATATATATATATATATATATATATATATATATATATATATATATATATACTATATATATATTTATATAATAATAAAGATCTTATTAACTTGTTCCAGAAACCGAGGAAAACGAGTAAAAACTGCTGAGTATTTAGTTGGCCCCATTTCAAAGGTGCGGACAAATAAGAAATTTAAAAGGATGCGTTATTTGAAATAAAAAATCAATTTTATTTATTATTTTTAACAAAAAAACCCTTAAAGATGAACCATTTAAAGAAGTCTACAATTAGATTACTTAATAATACACAGTATACATATAGATATTTAGTCATTATATATATATATATATATATATATATATATATATATATATTATATTAAAAATCTCTCACTTTCGCACATTTAGGGGCAAACATGTAGATGCAAATCTTTATTAAACGTCAGTTATAAATAAGAGAAAAACTAAATCCTGTAAAGAGAAAATATAATTACAGTAGTATCACAGACATTAAACTGATTATTAAATATGAAAATAGACCTTGTTGATAATTTCACCATTACATGAATTCATGAAATGTATTCAAATAATTACAAGCCACACAGCTTTTAAATTGAATCATCATGTATGGATTAGATTGACATTTCACAATCATTTATGTATACATGAGGATAAACGGGTTGTAATTCCGTATATTGTTACAAGTTCAAAATAAGCTGGTAAAGTATAATAACCATTACAATTGTCATAATTATAAAGGCTCACGTATACGATATACAAATATGCTCACCCGGGCAACAATTATCCTGGGGTTTGTTTTACTGTCTAGCAAACAGTTGGACCGTGCAAATCTATATTAAACCAAAGCCACTAACACTAAATTCATAGAAAGGTACCCGGACAGTTTTGAAGACATTATGCTGTGATAAACTATTAGTAATTGGCCTAAACGATTTATCAAACCAAACTACTACTTTAACAGGAAACCATGTGCTTTTCAGTCAACGAAGGTCATGAGAACTAAACCTAATATATTGCCATTAAAAGCACCAACTACCTGAAATGCATTCAGTGTTGAGAACTTATTTGTGAGATAAACCCAAGCTTAGCGTATTCGGTGCTCCCTTAGCTACGTCATAACATGCTTGAAAAGGAAGATTTGGCCTATGACTGCCTATATATACAGGGACAGATAAGGGAGAGACAAATTACCACAACAAAATAAAAATTAATAATGTTATAATACTATATATATAATATATATATATATATATATATATAATATAATGATATATAAAGTCATTATTACTTAGATGAGGTAAATAATTGTAGATCAATGGGGAAATCATTTCGTTTATGTAACAATGGATTACATGAAACTTTAAAAATGACAGAATTTCAAACCAAATCAATGCACGGATTGAATTATATGTCAACGCGTTAAGAGTTAATATAAAATATATATAAGGTATAAACAAGGTAACTACTTTCACAAAAGTATTCCAACCAAAACAATAGCCTGCAAAAACGTTTTTGTGATATTTTAATATATTTAGATTAAAGTATTTTGGTTATTTATGAATGCTGGCTTATATAAAATAATGCCTATTATGTAGATTAGTTAGTATTCATTCACTCTGATAAAAATAATGGTTTAGAATATTAGAATGCTTTAAGTAGTTTAGAATATTAATGGATCTATTCCAATGGAAGAAAGCCAAGAATCTTAAATATTTGTAAAGCGCTTATTTATTTGATTCTAATCTATTCAATTCGTTCAATACATATAACAACAAAATACATCTATGAGGCGAATAATAATAACAGTAATCCAACATTGTTGTAGCTAGAAGTCTGTGATGGAAACTTCCAGGTGAAGGTTCGAATCCGGTTCGTATCTGTGTTTTCCTGATGTTTCTCCCAGAAATAACTCCCGGTTATATCGTCCAGATATAACAAAAGAACATTCACTAACTCTCACACTCACTCACTCCATTAGATTCAATACTAGATAATTGTAGTATAACACACAATCATAATTCTCATCGAAGGCTCACTTTTGTTCTCCAGCAGTAATATTATGCATCAAGGGGTGTGATTAACAAGAAATGTACTCTCTAAATAGACGTCTCTTTCGAAAAGTGGATTAAAAATACCTAATGATAATAATCTTTTATTGACAACATTTTCGTCAAATAAAATCACCAAGCAATATTCTATTCGTATGCATTGCATTTCAATCATGCGCCAACCATCGTAATAATATTTATAATACAGCACTCAACATTCACACACAATTTAATTGCACTTCCATACTAAGCATTTAAAGTCATTGAACTCTGAAACTTTTATCGTCGGATTAAGATATGGGATTAATAATCGTATTAAATTTACAACACGTTATATACATAAATAACTGTGTTTAATTGCAATTTGTGAAAGTGTGGCATTTGTCATGATGTCCTATTAGAATGCATGAATATCAAGTTGGTAATGCTACAATTTTGAAACTGTTAGTGGCTTCATTCAGACTGTAATGTAGAATCACATAATGGTGATACTATCACATTTGTAATGAACTGTGATATGTCAAGTGGATTAATGGCAGTTCTTTATGACCTCCTTTGAAAGTGGCACAAAATTGGATAATAATAAGTAAGCCTGCATGTGACAGTATACTTTCCTTATGTTTTGAATTACAAGAAATTACAAGCGTCAGTATGTTTTGAAGGTCTGATTTGAGTAAATATTCGTGGATTTACACAGATATTTAGGACTTTATATTACAGATAAAATGATGAAATTCCGTAATTTAAGAATCAAGAATTCGCCTATTTAAAACGTCGCCATTTTGTTCAGATTATCAGTAACTGTGATTAATTTACGGTAATTGAGATAATAACATACAACAATAAAAACCTTGCCAAAATAATGCAATGCACATTTTAAAACGATAGAGAAAACAATTATTAATATTCTGTATATTGATCTGGACAATATCCTTTATCAAGATGACTAGTACCTTTATATTCAAAAATAAATGTTCCATAATTCTATGCAAGGTAAACATAATTAAGACAGCGATTGTATTGTTGAGAGCTGTCGAGTTATATGTCATACAAGTTTCTTGTTATTGTGTAGTATAATTAACTGAATATAAATATATTTGGAAAGATAAATCATATCTGCTATTATCAATTATATATTGTGCCAAAGTCACAACATAATTGGGAAGAGATTCATACGATGACAGCTTTGATACGAATATTAAATGGGAAGAATAAAATTAAAATCAAAATTATAAAAAATACTCTATGCACTCAAGAATATAGGTATCTCATATCTATGACTACATCAATCATCAACATAAATAAAGACAAATACAGTTTGTGGTATCTCACATCTATGACTACATCAATCATCAACATAAATAGAGACAAATACAGTCTGTGTTATCTCACATCTATGACTACATCAATCATCAACATAAATAGAGACAAATACAGTCTGTGTTATCTCACATCTATGACTACATCGATAATCAACATAAATAAAGACAAATACAGTCTGTGGTATCTCACATCTATGACTACATCAATCATCAACATAAATAAAGACAAACACAGTCTGTGGTATCTCACATCTATGACTACATCAATCATCAACATAAATAAAGACAAATACAGTCTGTGTTATCTCACATCTATGACTACATCAATCATCAACATAAATAGAGACAAATACAGTCTGTGTTATCTCACATCTATGACTACATCAATCATCAACATAAATAGAGACAAATACAGTCTGTGTTATCTCACATCTATGACTACATCGATAATCAACATAAATAAAGACAAATACAGTCTGTGGTATCTGACATCTATGACTACATCAATCATCAACATAAATAAAGACAAACACAGTCTGTGGTATCTCACATCTATGCCTACATCAATCATCAACATAAATAAAGACAAATACAGTTTGTGGTATCTCACATCTATGACTACATCAATCATCAACATAAATAGAGACAAATACAGTCTGTGTTATCTCACATCTATGACTACATCGATAATCAACATAAATAAAGACAAATACAGTCTGTGGTATCTCACATCTATGACTACATCAATCATCAACATAAATAAAGACAAACACAGTCTGTGGTATCTCACATCTATGACTACATCAATCATCAACATAAATAAAGACAAATACAGTCTGTGTTATCTCACATCTATGACTACATCAATCATCAACATAAATAGAGACAAATACAGACTGTGTTATCTCACATCTATGACTACATCAATCATCAACATAAATAGAGACAAATACAGTCTGTGTTATCTCACATCTATGACTACATCGATAATCAACATAAATAAAGACAAATACAGTCTGTGGTATCTCACATCTATGACTACATCAATCATCAACATAAATAAAGACAAACACAGTCTGTGGTATCTCACATCTATGCCTACATCAATCATCAACATAAATAAAGACAAATACAGTTTGTGGTATCTCACATCTATGACTACATCAGTCATCAACATAAATAAAGACAAATACAGTCTGTGTTATCTCACATCTATGACTACATCAATCATCAACATAAATAAAGACAAACACAGTCTGTGGTATCTCACATCTATGACTACATCAATCATCAACATAAATAAAGACAAATACAGTTTGTGGTATCTCACATCTATGACTACATCAATCATCAACATAAATAAAGACAAATACAGTCTGTGGTATCTCATATATATGACTACCTCAATCATCAACATAATCAAATACTCAATTATATTTGTTTCTAGTCTAATACAAACATTAGTAACTTTCTGATCGTCATTAATAACGATAACGTTCCTGGAGGTAATATTTATAATAGACAATTATACATCATATTATGATACGATTGACTGATCTTATCCAGTGCTGTCATCTGTCGTGAAAGAGATAATTAACAATTAATATATATTAACCATGATTATCAAAGATCAGGGATATTATTCTAGAGCTAATTCAATTGAAGACAAATTATACACAGTTACATGATGTTTGTTCTCTAATTTTTCTCTCTGTGTGTGTGTGTGTTTGTGTGTGCATGTATGTATGTAGGTGTGTGCGTGCGTGCGTCTGGTTGATTAGCAGGAGACATGGAAGAATGAACGGATGGATAGATGTTATGCTTGATGGATCGATGAAAGACTGGCTGGCTTTAAAGATCTCTGTATGGATCTATGTATAAATATGGACGAATGAATTTAACTGGTTGTTGGATGTCTATTTAGATGGATATATGGGTACGTGGATATATAGATGAAAGGATAAATGGATGGATGGATCGATGGTTGAACGGATAAATGGATGGATGGATCGATGGTTGAACGGATAAATGGATGGATGGATCGATGGTTGAACGGATAAATGGATGGATGGATCGATGGTTGAACGGATAAATGGATGGATGGATCGATGGTTGAACGGATAAATGGATGGATGGATCGATGGTTGAACGGATAAATGGATGGATGGATCGATGGTTGAACGGATAAATGGATGGATGGATCGATGGTTGAACGGATAAATGGATGGATGGATCGATGGTTGAACGGATAAATGGATGGATGGATCGATGGTTGAACGGATAAATGGATGGATGGATCGATGGTTGAACGGATAAATGGATGGATGGATCGATGGTTGAACGGATAAATGGATGGATGGATCGATGGTTGAACGGATAAATGGATGGATGGATCGATGGTTGAACGGATAAATGGATGGATGGATCGATGGTTGAACGGATAAATGGATGGATGGATCGATGGTTGAACGGATAAATGGATGGATGGATCGATGGTTGAACGGATAAATGGATGGATGGATCGATGGTTGAACGGATAAATGGATGGATGGATCGATGGTTGAACGGATAAATGGATGGATGGATCGATGGTTGAACGGATAAATGGATGGATGGATCGATGGTTGAACGGATAAATGGATGGATGGATCGATGGTTGAACGGATAAATGGATGGATGGATCGATGGTTGAACGGATAAATGGATGGATGGATCGATGGTTGAACGGATAAATGGATGGATGGATCGATGGTTGAACGGATAAATGGATGGATGGATCGATGGTTGAACGGATAAATGGATGGATGGATCGATGGTTGAACGGATAAATGGATGGATGGATCGATGGTTGAACGGATAAATGGATGGATGGATCGATGGTTGAACGGATAAATGGATGGATGGATCGATGGTTGAACGGATAAATGGATGGATGGATCGATGGTTGAACGGATAAATGGATGGATGGATCGATGGTTGAACGGATAAATGGATGGATGGATCGATGGTTGAACGGATAAATGGATGGATGGATCGATGGTTGAACGGATAAATGGATGGATGGATCGATGGTTGAAAGGATAAACGGATCGATAGATCGATGGTTGAACGGATAAATGGATGGATGGATCGATGGTTGAACAGATAAATGGATGGATGGATCGATGGTTGAACGGATAAATGGATGGATGGATCGATGGTTGAAAGGATAAACGGATCGATAGATCGATGGTTGAACGGATAAATGGATGGATGGATCGATGGTTGAAAGGATAAACGGATCGATAGATCGATGGTTGAACGGATAAATGGATGGATGGATCGATGGTTGAACGGATAAATGGATGGATGGATCGATGGTTGAACGGATAAATGGATGGATGGATCGATGGTTGAATGGATAAATGGATGGATGGATCGATGGTTGAACGGATAAATGGATCGATGGTTGAACGGATAAATGGATGGATGGATCGATGGTTGAATGGATAAATGGATGGATGGATCGATCGTTGAACGGATAAATGGATGGATGGATCGATGGTTGAACGGATAAATGGATGGATGGATCGATGGTTGAACGGATAAATGGATGGATGGATGAAGCGATAGTTGTGAGATTTTGATTTAGACCTACACACTACAAGAACTTCGACGCCAGACCAGTCGGACGTGTATTGATACACGGTTCATATAGGTAGGATTTATTCAGTTATTCGAACCCAGAATAAAGCTGAGGTCAGCATCTGAGGTGTCGAAATGCTTTATATACAGGTTTCTTTTGGACCACAGAACATTACTGTTGAATATAAACTGTGGTGTCAAAATAGTTTATGATATGTATGTAGCAAGTCACCATTGATCACACGCACGTGTTGTTTGTTGCGAGCTGTGGTATCAAATGGTATGTTTTACGTGCTTCCGCTTTTTGTACGTAGACTGCATGAAGCCGCTTTCCTGTGGGCGTGACATATTTGTCGCGTACGAAAAGCGAATTAGCTGGTTCCCACAGGCTGATGAGTAGACCAGACACATGCTTAGGTATACGCACACATTTATCAATATGTGGAAGTATGGAACATTTTATTTTTAGATTAATGTATGTATAGTTGTATTTAGATTTATGGAGGTAGGTTTCGAAGGATGTTTAGATATGTTGATGCTCTGTGCCTGTTGCCTCTTACTATGTACCTAACAAACAACACACAAAATATATATATATATATATATATATATATATATATATATTATATATATATATATATATATATATATATAGATATACCTACATAAGGACACCCACAAAGACGGTAGAATTCGCGATTATTGTGGATAATCCAGCTTGTATACGAACAAAGATCTCATACAGTATACTGTGATAATAAGCCAGAAATCAATTACGCTTTACAGTTGTCTCATATTCTAAGTGAATACGAGGGATCAGTTAATGTGATATGGCAGAAAGTCTTATTCGAAGTTCCTTGGTACTCTGACAAGCTTAGGTGTTCAGATATTTCGGGAGAAAACAGGGAATAGCTTCTGCTGAACTTCCTTAACAGTGTTTCTAAGCCACAAACATAGAAGAATGTGGAGAAGATTAAAAACTAAACGAATTTGATGGGCAATAATTCAAATGTAAATCTATCATATTTTATCTCTACTAGACTCTTGACTGGCAACTTCAGCAATTTCTAGATAATGAAAACAACAAACAATTTCTTATTCTCCAAATTATATCTGCAATATTTCCATGAATGCGATATTATATTTAGTGGAAAAATACTAGAGATGTTTCAAGCTTCTTTTGTGGTTGAGGTGAAGAAAATAATCAATAAATCTCGAACTCTCGAAATCACGTGACTTAGATCCATTGTCTACTGAGATGTTGAAGAAATATGTGAATAAAGATATGCCACTATATATAGGTCAATGGCTGAATTAGTGATGTTGTGTTTGAAGCGGACAGCCATTACTCCGCTGTTCAAGCTATCTGGATTGGAAAGGAAATTGCCCACTTGGATGTACATTGATATTGTTGAAGCTCCTGAAGAAGGATTAATAGCTGCATTAATTATGTTTGATTTAACTACAACCTTTGATGTAATAGATTGTCCAACACTACTTTAGAATTTAGGTTTAGCATCGAATAGAATGCCATAATTAGGTCGCGTCTAAAACATCACAAGATTTACGTTTTCATTTTAGCAATCGGTTTTAGAAACAATGGATATCTGCACGTATCCTGAGCCAGTTAGTCAAAATATTAAATGGTATAACATTAAATATTAGTTCTATATTGATGATGATCAGATCTAAATAACTTGAAAGCTATCTTATAAATGGTTGAGATTTCATCTTTAGTTGAAACTGTTATTATTATTATTGTTATTATTGTTATTAGTATTAGTAGGGTTAGTATTAGTAGTATTAGTAGCATCATTAGTATTATTACCAATAATATAAGCTTATTGATCTGCTTAATGAACTATTAAATCTATTTAATTGTATTGCTAATGTATAGCAATTTAATACTTGAACCAGAAATGTTTGTTATTGCATACACTTCCCAAAGATTAACACGTGTATGCGTGTCATTATCGTTTGATAAACATGTTTACCTGAATCAACCTGTCATTATGATGGATTATATGATAACAAACTGTAGACAAGACAGTTATTAGGTTTCTGCCTCCTCGTAGTTGTTTTGTTTTCTTTCTAACATGTCGTTGAACTTAACACGCAATATCTTGGATTTTTATTTTTTGTTAATATGAGATAAATGCATTAAAACAGTAATAAAGGACATAAATTTCTTGATAAGGTTTGGAGTTTTATTTGTAGAGTCAGAGAGAGATGTTATAAATTGGTTAATATAAAATGTCTTATTTCTTGTGATGTGTTTATATCATTTGCCTTTATGAACTTGGTGATTCAATAACACACATCCTTCAATAAAGACACGGGTTCAGTTACTATAATATATATATATATATATATATATATATATATATATATATATATATATATATATATATATATAATTTGTTAATTAATAGATTAACAAGTTTTGAATATTCTACTTGACGTCTGATAGCTTGATTGTGTTTTGTTACATTCTCTTTTGATCTCTTGTTAGGTCAATGAATAAAGAATCTTCAACTATTTATATGTAAAGTACTACTTGAAATATGAAAAGTAGTAGTTCGTTTGATATGTAGATTATACCTTTCCATAATACTAATAACACTACTACTACTACTACTACTACTACTACTACTACTACTACTACATAATAATAATAATAATAATACCTCATGTCATCATACACCTTGTGCCAACGTATATTGATGGAAAGTGTCTCATCTTGAAATTTGTTAATATCTAAATTTCAAAATGTTAAACACATCTGATAACTTTATGTATATTATGAAGAATGCCAATCATCATTTTGCCAATTTTGTAAATGTTATACGGAACAAAATAAGTTCTCTTTTATATAAATGAAATACAGGTAGCACTTGTTCTCAAGCTCAGATATGTGTACCTGATCAATAAACCTGTAGGGCTTTTGGTGTATGTTATTACTTGTTTTGTTATCATGATGATCTTTGTATACACTTGTCAGTATAATAAAAGATATTTGACTTGACTTGACTTGGCTACCAAGTGAGGTGAGCTAGATTCCATCCAAATAGAATTACTGACAGAATGAGTCCGATGTCTAGTTAAAGTTCTGATTATTGTCGTAAATAAATTACTGCAAGAAGTCACTGAAATCCTTAACAAAGTTAACATTATCCGTTATTATAAGAAAACAAATGTTTTGATTAAGATATACTTGCCGTACAATATAAACCAGGAGCTATCATTATCACTCTGAAAAATATCGATGATAACTTAAATAGATCAAGTAATATAATCTGAAATATACGGAATAACTGGAAATTAATCAAGTTAATTTTAAACACGATCATAGATGATCTATGAATCAGTCTTATACAAAAGACTTATATAACCTACAAAAATATAATGATAAAATCCATACGAATAACATAGAAGAATAACAATACTTACAGGTAACCTACACAGTGGCATCAATAACAATAACATTTAACAGCTACAAAGATTATATGGATTAAACTGAAAAATGACAATGACGACGATTAGGAGAACGACAAACAACAACAATAACACACAAACCGTGACAAACAAAATTAGTAAACAAATAATAATATTTAAAAAATACCAATATAAATTGCACTTACAACAACACGTAACATCTAATATAGCACATAAGACATAATATAAAACACATCAAAGACCTAGCATAGCACATTACATATAACACAACACATAACATAAGACATAATATATAACATAACACAAAATATAATAGATAATAAACATATTTAACGTAAACTATTGCATAACACATAACATCTAGTAGAACACATAACATACAGTACCGGCCACAACACATTACACTTAACGCTTCACGTAAATCATATCACATAACATAACATATAATACATTTTACATATCGTAACATGTAGCATGTGAAGTAATACCCAACATAACATAAAATATATAACATAACACATAACATATAACATATTATATAAGACATAATAAATACAAATTCAAATAACTCCTAACACCTAATATAATACTTTTTGTAACACATAACACATAACTTACAACGTAACATATACAAATTCAAATATTACATAAGACTTAACACAGCTGGAGATCCATCATCAGCTATTCAAAGAAAGATGTCGTGAAGTAGGAAAGCTTCTCATGAGATCCAAGAGGACTTATTATTCAGACAAGATAGCGGGATGTGAGAACAGTCAAAAATGTCTGTCCAGAATCACTAATAATTTGATGGGACATAAAGGATAATTCTTTCTGCCAAGATGTTCATCTGATGAGCACTTGGCCAACAAGTTTAGTGATTTCTTCATGAGGAAAATTAGAACCATTAGAGACGACATTGATAATCACAAATCTCCAATAAGCGACGTTGTTGTGATGAGCGCTGATATCAAATTTGAATGACAGCCTCTGACAAAACGTGCGCCTGGCACTCAAGATGAGGTACGTGATACTATCATTAAGTCTCCCTCAAAATCTTGTGAACTAGACCCATTACCTACATACCTGTTGAAAGAATTATTGGAATTCTTACTGCCTTTGATTACGGCTATTATAAACAAATCACTGGTGGAGTCCAAGGTTCCGCTTTCTTTCAAAAAGGCCAATATTAGACCACTGCTGAAGAAGCCAAATCTGGATAAAGAAGAATTGAAAAATTACCGCCCAGTGTCTAATCTGTCTTTCTTGTCGAAGATCCTGGAGAAGCTGGCTGCTAAGCGGTTGGAGACCCATTTGAGTAGTCACAAACTGCATGATAATCTTCAGTCAGTTTACCGTACCGGTCACTCTATACGGAGACTGCGCTCCTGAAGGTCCATAATGACACCGCTAAAGCCTTAGATAGGAAGTGTATGGCGGCATTAGTTCTGCTTGACATATCTGCTGATTTCGATGTCATACATCACAAGATCCTTCAAAAGCGCCTTGAGCACTCGTTTGGAGTAACCAGACGTGCCCTCTCCTGGATCAAATCTTATCTGAGTGGCAGATCATAGTGTATTACCATAGGAATGATGACATCAGAAGGTGAGTGCCTGAATTTTGGGGTGCCACAAAGATTGGTACTTGGACCACGTAAGTACTGTTTATATTCAAAACCAATTAGTGCGATATGTAGCCGACATAAATTGCTCTACCACTGTTATGTAGATGATACCCAGGTTTATATGGCAATCATGCTCAAAACAACTTGGTCCGACGTTGCAAAGAACTTGGAAGCTTGTTTGGCTGATATCAGTACTTGGATGAGTGCAAACATACTTAAGTTAAACGAAGAAAAGACAGAGCTCATTATCTTTAACCCAATTACGGCTTCAGGTAGATAATAATACTGTTTCTGTAGCATCGTCAGTGAAGAACTTAGGAGTATATTTTGACACATCCCTGACCACGGAGAGGCAAGTAAATGCAATATCCAAAGCCTGTTATTACCAAATTCGTAATATTGGTCATACCAGGCGGTACATCACATTGGATGCTTGCAAAACACTGGCACACGCCCTGATAACTTCTCGGCTAGATTACGGCAAGTCTCTCCCGTATGGTCTTCCAAGCAAACTGATGATACGGCTACAGAAAGTACAGAATTCTTCTGCCAGGTTAGTCGCTCGCACTCATAAAAAAGAACATATTACACCAGTCTTGAACTCCCTGCATTGGCTTCCGGTTATATATAGTACAAGATTTTGATGTACACTTTTAAGGCACTTCAAGGGACTGACCCTCAGTGCTTAGAGAAACTTGTTCCGTATCAGCTAATCGTTTTGTTTCAGCTTTTTCCTAGCTGATTATATTATGTATTTGGCTGGAAATAATTATGTAATTTTAAAGATGTAAATCTGTTACATCAATATATAATTATTTATTGGCATCACCTTAGAGTAACCTTCTTACAGGTTATATAGGGCGTTATATACATTTTGTATATTATTATTATTATTATTATTATTATTATTATTATTATTATTATTATTATTAACACATATCATGAGACATATCTCCTGAAACGATATATAACAAATGACGTATAACATGACATAGCACATAACATCAAAAATAGATAGTATATTATATAATAAACAGCACATAACGCAACACGTGTCAGCTATATTATAATACAGAACACGAACATACAAGCTATGGATCTCACCGCTGACATACAACTATCAACAGTGAATTTACCCATCAAATATGATAAGCCTACCAAGGAAGAAATCGGTAGTTCCATAAAGTACCCGCAGAACAATAAAGCAACAGGACCAGACGACATCTCAGCAGAAGTACTTAAGACAGACAACGATATATCTGTGGAGCTATTTTACCCTCTCTTTACAGAAATTTGGGAAAACACGTGCCATCAGGGATACCTCATAAAATTACCCGAGAAGGGAGAGCTCAGCAACTATTCCAACTACAGAGGAAACACATTTCTGTCAGTGTCGGGGAAATTCTTCGACAGAATAATCTTGAAAAGAATGAAAGGTGAAGTTGACACATATCTGAGAAATGAAGAAGCTGGATTTCGCCCACAAAGATCATGTATTGCTCAGATTGTAACAATATGAATAATAGTAGAGTAATCATTGGAATGGAACTCATCACCCTACATCAACTTTGTTGACTGCGAAAAAGCGTTTGACAGCATTAACAGGTATACACTATAGTAACTACTAAGACATGATTTGATTAAGAACAGCTACAAAAGAACAGGCTGCATAGTAGTCCACTGAGGATAACTAACCAAGTGTTTTGAAGTGAAGACCTGTATTGAAAAGGTTTGCTTGTTGTTCTGATTCTCTTCGTTCTGGTCATAGATTGAATTAAAAAGACATGCACAAACCAGAGAAGAATTAGAAAAAGTGGACACTAAAAAGCAACTTGAACAACTGGACTGCCGATGATCAGGCACTCTTTTCACGTATTTAGCAACAGATGCATGCAGGAGAAGACAAGTGAACTGGCAGCTATCTTTTCACCAGTAGGCTTAAATGTACATAAAGGCGAGACAAATAGCCCCAAGGTAAATATAGCCAGTGTGGAGCAAAACAAACTGAAAGGAAATGAAATTTAGGAGGTAGAGACTTTCACGCACAAATATACGCCTCTTCTTTTACATCAACGTTAAGTCTGTACTACTATATGTATGGAGCAGAGACAAGGAGGACAACTATCACCACCACCAAGAACGTACAGACCATTATCGATAACTATTTAAGAATTCTCCTCCAGATTCGCTGGCCATACACCATCAGTAACAGTAACTTGTGGGAGAGAACATACAACTAAATGCTGGAGTTGACGTCGGAAGGTGATGATGGGTGTAGATTGGTCACCCAATCCAGAAACCAACATCAGCTATCACCAGGCAGGCCCTAACATGGAGCCCACAAATAAAAAGAGGACACCCTAGGAATACATGGAGAAGGTATTCCCAGACAGACACAAAGAGGATAGCTTATAGCTGGAGGAGTTCGAAATAAAGGACCAGGTGAGAACACAACTTATAACGTCAATACAACACCTATCACATAAAACAAATCATCTTACACGATTCACCATACCTAAAGTAACTCATACTACTTAATACAAAACACAACCAACAACAAATAACGTAATGCATACCACACAACATAACATCTAACATAACATGTATCATAACATCTAACAGAATATCTAACAAAGTACACAACGACTAACAAATAACTTAACACGTAACATAACACAAGACATATAACATCTAACATAACACATAACATGTACTGCAGTGTACAATAAATGAACAGTGTAATGATGGATGATCGGACTAAATACGTCAAGATTGTAGATTCGAATCCGAGCGATAGCTGTGTTTGTGAGATGTTTCAACGACATTCTAACCTAGAGCAATATGTCATCCCAGATATGACCAGCACCGAATGATAAATAATTCAACTCAGCATTCAAATATCACAGCATACTTATTTTAATTATAATTAAGATTATCATCCTATCATATCTATAGGTAATTTAGTTTTATTAAAAACTTAGTAAAATAAATATTTAATGGTCTATGAAAATGTGAAAACTATTAAAGTAGATAAAGTTATAGTAATATCAAAACATCGATTTTACTTTCTGTATTTATTTTAGGCGATATGTGTTAATGCAATTGCAAGATATCTCATAATTATATATAATGAGTGAAAATAGTTTAGAAAAGTACAAATATAATAAGGCTGATCTTATCTATCCGGCGTTTAAAGTAGGAATACGATTCCTTAAAATCCCAGCCACTAATAAAGTCGTTGAAGAATACTTCCATTTGGGCTAATGCTAATGCTAAGGGAATTAACTAAAATGTTACAGATTTGCTATTTTTCGGTATATAAATTTATTGTAACCAAGTATTAGTTTGAGAAAATATTTAATACAAAATTGATATATGTTCTGTTAGAATCGAATTGCCAAACTGACAAATTCGTGCTTATCAAACAAATAAACAAATGAGAGAACCATGCAATAAACTAAACTCTTTCAATCATAAAAAACTAATAATCTTCTAAAAAGAGATAACTTTATTATACGTTTGTTGTTACTTAAACAGAAGTATATTTATTATACTATAGCTGATTATAAACAGTTAGATAATTAACAAATGCTGACACTATGAGGCTTCATGTCCATTTAACAACAGAAGGGCTTCTTGACATTAGGAATGTCAAGGTCGTTACCACAGTACTAGCCCCATCAACAATTTCCTTTTGGTGACCGCATTAGAGGAATACAGATTTGAGGAATACAGTCAGATAGACGATCGAAAGATCTACAGCGCGCTTACACACACGCGTGCGCCCGCACGGTTGCACGTACGCATAGACACAAACACAAACACACAAATAAATAAACACAGACACTAAGTGACACACATATAGATAGACAAACCTGTAAATAATTGTGCAAGATAGTTAGATATACACTTTTTGTATGTGCATAAATATATTCGTATGAGATTACTAGTAATATTAATTCCAAGAACCCTATCGTGAAATATCATAAACCCTTTACAGCATTGATCTAACAAGTAGACATCTAATTTTAACTACATAAATTGATATACATTCAGTTAATCAGTTAGATTAACTGTAAAATTATTATTAATATAAAGTAGATTATACCCTTAGTAAACATAAAGATGTTTTAAGTGTTAAGGTTTCAGAAAGAGTTCACAATCTATTTACTTTTTACTATACATTTTATCCAATGAAAATTAGGCTGACAGTATTTTCCTTTCTATTTTCATCTGCACCGGAAATAACAATCAATAACACGTGAAGTTATCTCTGGGTTTGTTTTTGTATATGGAATATGATGTTAGTCGATTTAAGATTTATTATTATTATTATTATTATTATTATTATTATTGTTGTTGTTGTTGTTGTTATTGTTTTTATCATACCAGAATTGTATAACACATTTTCCATAATATTATCTAATATGTAAAATACTAATTGACAATAAACATGCCTAAAAGATATACATATAAAATGTTTAACAATATCCACATCGAATAATAAAGATAAAACACTGTCAAATATAAACACATTATTTAAAACGAGCGACTAGTATTTATTTAGTTACCAAGGTGAAATTGAAAGAAATGTGTTTTAAACAGCTTTTTAATGTGTATATTGATTGGCTCTCTGATATAGCTGGAGAGTGCATTCAACAAACTTCGGGCGGCGTGGATAAAACACCTTTTACGATAATTCACAATTCATATCATAGGTGTTTCTAATGTCAACGAATTCTGAGATCTGAAAATTCTACTTGGTCTGTACACATCCAGCATGTCCTTGGTATAGAGAGGTAAATGTTTTTTATCAAAGGGTTTTACGTTAGTATCAGGATGTTTTAAAGGATCCTGTAGAATAAAACTTCACAGCTGGTATGATATAATTTCGTCGAGATGTTTTGGTGTTAATGCGCCGTGTTGTATTCTGGACACGTTGTAGTTTAGTTAGTAAGTTATTGGGCAGAGCGTAGTAAGGAGTAGTAGGGTGTCCATGTACTAACATTATATGTCTTAACTAGAGAGGTTACGTCTGATTCGACCAACACAGTCTGAATATTATAATTTCCTTCTGTTTTAATCCTTTCATATAATCTTTCCTTATTCGATGTATGCGCACATATATTGAAGCGTTTCGAAAGATCCGACTTGTCAATGGAAATTATTGACAATTGTCACATGAAGCCAGATGATGAAATTAATATCTATCCAACTAACAGTTTAATCCAAAAACATTTTCTAATCTTAAGCACAACAAATTACTCACATTTTTGTTTTAACAAAACCGCAAATTCAATATCATTGACAAATTCAGCTACTTTATTAGATTTTGTTTTAATATCGACTGATGCTTATTAAGACAATTAATTACGTCTACTATATGTGTATCTATGCTTAAAGATGGTGTGTTTGGCAATATACAAGTATGTCATATATTTAAATATAATATTATGCCAGTTAAGAATGTGGATATTTTGACGATGCAATTGAATTAATGCTGTCACAATCTGACGTAATTAAAAGTGTTTGAATTAAAGGTATTTTGTTTTAACATATAATATGCTTTATCTGTATTAAGTGACTATTTCTTTACCTCAAGCTACTTAGTTAGATATTCAATATTTAAGAAGGTAGATAATATAACAATAAAATGATTTTGATGGGCATTATACTTTTTTAGCAGCCATACATCAATGATTAGCAGCCCGACATGGCCACGAAGGGTTGCTAATGGTCATGAGGGGTTGCTAATGATTGATGAAGGGTTGCTAAAAAGCATTACACCCGACAAAATCATGTTATTATTAAAATTATCACTCGCAGAACTGAACTGAAAACAATAAATAGTATAGAGGTACTTCAATATTTCATTTAGCTGAGCTCTACGATAATAATAATGAAGTCCAAGATTATGTGACTGGGATAACGGGGTGAAACAACACATAAACAATTAAATACTCATCTGTTTATTCCAAATATACAGGATAAACAATATCACGTGCCATTGTGGCGGGCCGCTAACACACACACACACACACACTCACATACAGAATATTTATCTAAAATAAAATATTTTGGCAAACGATCCGTATAACAGAGATAGCATATTTTCTTATTAAACAAAACGTTTTAATTAATCATTGACTAAAGTTTATGATTGATTCAATCATAAACATCATCGGATATCGAATTATAGATGAACATAAAATATTTATTTGTATCTGTGTTATCTAACTCCACTAGATAGTAATGTATTCTTATAAATCTTCGCTAATGTTCCCTATTTTAATAAAACTATCTGTGTTCCACTCTTTTATTGTTGTTTATAAATGACAGTTTATTACACTACAAACAATTATTTAAGCTCTGATTTCTTTAAGGGAAATATCGTTTTCGAAATATTGCTACGACATTTGGATTCGACCTATTTTCATTATTGTAAGGCCTATCGAAACGTTTGGTAAATACCATCCAAATTAATTTTGTTTATTTCAAATGAAAGTGTATCATTTTCAAAGAGGATATCCGGTTTGGTAATTGTTGTTAAGTCTAAGGACTGACATAGAGTTTTTCTTTGTTGTGCATAATGTGTATAAGAGAAGAAGAAGTGGTTTGGATCTTCCTCTGTACAACCACAACTACATTTGACATCATCTACAACATGAAGACAGAAACACAGATGGGAATTCAAACTAATACATTTGATTCGCATTATAGTGAGTTGGATTTTTTCTGGGACCGTAATAATAGAGCTCATTTCTTATCATATTCCTTAATTTGAACTGAAATATTACAAGACTAGAAATAAGTTTTTTCTTCTGAACTAAGTCCGTTCCATTCTTTTACCATATTTGGTAGAAACGATTTGGCAAAGGTTAATGTTCTGCACACTGGCATGATTAAATCATTTGGTCTGCGTAGTGCAAACGTTGTACGATCCCCAACTCTCTATTGTAGTAAATCTATTGTAATATATCTTATATTCTTGCTTCTTGTGTACTTTTAGGTTTTGTTTCACTGTCTAGTTCGTGTAATAATAATTAATTTATATCACCATATTTAAAGTTTATTACCAAAATTTATATTTTTATTAGAATTATGAATTTTTAAAACTGTACCCACATAATCATAACTATCCAGAAATTGTTATTAGTGTGAATTAATTTATCGATAATAAAGGTTTATCAAATACCTTAATTAAGGAATAAGTTGATTAATTTACCAGTTATATATATATATATATATATATATATATATATATATATATATATATATATATATATATATATATATATGTGTGTGTGTGTGTGTGTGTGTGTGTGTGTGTGTTTTAGGGTACATAGTAAGAGGCAACAGGCACAGAGCATCAACATCCTTCGAATCCTACCTCCATAAATCTAAATACAACTATACATACATTAATCTAAAAATAAAATGTTCCATACCTCCACATATTGATAAATGTGTGCGTATACCTAAGCATGTGTCTGGTCTACTCATCAGCCTGTGGGAATCAGCTAATTCGCTTTTCGTACGCCACAAATATGTCACGCCCACAGGAAAGCGGCTACATGCAGGCTACGTACAAAAAGCGGAAGCACGTAAAAACATACCATTTGATACCACAGCTCGCAACAAACAACACGTGCGTGTGGTTCAATGGTGGCTTGCTACATACATATCATAAACTATTTTGACACCACAGTTTACATTGAACAGTAATTTTCTGTGGTCCAAAAGAAACCTGTATATAAAACATTTCGACACCTCAGATGCTGACCTCAGCTTTATTCTGGGTTCGAATAACTGAATAAATCCTACCTATATGAACCATGTATCAATACACGTCCGACTGGTCTGGCGTCGAAGTTCTTCTCTAATGTAAGTGAACATTCAAGCCCTATATATAGCCTCAGCGTGTTAACAAACATTACAGTTGGTTCATAACAAAGAGAATGTACACTAACACAGTATGGACTCACTAAAGCGATTAAACTAAAATAAAAATAAAGTAGCAATACCGCACAATGGATTATTACTGGACTAGAACGAAATATCGTCTCAAACCTGAGTAAATACTATGATTTACTCGAACCTAACAGCTAACCCTCATACGTTTCCGTTATCACTAAGGGAACGTTCATTCACGTTAATTTAGCGTCCCTAAGTATATGCAGTTAGGTGTGGTGGGATCTAAATTAAAGCGCCTATCCACTTGATCTATTTGACCCATGGTCGAGAACAGCGGATTTCAGGCAGATCTCCGATACTGCGAATGACACGTCGGGATTATAATAGCTATACATTTAACAAATTTCCTATATCAGTGTAATATAATTACTCATAATATGGGAAAAAACTCTGTCCGCAGCTTAATACCCATGGAGATGCCTGCCGGAGTAACAAACGACTCCAGGAGTATAAATCCATCAAGCAGCATTGTATGAATTAATAGGTCGTTTCGCCAGACCACATAAGAGGACAACAATATATATTCTACATTATACATAACAAAGCTAATAAACTCAAACATGTTGCAACAACGACATAACTTTCTTACATTGGTGTAATAAGGAATCTGGATGGAAATAGATAAGATGTCTGGCACGGGCAATGTGCGTTTTAGGGTACATAGTAAGAGGCAACAGGCACAGAGCATCAACATATCTAAACATCCTTCGAAACCTACCTCCATAAATCTAAATACAACTATACATACATTAATCTAAAAATAAAATGTTCCATACCTCCACATATTGATAAATGTGTGCGTATACCTAAGCATGTGTCTGGTCTACTCATCAGCCTGTGGGAATCAGCTAATTCGCTTTTCGTACGCGACAAATATGTCACGCCCACAGGAAAGCGGCTACATGCAGGCTACGTACAAAAAGCGGAAGCACGTAAAAAACATACCATTTGATACCACAGCTCGCAACAAACAACACGTGCGTGTGGTTCAATGGTGACTTGCTACATACATATCATAAACTATTTTGACACCACAGTTTACATTGAACAGTAATTTTCTGTGGTCCAAAATAAACCTGTATATAAAACATTTCGACACCTCAGATGCTGACCTCAGCTTTATTCTCAGTTCGAATAACTGAATAAATCCTACCTATATGAACCATTTATCAATACACGTCCGACTGGTCTGGCGTCGAAGTTCTTCTCTAACCTAAGTGAAAATCTAAGCCTTATATATACCCTCAGCGTGTTAACAAACATTACAGTTTGTTCATAAGAAAGAGAATGTACACTAACTCAGTATGGACTCACTGAAGCGATTAAACTAAAATAAAAATAAAGTAGCAATACCGCACAATGGATTATTACTGGACTGTGTGTATGTGTGTGTGTGTGTGTGTGTGTGTGTGCTACTAAATATGACTTTTATTTTACTTATGCACAGGTTGATTGAACTGAGAACATAAGCAGCTTACATTTGAAAGTATAATAACATTTTTATCGATATCTACATTAGCTTATTACTTTATCACATCACAACACTAGATATAACCTTTAAGTAAAAATAATTTGACAAATAACTTCCTGTCAGTACTCGACATCTGTCTCTAGTCAAGGAAAAACTAATAACTTCTTCTTATTATAGGATATATATCAGTACTCAAGAATGAAATGCATATTTAAATATTATCTTTTTATTTGTACTTTGAAAGACATTTGTTAACTCTCAAATAATATATAAATATGAAGTTAATATGTTTATGAAGTCATATTTATGTACATTCAATAATTGTAATGGACAACGTAATTCGTTATTTACAATGCATATTTTAACTACTGTACTTGGAAATGATGGAATGATACTGCTTTCACATGTTAACTATAATTAACAATTTGTGATGTTTATATTCTAAAGAGAAAATATCTACATTAAAACTTTAATTCAAAACTTCTAATGTTTCGCCATTTCAGTCTTTATCCCAGATCTAGAGACAAAGCATATATTAAGAAGACCACAGTTACAGTGATAACTATTCTTTCAATTAATATTCACAGAATCTTCCACCCATTCCGTTTTGTAATAGCTACCTTTGATGCCTTGAAAAACGTGTTGTTTCGGGATGTTATGTCTTACTTTTAATATATATATAGCAAGGTATATTTAGCTCCCTATCTATTTCTATTCGACAATTTACTCAATAGTATAAACAACTTAAACCTTAAAAGCAATTATTTCACTGGAGAGTTTATATCAAGACAAATATATTCCGTTGATAATTTCGAAAACACCTTATTTTATAATTGTTGAACGTAAGATAATCAAGGTAAATGATGGTGTCAATATATTTCTATTAAAATAAATTTATTTTGCGTGTTGTGTACTGCTGCAATTCTGGTAAATACATTATTGTAAAGATGTGTATTCCCTGAAGGTATGAAATTAACACGAATTGCTCCCACCGTCAAGGGTAAAAAGGCTGTATTTGCGGTATAGCATAATAACTGATAATTATCCCTGAGCGTAATATAAAAGAAATATTCTTGAATGTTTACCATGTCATCATCTGATTGTGTTTTTACGTAGATATACATTGTCCTGATTTGATTATCCTCTAAATGTCATCATTAATTGATTATCAAAATTATATTCTCTTAGCTATTTTATTTGCAGTACCTCATAACCCTTGCTCTTCATTGCTAAATATATCTGTCGTATGACACAAATCCACAATTTTCTTATCTGAACAATCATGGTAGTATTGTGTATTGTATAAAGTTATGAATGACATATTTTTGATTGAAATTTCACAAATATTGTTATTTAGTACGTGTATTGTGAATAAATTACCTACTTACTTACCTACTTTAGGTTAATCCACATATATATATCGTACGATATTCTTTTGTGGAGAACTACATAGAAACAATACACCCACTAATTTGATGTGTTACCAAATAAGGCTACTAAAATCATAAATGATGCACAATGCAGTGCACATTCTCCACCCTTGTCTAAACAAATATAGATTCTTGTAACTGTAGTCCATGTCTTTGTTACATCTCGTATAGACTATTGTAACTTCCTGTTATATGGCATATCTGATTATAACATTAATCACCTTCAGCGAATTCAGAATAGTGCAGCTCGCATTGTAACAAATACTAGAAAATAGGATTATATCACCCCAATTCTTCACACCTGTGTGAACTGGTGTCCATTAGAAAGTCATCCCGAAACCTCAGGTCATCCAGTCAGATACTATTGCAGGTGCCAGTGTCTATTATTTGGGGTATTATTATATTACATATTATTTGTACAGCGCCTTTGAATGGCTCCTGCTAGTAAGGGCGCTTTATTAAAAATACATTGTTATTATTAGATTCACAAAATATAAAACCAATATATCTATTAAATTGGCATATTAATACATAATTTAATAATGCAAAATATTCCAATGCCTCGATTAAAAATATAGAATATTAAACAAAACACTAAGTATACGAATAATCCCACTATGAGGCGTATAAAGATACATATTTCTGGCAGATAACCCTTATATAAGCAGTTGGGACTCACACAACAGGTGGAATAGTCGGCATCATTGTTCCTGATTCTCTTAAATTTGTAACTCATAACTATTGTGAACCTATTACATGACCTGAAAACGGCAGATTTCTTCAAAGAATGTTCGACATTTGTTGACCTTCTCGTTACTCATATAGGCATGTGTTGGTCTTTACTTGATAAGTGGTGGATGACCTTTTTGATATCGATAAACTTGCGGATCCCTAAAATGGTACACTGAAGGACCGTATGGAAGAGCATGCATCTCTAACGATGAAGACAATGTTAAGAATACCGCACCCGTCGATCTACATTAAGGATATGCAAGCTGCTTAGACACAGAAGGTATTACGAGCGGTTGTGGATCCGATCCATTTTGTAGGTTCATTACGAACTGCTCAACGGTGTTAAAATTCTAGATGAAAATACCGATGCCCCGCGCCTAATTAAATTATTATAATTTAAAAAATCAAAACATGCAAGACAGATCAAAAGCCAAATTTCATTGTTGTAAATAAAATAAGGTGCTCCTAAATATTATTAGGACAAACAAAGATATGGCTCATTATTTTAATAACTATTTTTGCAAGCATATATTAAATATGCATAATGGGTATTCTTCTAGCACCTTATCATATGTCTGAAATTTCAACTTCTTCTGGAGACTGAAGGCAGACACTTGCTAAAATGTCATTTATTGTTTACTGTGCAGTTGATCCTGAACCTTCATGGCTTATGAAGATTATTTGGATGTTCTATAAAACATTAACTCCCCGTATTTGTTTGTTTACAAGATCCGTGCAAACTGCCCTTGTAAAATCCTTAATAAATAGCAGTTTCGACTGTAATGGCCTAACCCTAAACTAGAACTATTTTAAATCTAACTTTTATATCTAAAATCATAGAAAGTGTAGGTGATTCCGTCTAAACAAATATTCTTTCCTTAATAACAACAACAAATACCTCGGTTTAGATTTTTTTAAATGATGTCAATTGATCAGGGTAAGCTAATAATATTTGATTTTCTGGACCTGTCTGCAGCATATAACACAGTTGATAAAAGTGTATATTCTCTGCATTTAAAGACAAGTTTGATCTATCCGGAAAAGTACATGGATAATTTTAGTTTTACACACTTGCAGCGATATGGCTTTAAATATCACTCGTATGCTGAAGACACAGAGCTGTATAAATCCATGGATCTTTACCATGATTTAGATTAGTCCTCTTCTGTGAAGAACGTATGACATTGCGCTGCTGCTATTCAGATGTCGATGACTCAAAATCTTCTAAAATTAAATGCTGATAAAATAAATATTTTCTCTTTGGCTTCACAACATTACGTTAAATCCCTAAACAAAAACAGCATTACAGTTGGGTGGATCTTTAATTGCCCTTAATGGGTCAGCAATAAATATAGTGGTTATTTTTGACATATATATTAGTGTGTTTGAACATGTCGTATCAATACGGTGAGGTGCCTACTACCATGTCAAGAAGATTCACTGTCTAAACGATCACTTGACAAAAGAAACACTTATTGCTGTAATCAATGCCTTTAGTAGATCTGTATATCTGTATCATATGGTACATGTGATTATAAGATCAATATCGTGAATTCATAGTGTCAAATACTCGAAAAGTGTATTATATTATGATTATATACCAAGATTTTACTAAATTTGTATAAATCAATCAATGACATGGCACCTGAATACCTTTGTGTTAAATGGTATTGTTACAGGTATATGTGTCTCGGCTGAACTATTACGGGAATTATTTATTTAGTGACCCAATACCCAATTTATCGAACATGTTATTGATAGATAAGAAACATTCATCGCCTAGAAAAGTTTAAATCCGTTCTAAAAACCTCCCAATTCTCATTTAAATATCTTATTAGAGTTATACGTATACCCCATTCGAGGTGTCATTTTATGGCGTTTTTAGATGGCTAATGCTGTTAAGGGCACTTTATTAAATATATTATTATTATTATTTTATCATCATCAGTAGCAACATAATCATCATCGTTAATTACCCTTATGCCTTCTTTCTAAAATTTCATATCACTACCTCAATACATAATTAACAAATCTATTTGTATATTTACCTGTTATTTAGATCGAGGTGACAAACCTAGCCTCCTATAATGTCCAAGAAACATACTTTTATGTGCATTTTGTATTGATTGTAAATGATAATGATAAGAATGCGAATAGAAACGGCAGAAGATTAATATATCTGTCTTTTTATGCATTTAGTCAAAATATGACCGACATACATGTTTATTTGAAGACTATAACTGAGCCAGCGTTTAGCTAATGATTGAACGCGTGTATATGTAAATGCATTTCTTTGTTTATATATGTAAAACAAAATAACATAATCGTATAATAAAATAATCCTTAACCTATTAATATGTCTGGTGTCAGCCTTCTCTCTTACATACTTGTCTTGGTGTATCCACCATCAGCATTTTGTGTATTTCGTGTCTATTTGTTTATAGATTAAGCCGAGCATTGATATCATTAGAAACCTATATTTAGTTTATAGTGTGGCACTTCAACTCCATCTTGCAATTTGATCTGACGGATTTATGAATATCATAATAAACTGACATAACCCAAATCATGAAATAATCATGCTACATTTTGTTTATATTATATTATTCTCATAAGTTTATATGTTAAGTTCAAAGATACAATAAGTGGCTTTTCACATATTTGGGAAGCGTAAATATCTCTTCTACCATTCATATTTTCTGCTAGCAATACTAAACAAGAAGTAATAATAATAATAATAATAATAATAATAATAATAATAATAATAACGATATCAACAACAAAAACTACAACAATAGCTTTAAATCTATAACAGACTATAGTCATTGACCTTTACCTGCCAGTAAACATCATATTTTTCTTGTTTATGTTCCGTGTTAAATATTGACACGACATAATTTTGGTTTTACCTTTATCTCCACAAAACAGCTTGTTGGTGTATAATAGGCTACGAGAAAACCAATTGGTGAGAACAAAGGGATATTGTGGCAGGTATATGACCTTCCAATTATGATATGTTGATATATATGCCAGTAAATCAGTTCATTGTTCGTGATGTGAAGAGAGTTACTTCTTATATAATAATAATGCAATGCCATTTACTTTGATTTACAAAGTACCCGAAAAGACAATTATCATCATCAGCAGCATCATTATCATCATCATTATCAGCAGATGGGGGTGGGTGGGGGGTTAATACACCTCATACAACGCTTATTTTGGCAAAACACCTTACAATTACCTTTATTTGGTTAATACACCTTAAACAATATTTATTTTGTTAATAAAACATATACAACATAACTTTTATAATACCAGGTTTATGTTATTGATAACGTTCAAGTTTGTACTATACTTTATCCAAAGTTTCTAGATAATATGGCCTCCGTCATACTTTATTCAGTATATTTCAACCTTACAATCGTTTCTAGAATCTCAATCTCTGAGAAATAGAGCAACATTTTGTAAGCGCACTACTTTATCTAGTCTAAGGACTTGGCAGCTACAATATGAAAATATACCATCTATAGCACATTAGATGTATAATTAATTTATTAATATTAATTATTGTCTTAGTGTATAATAAATGTCATTACAAACAGTATATGTTTACATTTAAACAATCACAATTATGGGTTCAAGAACAATAACTGTTACTACAACAATAATAACATAATACTCTGACAGAAACGATTTATGACAACAGGAACAACATCTATCACTGCTTCAAGTTATTATCGCAAACCTTTAATTAAAGACACCACATTATTATATCTAACAATGACGCTTGTCATTTATAAATTATTAACTTGATTAGAATGTTTTATTCTGTAGAAGATTGGAGAGAAAAAAAATACAAAATGATATGAAACGATAACATTATGCATTTTGTGTTCCTTAACAAGTCCACGTACAGTGCCATCTTTCCGGTCATCAACATTTGAGTTAATTAAGAGGTGATAGCATTATGAGACACGACCGTCCTGCTACCACAGCATATACTGGATCTGTCGCGTGTTAATGAAAAGGTCAAGGTCGTTATCATAGCGGCAGAAGCATCAACAACTTCGTACCGTGATACTCTTAGAGAAATGACAAGAATCTGATGATCACGTGACATGACATTAACAGATATGCTAAGAAACAGACAGTCTAAAGAGAGATTTATAGACAAGGAGACCATCAAATAGACAGACAACCAAATAGACAGACAACCAAATAGACACACACGCATAGACACACGCACGCACATACGCACGCGCACACACACACGCACACTAAACACACACACACACACACACACACACACACACACACACACACACACATATATATATATATATATATAAAACCGTTGGCAGGCATAGCGGTATACACAGTTACGATCACTCTCACAGACACACATAGACCTGAACACTTACTTACTCACCGACAAAGGCAAGAGAAAGCCAAGCTTCTAACAAGATGTCAACAGATAATTTGATTTCATCAAGGTCAAGACAAGGACATCATCTGCCGCCAAATGTCACCATTGTCACCAAGCATGTTATACACGCCGTCAGAAATGACATCTGGTACGAATAAACTTGAAACTGAGAATACTTTGTTTCAGATGATAGAAGATACAAATATTGACATATGATAATAATAATAAATATATTACATGGTAGATAAGAAAAATAGAAAATATTAAATGATAATAGTTGTGCATAATCATACACAATTGTCAGAGAGAGTGGGATATTATATAACAATAGATTGCCATAGACCAGTCAAGAAATTATGATTGCTTAGACAAAAGCCTTACATGTCTCATCATTTGACAGGCTGTTGTTGTTGATGTTGTTGACAGGCTGTTGTTGTTGATGTTGTTGACAGGCTGTTGTTGTTGATGTTGCTACCAAACGGTTTCCTTCTTTTCTCCGGTGTTAATATTACATTTTGTTTACATCTTGGTCATGTCTCCATTTTTTTTGTATATTATATCTTCGAGTAGTTCAGAACTACGAAAATAGAATAGCTGGAACTGTTCTAGCTGTTTGTTTTTCAAGTTGGTTTCCAGGTGTTTTTCGGGTTGTTTTCCTAGGTAGTTGTCCTAGGCAGGTTTCTTTTTTCCGTAGTGTTCTAGTTGTTTTCACACTGAACCATAGTATATTGCCCCTCTTACCGTCACATGAGATTTACATTCCAATATTTATTCATTTCCATCCCATGTATCCACACTGCATGCAACTTGTCATTTTGCCCGCCGAGTCTTGTATCACTAGTGACACGTCAAACTACATGTCAGATTCATTCTATCTGAGCCTATTATATCTCTGATCCCATCTGATACGGCTTTTTCTAAGTTGAAGTTTAATAGTTCCAGGAGAGTAATGACTTTCCTACCTGCTCTCAGTCCTATTACTATCACTAAATCTGGGAATATTATTCACACTCTTTGTATATGACTAGTAGCTGATATCCGTATAAATTAGAGCCAGTCAAATATATGCTTGGTTAACAGCAAAGATAGGTCCGTCCGTAATAAATCAGCCAATATTGGATATTCTCAACATCACTGAGACTTCGCTTAGCCCTCATGATATAATCTCTTGAATTTATTGTATATGCCCCCCCCCTGACTATTCCTTTTGGCTTTCTGGTGTCCTATAAATTTAAAGTCCCATTCTGTCCAGATCTATTCCAGTTTTGACGCCGTCTGCATTGAAGTTTCTGACTGTTCTTTTACTGGTTACTTCCTATGTCTCTATCGCCCCCTGGAATAACGTCATCCTTCTTTATTCGGCTTGCATGATTTACTATAAAATGGAGTTACTATCCATCTCGAAAGTTTCATCCTTGCTGATTTTCGCCTTCATTTATATTCACCTTCTACTGCTACATCCACATTTAATGACATCTTTACATCTCCACACACATTCATGGTAACTTCCTAATGAAGCCGGATCTATCCCTAATGATATCGGATCATTTCAGTGTCAAAGCAGAAATAAAAGTTAATCATAATCCAGTAGACTCTAATTGTAATATTCTTTATAAGTATACTCATGCCATTGACATTCTCGCATTTAATGATGATATAGTAAACACTAAACTTATTACCAACCTAAAGGCTGAACATTATGTGAACAATACCACACTACACTTTAAACCTTACAAGCACCTGCCAGATCAAAATCCATAAACATTAAACCACCTGCACATGGATATCCCCCGGAATTTATCAATGCCAAAGTGCGTCGCCGATATTTAGAACGCATATGGAGGAAATCACGTACACAACTTAACAAGGTCTAGATATACAAAATAGTGCCATTTCTGCAATAGACTCATGGATAAAGCTAAATCTGAATTTTATAGCAACTTGATCTCCAACAACTCTGACAATCCTCATAAACTCTGGAAGAGTATAAATAAGAATCTCTATAGAAAAGCTTCTGTTTCTTTGCCCGCTCATGATTCAACTAATTCACTCAGATCGTGCTTCCAGTTGTAATATGGATTTTCCAGTTGTACACCACCGATGCACACTTTCTGAATCAGCTTCATTTACTGAAGTTGCTAAACTGATTTTAACATCCACTAATACGTCCTGTAAACTTGATCCTATCTCAAAATTTCAGCCAAATTAACGTTTTCACACGGTATTTGTACCAATTACTAAGATATTAATTTTATCATTAAATTCTGGAATGTTCCCCGCTCTCATTTTAAACATGCCCTTGTAAACCCTCTTCTGAAGAAACCATCTTTATCAGCCAGTGATCTAAACAACAATAGACCTATTTCTAATCTATATTTCATAGCAAAATATATTAGAAACAGTTTGCTTACAAACAATTTCACTCTACAGAAACCATTCTACTGAAAGTTAACAATGATATTTCACTAAACATTGATACAGCAAAGATCACAGCATTAACACTTGTAAATATATCTGCAGCTTTTGACACCATTGATTATTCTATTTTCCAGATCGCCCCTCTGATTGGTGTGGCATATCGGGCATTTGGATCCGCTGATTCTTAACAAAATGTTTTTCAGATTCAGTTCTCGTATTTTGCGGCGTTCTCCAAAGCTCTGTTCTTGGACGGCTGCTGTTTACTTTGTATGCCACACCACTAAGCTCTCTTATTCACAGCCACAAATTATACCATCATTTATTTGCAGATGACACCCAAGTACACATATCTCTATCTACAGTAGACATACATATTTATCTTACACAGCTAGGCCACTGTCTGAGTGGCATTTCTGGCTGGATGACAGACATTAGACACTTAGGTTCAATGTATGCAAAATAAATTTAATTATTAAAGGTACATCCGGACAACGCAGGAACCTTACTCGTTTATTTCCTTCGCCCATGCTTAATCTTCCAGATAACCTTCTTATTATTTCAGTGCTTTCTCCAGCATCCAAGTCTGGCGTCGAAGTTCTTCTCTAACCTAAGTGAAAATTCAAGCCCTATATATAGCCTCAGCGTGTTAACAACATTACAGTTTGTTCATAACAAAGAGAATGTACACTAACACAGTATGGACTCACTAAAGCGATTAAAATAAAATAAAAACAAAGTAGCAATACCGCACAATGGATTATTACTGGACTAGAACGAAATATCGTCTCAAACCTGAGTAAATACTACGATTTACTCGAACCTAACAGCTAATCCTCATACGTTTCCGTTCATCACTAAGGGAACGTTCATTCACGCTTAATTTAGCGTCCCTAAGTATATGCAGTTAGGTGTGGTGGGATCTAAATTAAAGCGCCTATCCACTTGATCTATTTGACCCATGGTCGAGAACAGCGGATTTCAGGCAGATCTCCGATACTGCGAATGACACGTCGGGATTATAATAGCTATACATTTAACAAATTTCCTATATCAGTGTAATCTAATTACTCATAATATGGGAAAAAACTCTGTCCGCAGCTTAATACCCATGGAGAAGCCTGCCGGAGTAACAAACGACTCCAGGAGTATAAATCCATCAAGCAGCATTGTATGAATTAATAGGTCGTTTCGCCAGACCACATAAGAGGACAACAATATAGATTCTACATTATACATAACAAAGCTAATAAACTCAAACATGTTGCAACAACGACATAACTTTCTTACATTGGTGTAATAAGGAATCTGGATGGAAATAGATAAGATGTCTGGCACGGGCAATGTGCGTTTTAGGGTACATAGTAAGAGGCAACAGGCACAGAGCATCAACATATCTAAACATCCTTCGAAACCTACCTCCATAAATCTAAATACAACTATACATACATTAATCTAAAATTAAAATGTTCCATACCTCCACATATTGATAAATGTGTGCGTATACCTAAGCATGTGTCTGGTCTACTCATCAGCCTGTGGGAACCAGCTAATTCGCTTTTCGTACGCGACAAATATGTCACGCCCACAGGAAAGCGGCTACATGCAGGCTACGTACAAAAAGCGGAAGCACGTAAAAACATACCATTTGATACCCCAGCTCGCAACAAACAACACGTGCGTGTGGTTCAATGGTGACTTGCTACATACATATCATAAACTATTTTGACACTACAGTTTACATTCAACAGTAATTTTCTGTGGTCCAAAAGAAACCTGTATATAAAACATTTCGACACCTCAGATGCTGACCATATCTCTATCTACAGTAGACATACATATTTATCTTACACAGCTAGGCCACTGTCTGAGTGACATTTCTGGCTGGATGACAGACATTAGACACTTAGGTTCAATGTATGCAAAATAAATTTAATTATTAAAGGTACATCCGGACAACGCAGGAACATTACTCGTTTATTTCCTTCGCCCATGCTTAATCTTCCAGATAACCTTCTTATTATTTCAGTGCTTTCTCCAGCATCCAAGTCCAGAGGGTTCCATTCATCTGGTTTTCACTTGTTGTCTGTTCCCAGGGTTAAATGTTGGGGACTCGTGCTTTTTCAGTTGCTATCCCTATTCTTTGGAATTCACTCTCTGGACGTATTAAGTCATCAAATGACATAGTTTCTTTCCATCTCCATTTGAAAACTTACATTTTCAGACTTGCTCATCCTTTCTACGTTTCCTAAGTGTCCACTGCATCTGGTCACTTGTTGATGAATTTTGTTTCGTACCTTGATTATACGTTTTCCCAACC